>HG992207.1:3205000-3765116 GCA_905220545.2 Melitaea athalia | reverse complement strand
TAAATTTACAAAGCTACCAACAAAGGAATTTACAAAATAACCTACAATGTATTTCAGTAACAAAACAAAATGGCTACCAACGCTAGTCTAACTACGCGTGGATTTACAAAACCGCGCTATGCTACCAAAAATTATGTTACGGTTATATCTGGAATTAATTTTATTGTTTGGCAGTGGAAGGGAATATAAACTTCAGATATTAGTCAACCGAACTTATAGCTGCGTTGCGCAGCGTTGAAAAATAAAACTAATTTTTTAATTAATTTTGTGTTACACATGTAGTACATCAATTTTGTACATTAACATTTTCTTATACTAATATACACATTCGGTACATAGGAAACAAGAGATGGCCTTTTTTAATGCCAGAAATGATTATCAGCTACCTGATTTTTATAGTTTTTAATTGAAGATAAATTTTCAACAAAGAAATGGATGAGCATAACTTAGAGCTAGCAAAGCTAGATGATAGCTAGTGATCGTGAATAATGGAAATTGACCTTTGAAGAGCTCGCAACTGTGTTTTGCAAAATTGAAGCTGTTATGAATTCACGCCCGTTGTGCCCGATCTCCTCAGACCCTAACGATTTAGAAGCCCTTACGCCGGGACATTTTTTGATTGGACAGCCGCTTAACGCCCTGCCGGAATATCCTTTTGTTGATGTGAACCCTCATCGTCTCTCGCGGTTTGAATTGGTCCAACAGCTCACTCAGAGTTTTTGGAAGCGTTGGAACTTAGAATACTTACATATCCTCCAGCAGCGCGTTAAGTGGACTGATAAAACTGATCCACCCCATGTAGGGGACCTCGTTTTAGTTAAGGATGCTAACTCACCGCCACTGTGTTGGCGCAGAGGGCGCATTCTTAACCTTGTCTTGGGTGCTGATGGAGTGCTCCGTTTCGCTGAGGTCCGGGTGGACGGCGCGATACTGAGGAGAGCGGTATCAACATTGTCATGACTACCAGTTAGTTAGCGGCCAGGTAAGTCCTGGCCGAGGCGGGTAGATGTTATGAACCAAATTGAAATTATCAGCTGTCAACACTAAAAGTACTAACACTAATAGTCTATAATCTATGTTGCATAGGGCAATACTATTTCCGGTAAACTTTGACAGCTCCCTCTCGTAAAACCGTGCGTGTGCGTCTCAACGCCTCTCTCGACATCGCGCTTGAATAATTAAAATATTATTGGTTATAAGTTGCTTTCGCTTTTTGTATCGTGTTGTGCGTTCATAATTGATATTGGATAATCATTTGTGTAAATGTAAAGTTGTGTGAAGTGTGACATCGCCGAGTGAATCGCCATTTTTTCGTCGTCACCACATCTCCATGCGTAAGTTCAACCACATTATCTTTAAAATCGCGATTGGCCAATTGTGTTTTAAGGTATAATTCAGGTTGACTTAGCACACCGGCCAGGACAACGCATCTCAAGAATCCAAGTAAGGACTTTAAATTAGTTTTATTTTTCAACGCTGCGCAACGCAGCTATAAGTTCGGTTGACTAATATCTGAAGTTTATATTCCCTTCCATTCCTTTATCCTTTATATACGTAAGTACATAATACGCTACAATGGAACAACTAGCACACGCTTTATCACAAATGATGGAAACTATGCGAGGAATGCAATTACAGCAAGTACAGTTACAACAAGCTTTACAAACCAGCGATAAAACGGTTAGTGGTATCACATTACAACCTTATGATGAAAACAACGAATCATTTTCGACGTATTTACAAAGACTTCAAAACTTGAAAGGTGTCACTAATCCTACAATTAAAGTGCAAATTTTTCTTAATTGTATTGGCCCTAAGTACTACCAAGTTCTGAAAAACATTACAGCGCCAGAGTGTGTAGAATCAAAAAGTTACGATGATCTTGTAGAATTGTTAAGGAATCATATTGCCCCAGAGCCTGGTGTAGTCGCTCAACAACACAAATTCTGTCTACGGCAACAACATGACTGTGAAAGTATTGCTAATTACGTAGCTGGATTAAGAGAAATAGGCGGTAAATGCAATTTCATCTGTAATAAATGCAAAAATAGTACTTTTGATACTCATCTACGAGTACAATTCATACGAGGACTGCGTAACTCTGAAATTAAAGAAAGATTATTACAAGAATCTTCTTCGACAAAATTCGATGATTTAATTAAGATTGCAATGGCAATTGAAACTTCTAAAGTGGAAACAAAAGAAATGTGTACAGATATACAACAAAACATTAACAAAATATCAAAGAAAACAAAGAATTACAATACATCCAAACAAAGTACAAACATAAATACATATAAAAGACCTACATATAATACAAATAAAAATAATAAAAGAGGAAGAAAAATAAAGTGTTACCGTTGTGGAAAAGAAAACCATACAGCGACTCAAGGTAGATTAAAAGATAAATTATTTTGCAAGAAATGTAAAACAAAAGGACATATCCAATCAGTATGCTTCAGAGAACAAAAACAACTAGAGCTAGTAAATGAACAATACATAGACGATACGGATGAAATTTATGAAATACATAAAATATTTTACAAAAATAACTTAGAAAATGATAAATTCAATATTACATTACAACTTAATGGGAAATTACATACCTTAGAATTAGATACAGGTGCAGCAGTTACTACGTGCTCTGTAGAATATTATAAACAAAATTTCAGCAACCTGAAACTGGAAAATACACCAGTAAAGTTAAAAACTTACACAGGTGAGATACTTTACCCACGGGGAACATGTAACGTAAACATTAAATACAAAAATACAGAAGTCGTAGGAAGAATCTTTGTTATTGATAGAAAAGTGGATCCTGTATTAGGAAGAGAATGGATAAGAAAATTAAACTTACAATTTGACATAAACTCACTACAAAAAGAAGAATACGATATTACAGAGAAAGAGTTTACAGAGAAATTGAAAAATATTTTACATGAATACAAAGAATTATTTTCTGAAGAAATAGGAGAAATAAAAGATTATCAAGCAGTATTTAAATTGAAAGAAGGTGCAGTTCCAGTCTTTTTGAAGCCATGTCCGGTACCATTCGCTTTGAAAGATCAAGTGGAAGCAGAAATCGACAGATTAGAAAAGGAAGGAATATTAGAAAAAGTTACATACTCACGGTGGGGGACACCAATTGTTCCTGTCTTGAAGCAAAATGGGAAAATGCGCTTGTGTGCTGACTATTGAGCTACATTAAATAAAAATCTGGAAAATGACAACTACCCTATACCTCGTGTTGAAGAAATATTTTCAAAACTGAGTGGTGGAAAATATTTTTGTACACTGGATATTAATCAAGCTTATTTACATATGAAGACAAACGAAGATACAGCAGAAATGCAAGCTATAAGTACATGCAAGGGTACATACAAGGTGAAAAGATTAATGTTCGGAGTGAAAATTGCACCAAATGTTTGGCAGAGATATATGGATCAAACACTTCAAGGAATGGAAGGTACAGCTTGTTTTTTTGATGACATTGCTTTACAAGGAAGTACATTTATACAATTACTACAAAGAATCAGAAAAGTATTTGACAAATTAAAAGAATGTGGACTACACTTAAACAGAAAGAAATGTCAATTTTTCCAAAAGTCAGTTACTTACCTAGGACATACAATAAATGAAAAAGGATTACACCCTACAGAAGATAAAGTAAATGATATAAAGAATAGTTCACGTCAGATGTTTCTTCGCTACGTACATTCTTGGGAATGATAAATTATTACCAACAATTTATACCCAATTTAGCATCGAAATTAAATCCTTTATACAAATTATTACAAAAAGATACAAAATTTACTTGGTCGACAGCATGTGAACGAGCATTCCAAGAACTGAAAAAGGAAATCTGCGGAGAAAAAGTACTTACACCATTTCATGAAAACTTACCTGTCACATTAGCCACGGATGCATCACCAACTGGATACGGAGCTGTGTTGTCACACATGATGCCGGATAATTCAGAACGTCCCATAGCTTTCGCTTCAAGATCTCTTACAAAGGCAGAGAAAGGTTACAGCCAGTTAGATAAAGAAGCCGCAGCACTAATATGGGGACTAAAGAAATTCTTTCAGTATTGTTACGGCAGAAAAATAATTCTCATGGTCGACAACAAACCATTAGCTAGAATTCTACACCCAGAGAAGGCTACACCTGCTACAACAGCCATACGCCTTGTACACTATGCCAACTTTTTAGCAGGGTTCAATTATCAAATAAAACTAAGAAAGACTACGGAACATGCTAATGCAGACTATTTTTCAAGACTACAACATACAAATAAGAATGAAAAGTATGATACACTTACAGATGACGAAGCTTTTTACTTAAATCAGATTTCAGAAATGCCAGTTTCATTACAAGAGATAAAGTTAGCTACAGCTACTGACCCAGAACTACAGAAGTTATATATTGATATACAATCAGGAAGAGAAGATAAAACTAGACTACATGAATTTTCATTACAGAATAATTGTATATTTTATGGCATACGAATCGTCATACCTAAGAAACTACAACCTAAAATATTAGAAGAATTACATACAGCGCACACGGGTATAGTTAAAATGAAGGCTTTAGCAAGAAGCTATGTATGGTGGAAGAACATTGATATAGATATTGAGAATATGGTGAAACAATGCAAGAGATGTTGTTTGATGCGGAAAAACCCGACTAAGGTACCTGTACACAGCTGGGAATACCCAAAGGAACCGTGGAGTCGTATACACATTGACTACGCCGGACCATTCATGAACCATTATTTTCTTATTGTGGTAGATGCTTATACTAAATGGTTAGAAGTTATACCTACTAATTCTATGTCAGCTACAACAACTATCAATATTCTAAAGAAGTTATACACTACATTTGGTTTAATAATAACGCAAGTCTCTGACAATAGAAGACAATTTAGATCAGAAGAAATGCAAAGATTTTTAAAAGAAAATGGAATTCAAGCTAAATTTACAGCACCCTTTCATCCGTCTACCAATTGTCAAGCAGAAAGATACGTTCAAACTGTTAAAAATAAGCTAAAAGCAATGATAAATGAAGAGGGATCTATACAAGATAAATTACAAAGATTTTTAATGATGTATAGAAAAACACCTAACAGTACTACAGGATTAACTCCAGGTGAAATGATGTTTAAAAGAATATACAGAACAAGAATTGATTTAGTAAAAAGAACACATGAATTAAGAAACAACAATAATGAAGATACAGTAATAACTAAGGAATTTCAAAAAGGAGAGAAAGTACAAATTCGAATGTATGATAGTAACAAATGGAAATTTGGTAACATAGTAGATAGAAAAGGAAAATTACATTATGAAGTGGAAGTTGATGAAAGAATACACCAAAGACATGTGGATCAGATCATAAAGACATCATGCTTAAGTAATAACATTAAGATACCAGATACTTACCGGATAAAACCTAGAGAATCAGTGGAAAATTTATATACACGAAGATTACCTGAAAAAGACTTACCTGGAAAAGACGTACAACATGGAAAAGACTTACTACCTGAAAAAGACCTTACAACTACACAGGCTAACTCTACAAGAAGAGAGTCTATACCTTACACTGAAACCCCTGAAGTGGACAAGCCAGAGAAACGCTTACCTGGAGGTAGCTCAGAGATAACTCTACCAACGACAGCTATACATCCTACTACACAGGCATTTCCTCAACGTAATACTACACCTGTCAGAATTGAACCACGTCGTAGTACCAGAGTTAGAAGACCACCAAACTGGTTGAACCTTTAATTCAATAACGAGGGAGAGTGTTAGACATCACTATTTCAGTATGACTTTCCGAGCTCCGGGAAACGGATATTAATTTACTTCCTTAGTCCTTACGTCAAATAATACAATATGTCAATTCATTACATTATATTCTGCTCTCTGTTATACTGTGTTACATTTTGTCTTTGCTTATACGAAATAAAACAATTATTAATACATTAGATTATTATTTATTATTTATACATTACATACATAACAGTAGCCATTGCAATATTTTCGGTATTCTTGCTTTAGAAACCTTCTAATTAAATTCTGAAAATTGTACACGTTCTTTCTTTTGTTTCTGCCTTGATAATGGCTGCGTGTTCCTATCACTTTTCCTATTCTAATCTTTGTCGATCTGACTGACCAAGGACTCTGGGCCCATAACCTATTGAATAAATAAGAACTCAGTACAATCAAATACGAGTTTATTAGCATACATAACAAGCTTTTATTACACTACATATTCCTATTTCCTAGCAGCGCCATTACGACTGCGCGAAGCAAACCGAGAGAGCGAACGAACAGGAAGTGAATGCTTATGTCAAAATATTCTACAGATAATAATAAACAATATATTTCCAATAGATGGGCTATTTACTCCAAAGTAAATTTTCTGGTCGTGTGGGGTTTATAATTTAATTTAAAAAAAGCGTTTATTTGTATACATTTATAGCGTTTACTTATATGGTTGCGTTTACGACTTGGTATTTATATTTAATCTGTTTTGACATCTCAAACCCGTAATAAAATATATTTTTTTTTAAATTAAAATATAAACTGCGGCTTTGATCACTTTTAGAATATTATTAAAAATCTATAATAGTTTCACTTAATAAAGGATGCTTAAATATATGATTTGTCTGAACACGTCAAAGCACGACGTACCGGGGCATGGCTTCATAGAAAAATGGGCATTGGCCAAGTCAACCAATAAGAACACGTGACGACTTCAACTTGAAATCTTGCTTGAAAAGTTGAAATATATCGATATATATTTCAAGTGACGAGTGCGCGAACGAATACACTGTTTAAATTTCTAGTATATATAATATAATATTAAAAACTTTCAAAAACTTGAAAAGTTGGTAGATTTTTCTCGTGAGGTGGTAGATTTGAGCGAGACACGGAAAGTTGGTAGATCTACCGAAAAGTTGGTAGAGTTGGCAACGCTGCGTTATAGCCAGCAGTACACTGTTAGCTTAATTATAAGCTAGCAGTTATCTATAATCGATTCCAAAATCTAAAAAAAGGGATATCTTTGATTCTTTTACATATATTGGAAGCACTTAATGAGCACTAAATTACTAATGCTAACACGTAGTTATACTAAGCACTATAAGCGTTATAGCAGTCAGTACAGTGCTAGCTCAATTATAAGCTAGCAGTTATCTATAATCAATTCCAAAATCGAAAAAAAAAGAAATATCTGTGATTCTTTTACATATATTGGAAGCACTTAATGAGCACTAAATTACTAATGCTAACACGTAGTTATACTTAGCACTATGAGCGTTATAGCCGGCAGTACATTGCTAGCTTAATTAAAAGCTATAGGTTATCTATAATCGATTCCAAAATCGAAAAAAAAAAGAAATATCTGTGATTCTTTTACATATATTGGAAGCACTTAATGAGCACTAAATTACTAATGCTAACACGTAGTTACACTTAGCACTATGAGCGTTATAGCCGTCAGTATATTGCTAGCTTAATTAAAAGCTAGCAGTTATATATAATCGATTCCAAAATCGAAAAACAAAAGAAATATCTGTGATTCTTTTACATATATTGGAAGCACTTAATGAGCACTAAATTACTAATGCTAACACTTAGTTATACTTAACACTATGAGCGTTATAGCCAGCAGTAAATTGCTAGCTTAATTATAAGCTAGCAGTTTTCTATAATCAATTCCAAAATCGAAAAAAAGTAAAATGTTTTTCTCATTTCTTTTGTATATATTTTCAGCACTTAATGAGCACTAAATTATTAATGCTAACACGTAGTTCTGCTTAGCACTATGAGCGTTATAACCGGAAGTACATTGCTAGCTTACACGAAATCTATCATTTTTATAATTTATGATCATGGTACTTGAGCGTAAAATTTGATATTGCAGCACTAACGTTCTGGCCACGGGACATTCGCCGATGCGAATTTTAGCGCGGTGCGAACGGCGAAGCGTCTTGCGACTGAAATAAACGCATAGAAATGTACCTAGCAAGCCACGCGCAACGGCGACTGGCGAAGCGAATGGCGAAATGTACCGGGCGAATCGCGCGGGCGACTTGCGGCGCGACGGGCGACTAAAACAAATGCATGAATCAGTACGACGCAAGCCACGGAGTCGAGCGATATTCGCGGCGAATAGTGCAGTTTAAAATAAGTTTAGTTGTTTAATGTTTTCGCCGCGAAAAATGAATACAGAGACTTTTATATGTGAAATACTGGCTAGACCAGCTATTTGGAAATCTAGCCACCCACAGCATAAATTTAAAAATATAGTCAAGAGATTGTGGGAAGAAATCAAAATAAAATTTCCAGGTTCTGAAGGTAAGTAGTATTTTTTTTATTATCTATATAATTATTAATACTAATACAAAAAAATAATCAATAGTTTACAAAAATGATATATTGTAATATTAAAAAATATATACAGGGTGTGTCGTAAATCGTGGATAATCCGTTAACTGGGGGTAGCCCTGATGTCGACCTCCGAGAAAATGTACTTTTTATTTCAAGGTTGCCAACACTGTGAAAATTGTGAATATTTTTGTGTTTTTTCAAAAAATTCCTACCGCGACTAGTAATTTGGTCATAATTTTTACAAATTAAGGTATTTTAATGTAATTTTTATTTTATTTTACTCGGGAATACTTGTACTATCTAACAAAATTACTACTTCAGGCATAAATTATTCTAAAGTTATGAAAATTAGCGTTAGAAGTTTTTTTTATTTTTATTCCTAACTTTTTGTCAATATTTAACCATTGATTGTGAAGAAAAAATGTATGGCACTAGAATTGCCCAGTATTTAAAAAGAATGCTTAGTTTGTTTAGTTTCTAAAAAGGTATAACAATTAGTGCTTGACAAGCAAAATTATTTTGTAGGAGCGAAAGAACTTATCACGGTCGGTAAGTTCGTTTTGTATCATTAGCATTTGTGTCACTTAAATGTTAGGATAAAGAAAAAGAAACAAAGATTTTTTTAGTAGAAATGCATTTATTACATCAAACTAAATGTTCGAAATGTCCTCCATTGGCAGCAATGCACGTTCGGCATCGCCTTATAAAAGATCTTTTGATACGGCGTGCCTAGCCTGATACTTCAATTTCACGAGTGGCTAATTGCACACATGTGCGCAATTCTTCGATTGTCGACACTGCTTTAGTATAAACTTTTTCTTTAATGCATCCCCCAATAAAAAAAAGTCCAGGGGGTTCGGGTCAGGCGATCCTGGTGGCCATAAAATTAGACCCAAGCGCCCAAACCTAGGTGGTACCTCACCAAACTGCTGCATTTATCACTGGAGACAAGAGAAGGAATGAGGCTGCAAAATGACGGGTGTCCCGCGCATTTTGCTGTTCGGGTGCGGGAATATTTAAACGACACATACCCAGATAGGTGGATTGGGCGCTTGGGTCTAATTTTATGGCCACCAGGATCGCCTGACCTGAACCTCTGGACTTTTTTTATTGGGGGATGCATTAAAGAAAAAGTTTATACTAAAGCAGTGTCGACAATCGAAGAATTGCGCACATGTGTGCAATTAGCCACTCGTGAAATTGAAGTATCAGGCTAGGCACGCCGTATCAAAAGATCTTTTATAAGGCGATGCCGAACATGCATTGCTGCCAATGGAGGACATTTCGAACATTTAGTTTGATGTAATAAATGCATTTCTACTAAAAAAATCTTTGTTTTTTTTCTTTATCCTAACATTTAAGTGACACAAATGCTAATGGTACAAAACGAACTTACCGACCGTGATAAGTTCTTTCGCTCCTACAAAATAATTTTGCATGTCAAGCACTAATTGTTATACCTTTTTAGAAACTAAACAAACTAAGCATTCTTTTTAAATACTGGGCAATTCTAGTGCTGTACATTTTTTCTTCACAATCAATGGTTAAATATTGACAAAAAGTTACGAATAAAAATAAAAAAAACTTCTAACGCTAATTTTCATATGTTTAGAATAAATTATGCCTGAAATAGTAATTTCGTTACATAGTACAAGTATTCACGAGTAAAATAAAATAAAAATTACATTAAAATACCTTAATTTGTACAAATTATGACCAAATTACTAGTCGCGGTAGGAATTTTTTGAAAAAACACAAAACTATTCACAATTTTCACAGTGTTGGCAACCTTGAAATAAAAAGTACATTTTCTTAGAGGTGGACATCAGGGCTACCCCCAGTTAACGGATTATCCACGATTTACGACACACCCTGTATATTAAAAATATAATATAGATATTAAAATATCTATATAAAAAAATTTTTTCATTGGTTTTACAAGTTCTGATGCAGATTATAAATTTTCTGTAATTGAGATTGGCGGGAAAGGAAGGCATTGACGGAGGCACGTTTCATTTTTCAAAATTTAATGGATTGCTTACCAACAACCGAATATGCCACCGCCAAAAACATTACCTGGGTCAAATATTTTACTGCCACACTTTCTAGTTGGCGACGAAGCCTATTCGATGTCTACTACATAATATTGTAAGAGAAAAAGAGAGAAATAATATATTAATAAAAATATATTAATATATATTATATATATTAATAATATATATATTTTTATAAATCGAGCGGATTTTTAAATAAAAACTAAAATTCACAAAATAATTATATTTCTAATCTTACAAATTGAGTGGATTATTAAATTAAATAAATACTAAAATTACTAATAATTACAATTCTAGAAAATAATCGACGATGAAAAATTACTAAATTACAACAAAGGATTTTTAACGATAAATGGTAGTGAGTCTAACACAAGTTAACTAGCCGAGAGCCCTCCAAAGAATGATGTCCCCACATGTTCGGTGCGTTGCCGCCGACCTGACGCCACCTCCTGCTTGCATCACGTGATGATTGCGTGATGTTGGAACAAAGGAAGAAACGTCGCGACGTGTGCAGATCATCGCACATGTGCGTTCGCTTCATCCCCTTTTAACTTGAAATTTGAGTCGCTTCTTCTAACACGGCCTCTCCTGACAGCGGTACGTCCTCGTCCGCCGAATGTGGTCGAGATGTGGTCCCTGCATTCATGGGTGCCGAGGTCAGCTCTGTTGGCAAATCTTCATTACCTTGGGCTGCAATTAAAAGTAGATCTTATAAGAAGTATCCTCACTTGCACACAGCTAACAGAAGGAATTTTTTTTTGTCTTTTTTTATGGATTTCATTTTTACTAGTCTTAGCAAGCTTTAACATTAAAATTTGAGTTAAAAGTCATAAAGACATTTGCAAGAAAGGGCGGTATGTAAATGTATTGAAAAACGATTTTAATGTTTCTATGTAGTTAAGATTATGATCAAAATATTATCATTTACTAATTAAGATATATAAGAAAAATATGCAAATAAAAACGATAAAATATTATTTTTTTGCAATAGCAAAATCATAAAGATGTTTCAAAACCAATAAACAAGCAGAGCCCTCAGGATGCTATGACTACAAAGGCAGAGCCCTCAGGTTACCTAAGCTATAATAAACAAGCAGAGCCCTCAGGATGCTATGAATACAAAGGCAGAGCCCTCAGGTTACCTAAGTTACAATAAACAAGCAGAGCCCTCAGGATGCTATGACTACAAAGGCAGAGCCCTCAGGTTACCTAAGTTACAATAAACAAGCAGAGCCCTCATGATGCTATGAATACAAAGGCAGAGCCCTCAGGTTACCTATGTTACAATAAACAAGCAGAGCCCTCAGGATGCTATGACTACAAAGGCAGAGCCCTCAGGTTACCTAAGTTACAATAAACAAGCAGAGCCCTCAGGATGCTATGACTACAAAGGCAGAGCCCTCAGGTTACCTAAGCTATAATAAGCAAGCAGAGCCCTCAGGATGCTATGAATACAAAGGCAGAGCCCTCAGGTTACCTAAGTTACAATAAACAAGCAGAGCCCTCCGGATGCTATGACTACAAAGGCAGAGCCCTCAGGTTACCTATGTTACAATAAACAAGCAGAGCCCGCAGGTTGCTTAATAGACTTAAACAAAGCAGAGCCCTCAGGATGCTTAATATTTGAGAATTCAGGAGCAGAGCCCTCAGGATGCTCATATAAAGTGAATATACTCACAGTCACTGTCAAAGAAACTCGCACAGACCTCGGGGGTCCACTCGCCCTTCCATTGAGTCATATATTCAGCAACCGCTTCAGTGGTTTTTCCATACGACCCAGCGACTAAGGTAAGTTCGTAGCGATTGTGAGGAAGGACAGTTATAACCTTGTATGGACCTCTCATCCCCGAGTCCAGTTTGTTAGTGGATTGAGCAGTCTTACGTACAAACACCATGTCGTTTTCTTTAAATTTTCTTAGTGAACGTCGCGTTTTATTGAGGCAATGTCACTTATAAGGGCTCGAATAATCGGCGTGGTAGACTCACTAGCTATCAAAAGATTCAAAGGAGAACATTGAGTGCTTTTTTGTTTTGTAACATTTAAGGTTAGTTGCAACTTCCAAATGACATTTGACCAACTCTCTTGCCTGTGATTCTGTGATTACATTCAATGTGAATCACGTTCGATACAGTACGTAGTACAATTATTAGTACAAATTTATAACCGTTCGAATCCGGAAGTGGTCCTAAAATATCGCTATGTACAGTATCAAATGGTAAATCTGTTTTTTTTTTTTTCATGATTCAATAGGTTGTAAAGGTTGCCTAGGTATTTTTTTTTCTTTTTATTATGAGACAAATAGACTTGAACGAATCTCTCTAAACAGGGAAACCAAAAACGTTTTAAAATAAGGTCACAGGTCTTATCAACACCTATATATTGGTGTTCGTCATAAAATACGCGTAAGAGGCTCAATCGGTGTCCATTTGGTATATAACGCAACACACGAGTCTGTTCACCGGTAGGATTATATTTAAAAAATAATAAATTATTAGTGTAGGTACACGTATCTAGATGAACCTAAGTTTCCATCCATTCTATTTAACTTTTGTTTCCAAGCCTCTACTTTATGATCGCTCGGTTTAACCTGACCATTTGTAATAGTCCTACATTATATTCGACTTCGGTAGCTCAAAATAAACATTTTTTTCAAATTTATAGAGAAAACAGAGATAGTTAAAGTTTCAAGAACTTGACGTAAAACTTGAAGACCTTCGTTCACGGAACTACTAAGAATTAAAACATTATCGATATACACTAAAACTAAGCCTTTATCTATAAGAGAACGCAACGTTGTTTGAAATATGTAATTCATTGATAGACAACCGGCGCATTCGCCAAGCCCAAAAGACAACGCACATCCTATCCGTTCCATTTTTTTTTAACTAACAATATTGGACTCGAATATTCAGAGCTTGATTCTCTTATTATTATTTTTTTTTTTCTAACAATCACGTATTTCACGCACACGCAACTTTTCTTGATACGATAACTTATTAGGACGATAAAACAACAGGTATATCACTTTTTACCTGCATCGTTCCGCTTGTAACCGTAGTGGTTGCAGTACCCGTAATAAAAAAGGTAAAAATTGTTTAACAATTAAAATTAATTCGTTATATTTATCTCCTACCAAGGATGTTTTCAACGAAAACTGTTCACCTAGTAAGGAATTGACATTGTATGTAATATTACTAGCAATCATAAGCCTTTGTTCACCATTTTGCCTAATATAAGTAACGCCCTCCCGCTTCAAAACGTCCGTTTCTATAATAATCGGAATGTTCATAAACTGGTCGGTTATAATTAAAAAAATCTTACTCTAAACTTATTTCGGGTAACGCAACAATCAACGTCGTGTAACAACTAGATTCTATTTCTTTACTACCTATTCCACGCAGTATTCTAAACGAAGGCACGCATTTACTTACAACGAAAATGACTGAGAACAGATCGAGAAATTAATGAAATCGAGGACCCACTGTCAACAATAATATTATCTACGACTACGACCTGTATAACCGCCGCCATAACATTACTAGATTTACTTTCTACTTCTTTACAAAAATTTACTGTGATGCGCCTCCAGATTCAGAACGCTGTTTCAAAAAACAGTCTTCAGTTTTATGTCCATTTTTTTTTTTACAAAATAAACACTTCACTTCCGTTTTATTATTACCTTTTTGAAACGTAACTTCATTGTATGTCTTAGGTCGTTTGTAACATTCGTTTTGTTTATGGCCAAAATTACCGCAACCATAACACTTTACTTTTTGTTCGGAACCCGATTGTTCATTTTTACGAAAATTCCTTTGAATTGTAAAAATTTTTTTGAGTACGGCTTTGTGTATTCCTATACGAGGGTGCCTTTGTATAATTAGAAAAAAAATTTACAAGCTCATGCGGCTCTAATTTCGCGTTGGTTGCACTAGCACGAATTTGAGGATCTTTTATGCCGCGTATGATAATAGCCGAAATTAACTTGTCGCTTAGTCCATTTATTGAACGCAACCGCAAGAGAGATTTACTAGCATACTCTGCATATGTGAAAAAATTATCGGAATCAGTTTTCATAATGTCAAATAAAATTCCGGCAATATCGATTGTTTTCGGGCACAACGTTTTAAAATCTCGCTTAAAAGTAGACCAACAGCGATCAGTGGATACCCACTCGTCTAACCACGTGCGCGCACTGCCTTTTAAACAATTGCCGATACGCGAGAGACATTCTCGATCATCCCACTTATACAAAGTACGAATATGGTCTACTTCATTACACCAAACTTCAAAATTATGAACACTAGGATCGAAACTTGAAATATAAATATGGGTAGATCTCACCGAGTTAATAGAGCCTATGGCGTCTAGTATTCTGATTATCGTTGGATCACTGCCAGAAGCCTCAGAGTTGACCTCGACTTGTGGTAATGGTGGAGTAATACTTCTCGTCCGTGACGCTGAATTCTGATCCTCCAGGGCGTTCAATCGATACAAGATGGCTTGAAGTGTATCCTGTAATTGGTTATTATCTGTGCCACGTGCATGAGATATATCTTTGGAATTATCTTTATTAGATCTATTCGACATTTTATTGATTTAAAGTTCGTCACTCAAAGCACACTAGTACAAAGAGTAAACGTACTAAATATATGGCGATATATAAATGTGAGGGCTCTCAATGAATAGAAGTGCAAAAAGGCTATGGAGCCTATCCCACTTCTGATTTTATAAATCGAGCGGATTTTTAAATAAAAACTAAAATTCACAAAATAATTATATTTCTAATCTTACAAATTGAGTGGATTATTAAATTAAATAAATACTAAAATTACTAATAATTACAATTCTAGAAAATAATCGACGATGAAAAATTACTAAATTACAACAAAGGATTTTTAACGATAAATGGTAGTGAGTCTAACACAAGTTAACTAGCCGAGAGCCCTCCAAAGAATGATGTCCCCACATGTTCGGTGCGTTGCCGCCGACCTGACGCCACCTCCTGCTTGCATCACGTGATGATTGCGTGATGTTGGAACAAAGGAAGAAACGTCGCGACGTGTGCAGATCATCGCACATGTGCGTTCGCTTCATCCCCTTTTAACTTGAAATTTGAGTCGCTTCTTCTAACCATATAATATATATTAATAATTGCTAATACAAATAATTAATTAATTGTTTACAAAATAGTCTTTAAATTGATTTCTTATGTCTATAGCATGTAACGTAGCTCTATTGTTCCGCCGAGACGTTATAACTTGATTGGAGATAGATCTAGAACGCATGTACCGCCAAAAATCGGGATCACTATTTCCATCTTTTTCTCTTACAATATTGTGTAGTAGACATCCAACCTTAATAATTAACTTTGCATGTTTGGTGTCTGTTTCAATTGCTTTGAGGAAAATTCGCCACTTATTGGTCATAATACCATAAGCACACTCAATTGTCACTCGAGCTCTTGACAATTTTTTATTAAAAATTCTTCTCGAATAATCTAAATTACTCGACGGAAAGGGTCGCATAAGATATGTTTTCAGTGGATAGGCTTCGTCGCCAACTAGAACGTGTGGCGGTAAAATATTTGACCCAGGTAATGTTTTTGGCAGTGGCATATTAAATCGATTGTTAGTAAGCAATTCATTAAATTTTGAAAAATGAAACGTTCCTCCGTCACTTTGCCTTCCTTTCCCACCAATCTCAATTACAGAAAATTTATAATCTGCATCAGAAACTGCTTGTAGAACCAATGAAAAAATTTTTTTATAATTATAATATTGGCTACCGCTCCGTGGTGGCTTCTGAATGCGAAAATGTTTACCGTCTATGGCTCCTACGCAATTAGGAAATTGCCATCTAGATAAATACTCGTCTGAAATTTTCCTTAAATCTTCACTCGTTAATTTTGGTGACATATGCCGAAAAACCATTTTTTTCCAAATTGCATTTAAAGTTTGATAAATCGTTTTGGCGACAGTGCTTCGGCCTAGAGAGTATGACTGAGCCAGAGATTTAAAAGTCATCCCAACGGAGAGAAATCTGAAACAAATTGTTTTTCTTTATTTTATTATTTTATTTTTATGATATTGGGGGGGGGGGGGGGGGCTAACATCTGTTGCTTAGACATAACAATAGAGTAAACAATTAAGAGCCATTTACAATATGTATGTACCTACACATTTACTATCTTCATTATTTATGTTTGTTAGTACCTACCCTTACTTAAATATTGTAGTTTAATTAAACCATTTCTTTTTCAGTTGGTAGTCTCAAAAAGAAATGGAAGAATCTGAGGGACACATATAGTAAAGAGTTAAAGAAAATACCTAAACCTCGGTCGGGTGGTTCGCCCTCAAATTATGAACCAACCTGGAAATACTTCACGCTATTAGGATTTTTGAAAGATGAGTACATGCCTTTAACTGCCGAATCAAACTTAGATGAAGAAGACAGTGTAATTATCGATAACGAAGACAATGATGATATGTCCATTGAACTTATACATGAAGTAAGGTCACCACCTTCTCCTACTCGTACGTCTTCACCGATTGAACCCTCTACATCTAGTTCTCAATATTCAAAAAAAAAGCGACAAAATATACAAGATATTCGATCAGAGTATTTAGAGATTGAAAAAAAAAACTAAAACTTTTAGAAAACGATATCTCTAAAAACACACCAGTTGACAATGAAAAAAAATCAGAAGACTACTATTTTTTAATGAGTATTTTGCCGGTGTTTGAAAAAGTTAAAGCAGGAATTTAAAAATTTATCTAAATTGTGTGTTTTAAACAGATATATGGAGTGACGCTTTTATAATAATAGGATATCAAAAATATTTCTTAATTTCTATTAATTGTATTTAAAACATTGAAAATTATTCACTAAATCGAGACAAAAGTAAACTTTAAGAGTCTAGTAAAACCAAATTGTAGTGTTTCCGAACGCGACGCTGCAAAACTGCTTGTCAAATACCTGTTTGACTGTGATTGGCACTCCGCTTTCGTACACGTTAGAACATGTAATCTTTTTGGTAGACTTCGCTTGAGTTGAGTGCTAATTGCAAGTATTTCGTAGTTTCGTGGTTATTATTGTGTTATAGAGTCTCCTGCTCGTTATTTGTGTGGTGTTATATATTGTAAACATCAAATATTATAAATACTAACTCGGCAATTGTAATTATGAAAAACCGGCAACAAATCCGACATTCCTATAAACTCTGTTCTTATTTCTGCTCGTACAATTTGCACGCACACAAATCCTTACATAAAGCAAAGTTTCCTGCTATAACTTAACAATTCATATTACATAATTACTTGCTATCAACGTGAAATATGTATTATCAAACTCATAACAATCTTGTAAACAGTTTAAATAAATTAAAGTAATACATAACTCTTTTATTACAAGTACTATTCTAATAATATATTTTAAAGCTAATAAGTAATTAAAAGTATTGAATAAAACATCTACTAAAAGTGACACAAGCCGGACACGTCGTTACAAGTCTGGTTTTCATTAGAGAGCGCACAATTCATATTCAAAGGTTAAGGTTTACCTAAAATTAAATACAAGTTTCTTTATTAAAGTGTTTTATACTATCTAAGATTAAAACCTGAAGAAGTCATCAAATCGAAGGTATATTCTTTCAAATCTTTCTATTTAAGAACTAAGAATTTAAGTCTGGATTTAATAATCAAATACACGTTAAAGTTTATCCTTCCGTATCATAGTGAATCTTGTAAAAGGAGAAATCAATATCTGTGTGTATATTATGTAAAATAAGTAAGATTAACGACTAGAGATGACATCTAGACAAGACCATGACTGTGTTCAAGATTAAGGTACATATATTTTCACCTGATAGGTAGCTTACCAAGTTCCCTTGTAGTACGTCTCGTAGAAAATGAACATACTCAAGGCAAAGGTACTTTTTCACTTGGTGAGACTATCCTTACAGGTTTCAGTGAACTTATTTCAAACATCTATTTAATACTTATCGTGGGATATTTCTGTGTGTGACTTTGAGTGGACAATCAATATACTAAAGGCAACGATTCTTATCATTCGATAAGGATATATCTAAAGGTTTCAGTGAACTTATTTCAAACATCTATATAATACTTATCGTGGGATATTTCTGTGTGTGACTTTAAGTGGAAAATCAATATACTAAAGGCAACGATTCTTATCATTCGATAAGGATATATCTAAAGGTTTCAGTGAACTTATTTCAAACATCTATTTAATACTTATCGTGGGACATTACTGTGTGAGACTAAACCTGCAGGTTACATTGACTATATTCTAAGAGACTATTAAGATTCATTGTGGTTAAAGCTAAGTTACTTATATTCATTCTGACTGTTGACTTACCGTGGTTACCTTGTGGTACTTATCGTAGTTCTTATCATACCCAAGGCACATTCATTTAACATTTATCATAGTATGGTTCTGTGTGTGACTTTTCGTGGAAAATCAATAAACTTAAGGCAAAGGTTCTGATCAATCCCAAAGGCAAGAGGTGCTTATTACTGTGTGAGACTAAACCTACAGGCTACATTGACTATATTCTAAGAGACTATTAAGATTCATTGTGGTTAAGGCTAAGTTACTTATATTCATTCTGACTGGTGACTTACCGTGGTTACCTTGTGGTACTTATCGTAGTTCTTATCATACCCAAGGCACATTCATTTAACATTTATCATAGTATGGTTCTGTGTGTGACTTTTCGTGGAAAATCAATAAACTTAAGGCAAAGGTTCTGATCAATCCCAAAGGCAAGAGGTGCTTATTACTGTGTGAGACTAAACCTACAGGCTACATTGACTATATTCTAAGAGACTATTAAGAGGTATCGTAGTTAAATCTAAGTTAAATATATTCATTCTTCTTTCTAACAAAGCTATCACATCGGTTCATAGAGTTAAACCATTCACTTAAATAGAGAGATTTCTAAATAATGTTTCTTATTTCTAACTAAGCCATCAGCCCATCACCTAGGTTCACAGAGTTAATACCCTCAATTGAGGCAGAGAGATTTCTAAATAACTAAAGAAAGTTCTGAACTTTGCATTTAAAGGGAGTTATAAAGTTTCTTGATTGAATAAATAGAGAAATACTATACTTACAAAAGATTTTACTTATCAAATTGTGTTCATTCTATACTTATTAAAGAATTTGAGAAGTGATAAATAATAGTATAAACATCTTGTATTATTGTTAATATTTTAATAGTGGCATCAATCGTTAGATCCACGGCCCAGTTGATATTTATCTTGTGTTCACACATATGTTTTTTAAACAGCCGGAAATAGAAAAACTACCTATTATCCAAAAAATAAGGTTAAGAAATAAAATAAACCAGGCTCTTTTAGACGAAATAAATGTCACGATGTACGGTGAACCTTATGGGCGACATGGTTACTCTACTCAACCAAACAATAATAATTTTGATAACGAATAGAGTAGGTAGGTACCTACTATAATTATCATAGAAAAGATTGTCTGATTATAATAATGCATAATTATTGAAATGAACGTAAAAGACTGATTAAAAAGTAAGAAGAAGTCGTTTCTTGTGTTTAATATTATACGAAGAATATTATAAAAAGACTGATTAAAAAGTAAGAAGAAGATGTTTCTTGTGTTTAATATTATACGAAGAATATTATAAAAAGACTGATTAAAAAGTAAGAAGAAGTCGTTTCTTGTGTTTAATATTATACGAAGAATATTATAAAAAGACTGATTAATAATTGTGTTTGCTCGCAAACGAAAAAAAACCGACTTCAATTACATCGACAAGTAATACAACGTAATAAGACGAAAAAATAGTCAAGTAAATACGCGCTATTAAAGATTACTCAAAAAGTTGTTATCAGTTTTCAATCTCATTTAAACAAGACTACAATACAAGTATTAGCTTTCGATTAAAGTAAGAATCATCGAAATCGGTACACCGAGTAAAAAGTTATGCGGTATAATATAACGTAGGTCGACGAAAAAGTAGTCACGTAAATACGCATTATTAGATATAACTCTAAAAGTACTTGTCAGATCTCAATTAAATTAAAATGGGACCACATGACACGCAACACCTTTCAATTAAAACAAAATTGATCGAAATCGGTCCACCCAGTCAAAAGTTCTGAGCTAACATACATAAAAAAAAAAAAAAAAAAAAAAAAAAAAAAAAAAAAAAAAAAAAAAAAAAAAAAAAAAAAAAAAACATACGTGTCGAATTGAGAACCTCCTCCTTTTTTGGAAGTCGGTTAAAAAGTAAGAAGAAGTCGTTTCTTGTGTTTAATATTATACGAAGAATATTATAAAAAGACTGATTAAAAAGTAAGAAGAAGATGTTTCTTGTGTTTAATATTATACGAAGAATATTATAAAAAGACTGATTAAAAAGTAAGAAGAAGTTGTTTTTTGTGTTTAATATTATACGAAGAAGCATAATATAATTTAGATTTTCGGAATAAAAACATAATTATTTAAAAGTATTTTTATTTCATGAAATATTAATACAGAGTAACATTTAATTAGCTGGTCATATTTTGAGTAAAAATAGTTCCAAATTAATTTATTATAAAAAATCATCTGCGAGCTATTCTGGCGTTCGACCGACGTTAAATCTAAGTCCCTTGAGTTTAAAGCATAGTTTAGAACAAATTTCATGTCGGAGTCGGCCGCCAAACAAAAGAACGTAAACAAAAGAAAAAAATGTTCCCACGAACGGCCACACTAGCGGACCATCTGGTCAGCAAGTGTGTGTGTGTGTGTGTGTATATCATTGATGTATAAAATTTTTATAGGTACATCAATGGTGTACATATATATATAAATGTGAATGTAATTTTATATTTGTACGCTTTCACGCGAAAACTACTTAACCTATCATCATGAAACTTTGTACACATATTCTTGGAGGTATTAGAAGTAACATAATAGTAACGTATGGGATACTTTTTATTTAAAAAAAAAGAATGCGAGCGAAGCCGCAGGTAAAAGCTAGTAAAGAGATAAATGTAGAATAATATAGGTATGTATAGGTCAGTAGGTACATACCTTAATGTCAAAAACAATTTTTCAGCGGCACTTAAAATCCTGTTTGCAGTGACTTTTTTTCCAATATTGGTTGAATATTCATAAGAATATAATCGAAGGTATCAATACTCATACGAGTATACTCGAAAAAATTTTCCGGATACATTCTGTATTTCTCGTACTTCTTATGGAATTCTCCATCTATACCCCGATTCTTATTTAAATCATGTACTCCACAATCTCTTCCAAATATTAGGTCTTGAACCAAAAAACTATTACTTTCGAAGCAATATCGAGATAATTTCGATAAAGACATTTCGCTGTCGCACTTCCTTACTAGTCGCGGCGGCGAACTTGACTACCCGCGTGGCCTGCAAATTTTGCCGCGCGAATGGTCGCCTCGCCCGCCGCGTCGCCGTTCGCACCGCCGATCCCCGTGGCCAGGCGGTAAATTAGGGCTTAAAAAGCACTAAATTTTTAGCAAAAATTTTAGTGATTCTGCCCATATGACTATTCTAGCTTTACAGCTGTATTTTTCTATAATCAATTAAAAAATTTAAAAAAAAATTTTCTCTGTGATTCTTGTACATATGTTGGAAGCACTCAATGAGCACTAAATTATTAATGCTAACACCTAGGTCTGCTTAACACTATGAGCGTTATAGCCGGCTGTCCACTGCTAGCTTACGTGAAAGCTAGCAGTTTTATAATTTATGATCATGTTTCTTGGGCGTAAAATTTTATATTGGAGCACTAAATTAGCACTTAAAAAGCACTCAATATTTACCAAAAATTTAAGTGGTTCTGCCCATTTGACCATTCTAGCTTAACAGACGTCGATTCTCTTGTAGATCTGTGAAAAAAATAATATAAGTCTTCATTTGGCAGTAACATAAGGAATAAAACATAACCTAACACTTTCTAATATTCTTTTTCAAATTAGGTACACCTGGCACTTACATAGAAAAACAGTATAATATAACAAGTAATACTTACAAAGATGTTTTAACATTCCGGAATTCGGCAGAAAAGAAGTCTGGGTTACATGCAAAAAACTTTGCAACCATCATTAAATCAATTTTCGGCAGATTCGTACTATCTGCTTTTACAAAACCGGTTTGCATTTTAATAAATAAATCGATACAAATGAATATGCGCTAACGAAAGGACACAACTATTACTCCTTGAAGTTAAAGTTGATAGATATTTACTAGTTAGTAGTTGTTTACAGCACTGACGAAACTTTGTTTATTTTTGGATTATTTGTTATTGCTCGTATGACGTCACACCATGGCGGCTCGTGTTTTAGGTCACGTGATATACAGATTAAAATATACGACTTTTAATTTCAATATAAAACAATAATATGCTTTTATGATTCCAAATCGGAATATTTAAGTGTGTATTTAGTACATAATGGGAGTTTATTTTCTTGGTTGAAGTAAAACCCCGAAGACAATACAATCTTATCTTTATTTCTTAACAATTTATAACAATTAAGGGCGCGATTACGAATCGGACAAAATCATGCTCTTTTTCAGGTCATTTTGTAACAAAACTAAACAAAATAATATATAACGAATAATTATTTCATAGAGATTGGGTCTTCATCTTCAAATTAAACGACGTTTTTTTTTAATCTAGTTCTTATATATATATCGTATTAAACGTTTTTCCATTACCATTTTCAACAAAATGAACAAAACGGGTAGACTTTCGGGTGATGTTTGTTCTATTATACACATATATTAAGTTTTCTAAAAATAGTATGAGCAGGAGGATATGTTCAATTTTAAATGGAATGACGAAAATAATACAAAAATGCCACCAATAGTCTTAAAAAAAATAAAAACTGGAGCTAATTTTTATACACATTTTGCTATTAAAGATGATTCTTATTCCATTGCAGTAAGGTTTATTTTATTGTTGGTTTTTGTTTTGAAACATAATTCAATTTTTCGAATGAGAAATCAGTAGTCTTGCGCA
Organism: Melitaea athalia; assembly: GCA_905220545.2. Taxonomy (NCBI): domain Eukaryota; kingdom Metazoa; phylum Arthropoda; class Insecta; order Lepidoptera; family Nymphalidae; genus Melitaea; species Melitaea athalia. The sequence goes on along the minus strand of HG992207.1, from coordinate 3,741,627 downwards.
AAGTAGTTCGCGACAGGGAGCGCTCTTCTTAGTTCGCCGCTCCTTCGCGAACTAGTTCGCTCTTCTAGTTCGTCAGCTCTTTAAAGTTCGCAGCTCCCGTCTCGAACTAGGAAAAGGCAGATCTTTCGCTCACATTATGACTGTTCATTCAAGTGTTCTTATTTAATCGTATTGTTTAAGTGATAGTGTAGTTGTGCAATCAATGAAGTCCATGTTTGAATAAATACAAATACTTTTTGAAATAATACTTTTTTTTCGAGATAATATAATATATAAAAAATATATCAAACAAACAAATTAAAAGTATATGTATAATATAATTATATCAAAATAATCAATATAAGATCTTTTATTGGCAGGTTTTATATTGCACAAACACTTCAATATTGCCGATATTATAAAAATAAAACAAGAAAACTCTCGAACTAAGAAGCGAGGCATAATAATTTGCGAATTAGTTCGCGTAGTTCGTATAGGAGCGCTCTTAAACCCAGTACCAACCGGTGCCGCGCTCCCGCTCACATAACGAACTAAGGAGCGACGCATTTGGGACCTAGTTCGCGTAGTTCGCATTTAGGAGCGCTCTTACGAACTAGTTCGTTCGCGAACTACACAAGACTAGAAATCAGTCCGCGCTCGGGCGCCGTGGTGAGTGGACGCTATATCGCTTTGTTAGCAGCCGGTCACGTAGCAAAACAATAAACTTTTGTTTAAAACTTTTTTTTCTAATGTCCATACTTTTTGAGCAATAAAATGTTTAATGCAGAAATGCCGGCGCTTGGTGGGTGACGCGGAAGCCCAAAGGTTTTTTCAATTGCAGGTAACCGTTTCTTTTTAGTCCAGTCATTTCAGGCATTTTAAACCCCAATCTGAGTGAATAGTGAGCTGAATTTTTTTATATGTAGGCAGTAGCAGTTAGAAAAGGACGGGTCTCAGAACAATAAAATACGGAATATCTGCCAGTGGAGGTCGTTTGTATAATATATAGTAGATTTTACTATGTTCCAAAACCTCTATAATTTAAGTATATTGTTCACAAAACGCCCAAGTATCAGATAGAAGTTTTAAAGATACTTAAAATGAATAAAAAGCAATAGAGTTTACGCCTTGGTGTACAGTATACCAATATCGTATGTGAGAGCATTCTAGTCGCTTTCTCAGCGCTCTACTTCGAAAACGGTTAATTTTACAGAAAAATGCAAAAAGCATTTTTTGTAGATAATTTTACTGCCAACAATTTTTATAATGACCTTTATTGACCTCTGAGCAATAGATCGCGAGATATTCATGAAAACCTTATTTTCGTGAACTTTTGACCTTTATAACTTTTTTAGCCGGCGCGATATCAATGTCGATTTTTCACATCTTCGCTGTAATAAAGGTGTATACAAAAATTCAGCTGACTAGGAATTTTTCCGCATATAAAACCAAAAATGACTGGGCTATTTAATAATTTAATAAAATAATTTTTTAATAAATTTTTTAAAAATATTCTTCTTTCATTTTCTTTCATTTTATTCTAGCATCCGAAAATAAAATAATTACTTTGTATTTTTTAGTTTTACGAAATATAATAAAATAAAATATAAAAAAGTTAGTATTGCAGGTAAGGAAATGAACTATCAATTTTTAAGTACGTAAATAATCGGGATATTTTTTTAATTAGTTTGTTGAATTTGTACCATTATATTATTCTATGCGTACCTTGAAATTTTCGACTACGCTCGGTAGTCCAACATTAAACGTTTTATAACTCAAAAAGTATGGACATTAGAAAAAAAAGTTTTAAACAAAAGTTGTAGAGAATAAAGTGATCATAAAAAATGGATAGAGGCATTTTATTGATTAATCCAATATTTTAAGAGTTATTGGTCAAAAATGAAAAACGGGTTCATTAAATGGGCCATAAATCGTAAACGGTAAGTTTTACAAAAAAGTTTACGGGAAATAAAAGATGCGAAATTTTATTCTCTACAAAAAAAGTCAAAATAACTTTTGCCCTAAAGTTGATATTTTCTGAGATATCGGCCAAAAACTTTTCTTCCAGATTGCGATCAAAACTCCACCTGGATCCGTCAGCATTTTGTGTTTTTATGATCAGTAAGTGACCCTTAACCTAAACATAAATTAAAATTGGATCGGAAATTTAGTGCGAGGTTAAATGCTTTATTTACTGGCCTAGTACTTATTTTTATTTTCGTAAGCGAAATTACAATTTTTTTTTTGCACAACAATTTGCATTATCTTGAATTACCTACAATGAAATTTTTTTTCAACTAAAAATCGATCTAGTGGTCGTATAAATACGGTTCCCAGATTGAAGGATACCTTTTTTCCCCTCAGTATTTTAATGGTTTAGTTAGAAAACATTGTTTCATTAGTTAAAATGTTCTTCATATCAGGTGTCGATGTATTAATTTAAATACTTATTGTATTCAAATTAAAACACTAATTTTAATACAATAAGTATTTAAATCAAATTCTTATATTAGGTAGGGTAGAGCGGGGCTTAAAGGTCCGCGGGTAAAAAGGTCCACCATAAGTATCTAAAAAACTAGTGACATATCGTTCTTTCCGACTATACAAGTTGTGAGAGGGGTGCGCGGGAGACGTAACAAGGTATCGCCGGCAGTCGAGCAACATCGCTATCATTGGCTATCAGGAGATATACAACCGCGTCTCGAAATTTTAACGTAAGTAAATTTTTTCATTATTATTCTTTTTAGTTTCGAGCACTGTTATTTCGTTTACCATGATTAAACGAAGTTTATTCGTATGGGTAATTTATTTGTTTATCACGATTTATTGTCATTTTTTATCTAGTTTTAACGGTAATTTTTTTTATAACCTGTTAATACACTTATATATGGTTGGGGTAAAAAGGTCCACTATGGACCTTTTAGCCCATCATTAATATATTGGCAAAATAAGATAAAAAGTATTTTTTCTTTCAGTATGCGAAACTATAAAAGAAAAACTGATCGGGGCACTAAATCTGTGGAGTTACAAGACTAAATAATTAAGTAAAATAAGTTAAAAGATTTGTCATATTATGGCAAAATTCATAATTAAGGATAAGTGTTATCTTTTTTTAATTATGTTGTATTGAGACTGACTAGTGGTTAAAACTCAACAGTTAGAAATTATTAATATGTCATGTTTCAATTATTGTGATACGATAGGAAGCTTAGAAAATAGTTTTTGTTTGTTAAAAAATACTTTTTTTGTTATAAAAGACTGCTTAAATATTATGAAACTTAATCTAAGTATGAAAAAGTTATTTTTTAGTTGAAAATAATAGTTGTTTTTTACTTTTTGTTTTTGGAATGAAAATAAACTATCGAATTTTATTGAATCAAGTGTTGTTATTATTTCATAAAAACTTTTAAAAATACAAATTAAATAGTGGACCTTTTTGCCTCCTGGCTGTCCCTTTTTACCCCAACTATGGGGCAAAAAGAGACAGGCGACAAGGTTTAGAAAAATTGGAAAATGATACATTTCTAACATCATGATTCAACCGAAAATTGAGTTAAACATAGTCAGATAACTGTTTGTTTGAATAGCATTATATATTTTGATATAGCAGGCTCGGTTTTCAAGGGATAATGCAAAATACTCAAATTGGACCTTTTAGCCCCGCTCTACCCTATATATTAAGTAAAAGATTTATTAATTGGTTTCATTTAAAACAACGATCGAGTTAAAGTATAAGCTCGTATTATTTAGTCGTTTTTTTAGGGTTCCGTACCCAAAGGGTAAAAACGGGACCCTATTACTAAGACTTCGCTGTCCGTCCGTCCGTCCGTCCGTCCGTCCGTCCGTCCGTCCGTCCGTCCGTCCGTCCGTCCGTCCGTGTGTCTGTCACCAGGCTGTATCTCAAGAACGGCTATAGCTAGAGAGTTGAAATTTTCACAAATTATGTATTTCTGTTGCCACTATAACAACAAATACTAAAAACAAAATAAAATAAATATTTAAGGGGGGCTCCCATACAACAAACGTGATTTTCTTGCCTTTTTTTGCTCGATATCAATAATGGCAACAGGTAGGCACTTGAAATATTCACAAAATACTCAGTTCTATTTTTACTTTAATAATAAATAATAAAATTAAAATAAAATTAATATTTAAGGGGGGCTCCCATACAAAAAAACGTCATTTTTGCCTATTTTTGCTCTCATACAACAAAAGTGATTTTTTTTAGCCGCTTTTTGCCCGATATTAAAATCAATGTACCTAGTCAATGGTACGGAACCCTTCGTGCGCGAGTCCGACTCGCACTTGGCCGATTTTTTTTTAAAACTAAAATTATAATTAAAAAGTTTGACACAGGTAAGAAAAAGAACTTTCTCCGCCACGCTTTCAAAAATATAAATTTTTTGTTCCCACTAATTAGTTCACATCTTCAATAATAAAAAATTATTTTATAACAAAGACATTACAAGAGTCTCTACAAGAGTCTACAAGAGTATTTCGGGACTGCCTAGCCCATTTAGTGTTAGTAACAATGTCTCTTATAATTATAGTGTTAATACAATAACAAATTTGAAATAGTACCTACCTAACATTTTTATATTTACAATTTTGTCAATCACTAATCTCATGGAGTTTTATCCAATGTCGCAGCATCGGACTATCCCATCTATCTACAAATACTTTCAAAATACAATTTATACATCCACTTAATTTAAAAAAAAATCTGATCAATGAATGATTGAATATGGTTTTTTACCCGACTGTTTTCAAATATTAATTATTTAATTAAGATTGAATGATTAAATAATAATAATAATAATAAGTGAGTCACTCAGGCATGTGCCTTCGGGTTGTTCTGCGCTTGCTAACACTGAGTACTTGCACAGACATAACCAAGTGGCCAAGATTCTCCACCAAGAGCTTGCTCTTATGTACGGTCTCCTGGAACAGAGGATGCCGTATTACCAATACACACCGGTGCCAGTACTCGAACGCGATGGAGTCCAGCTCTACTGGGACCTGCCTATCGCCACAGACAGGACGATACTGGCGAACAAGCCTGATATCGTGGTGATGGACAGGGCGCGGTCGAGGGTGTTTTTGGTGGACATCACCATCCCACATGACGAGAACCTCGTGAAAGCCGAAAGCGAAACTGAGAAAAAACGTAAATACCTAGACCTGGCGCACGAGATTGTCGACATGTGGGATGTGGGGTCCGCTGAAATCATCCCTATCGTAATATCTGCCAACGGTTTGATCCCGGTCAGCCTCGCTCACCACCTGAGGCAACTGGGGATCCGGGACAGTTCGCTCGCAGCTAGGATGCAGAAGGCGGTGTTACTCGACTCGGCTAGGATTGTCCGCCGATTTCTCAGCCTGCAGCCCTAACCCCCGGCCGCTTGATCTCCCTGCCGGGGCGTAATCCTCCATCCGCTTATATTTATATATGTAAGTATATGTAAATTTATTATATTATTTATATAAATATTTATTAAGGGTGGAGTGAAATCCAGGATAATAATAAATATTATTATTTGATTAAATAAAAAAAATTATGTATTTACCGGTTTACTTTAGCTCATTAAGATGAATAAGTCCAAATTTTTAACCGACTTCCAAAAAAGGAGGAGGTTCTCAATTCGACTGTATAGTTATTTTTTTTTAATGTATGTTATTTCAGAACTTTTCACTGGGTGGACCGATTTCGATGATTTTTATTTTAATCGAAAGGTGGTGCGTGTCATTTGGTCCCATTTAAATTTATTTGAGACCTAACAAGTACTTTTTGCGTTATATCTAATAATGCGTTTTTACTTGACTATTTTTTCGCCGAACTACGTTGTATTATACCGCATAACTTTTTACTGGGTTTACCAATTTTGACAATTGTTAATTAAATCGAAAGCTTATGTTTATCATCTGGTCACATTTAAATTTCATCGAGGTCTGATTACAACTTTTTGAGTAATCTTTGATAACGTGTATGTACTTGACTATTTTTCGTCTACCTACGTTGTATTACTTGTCGATGTAATTGAAGTCGGTTATTTCCGTTTGCGAGCAAACACAATTATTTAGGTATCTATAGGCTAAAATATTGATCCATGCAAAAAAAAGTGATTGTGGAGTTTATAAACATATTTTCAGGATTACTCGGTAGACTAATTGTTCTACCATTTCCTAACAATTCTTTGAGGTAGTTTGGGTAATGCAGTAGGTACCTAATGATCATTTGTACTTTATGTTTTGGTGTTGACGTGGATTTTATTACGGATACGAAGCGGATATACGAGTAAATAACATCGTGTTTAGATTCTTCAGAGTTTTTTCAGAATTTGTTGAAAGATGAAAGTTAAAATCTTGTAGTAAGTAGTTACTATTGTTGACTGTTCTATTTGTCCCAATTTAAAGTTTAATAATAATATTACATTATGATAATTTTCGGATGACATTGTCATCTCATCTCCCATAAGATATTATTTTCCCAAAAGATTAAATTAATTGTAAAATAGTACGGAAATAGTTAAAAAGATAATCAAATCAGCCTATCGCAGTCCACTGCTTGACATAGGCTTCCCCAAGTTCGCGCCAGACATCCCGGTTTTCCGCAATCCTCATCCAGCCTACGCCGAAAATCTTACGTAGATCGTCGGTCCAACGGGCCGGAGGACGTCCCACACTGCGTTTGCCAAGACGCGGTCTCCACTCCAGGACACGTCTGCTTCAGCGGCCATCGGTCCTGCGACACAAGTGACCAGCCCATGCCACTTCCACTTTCTATAAAATATATTCTATAAAAAGATAATTATAATAAGATTATTATATTGACTTGTAACACGCATAATGATATTATGTAGGTACCTACTTATAATGCTTTTAGGTATGTTTGTTTTGGTCAAATCTTGCAAGCTTAATTTGACCCACTTCTCAATTTCCGATTGGGCTGCAATTTGGAATACGCCTTTAGTTCTGATGAAAATGAAAATGGTAAGCCTTTAGACAATAGTATTTCGATTTATGGGGTTTTTTGAAAAAGTGGGGGGAGGGGTTGTGGTGGATTATCCTCTGGTGCCTCTCCCATCCCTAGAAATCTCATGATTGTAACGATATCACGGCAAAAAATTTTAAGGTAAAAATTATTTAAATAGTTACCGAATACCTAATTTTAATTGTGCGTATTTTAGCTCCGATGCTGCAAGAAGTGCATTCATACTCCGTTCCGTAGCTTTTAAAACACTTACACATTATAATAATACACGTATGTACGTAGAAACTATTTGTAACACTTTTATAAATAACTAGCGACCCGCCCCGGCTTCGCACGGGTGCAATGATGATACTAAATACTATCAACAATAAAAGATACGTTAGAAACCTCTAGTCTAAAATTATCAGTGTTTTTCTACCATGTTATGCATGTATTATACATATAAACTTTCTTCTTGAATTACTCTATCTATTAAAAAAAACCGCATCAAAATTCGTTGCGTAGTTTTAGAGATCTAAATTCTAAACAATTAAACATACAGACAGCGGGAAGTGAATTAATTTTATACTATGTATAAAGATAAAGATGTACTGGTGGTCGAGCGATGCGTCATGCGGGGCAGAGGGGATTGACTCGCCGCGCAGTAGGCATAGCATAGTAGGCGCTTTAGCCCCGCCGCGTGCGAGTGGCAGTTTTTGTAACCTATGGCACAGTACCGAACTCCGCATTTGCTCGCACGTGTTGACGCAGGCACGTACATGAGCGTGTACGCGCGTGCCGGCTAGGTGATCAAGACACTAATTTCGAGTGGCAGTGTCGCGAGTGTTTTGCAAGATGGAGAAATTAATTGAAGCTTTGCGAAGCGAAAAATGCTTATATGACACAAAATACCCCGATTACATGAATATTCGACCCCACCCCGATTATATGAATATAAGCTCTTCCAATTTTTTTTCCGGACGCTTTCCTTATTAACAATAATCTATATAAAAACTCGTTATCATCGTCGGATTCTGAACTTAAATCAATTGCGTCCATCTTACTTGATTCCCGGCGACAAATGCCACTGAGGCGTCCACTGATGCAAGGATTCGTGAAAGCAAATGCGGACACCACCGTGTCCACCAATGTCAGTGCCACATTGGCGCAGTATCGTGAACCAGTGCGAGTGTGGGCATGTGCGGCCCGGTTTAGGAACTTTAAATGTTTCGCTGCTAATTGCTTCTAACGACGATATCTCAAAAACTATTCATCTGATTGATATAGTGTGAAGGGCAATTTTAATCTGCATTAAATGTCTAAGCTAACTAACATATTTATATGGATAAGGATTAATACTGAACTAAAGAAAATAGCTATGAAAATAACGTAAGGTTTTTAATTAAAAATTTGAACATAAACTTGGTTATTGTAAGTCAACCGTAAGAGATAGAGATATGCTCTCGCGGACTTTTTTGTAGAATGTTTATAGATTTTGAATTCGCTAGTACATTACTAAACTGTATCTTTGCTAGTTTACGTGGCGTTTGCGTGGAAAGCTCCCAGTTGGCGCGATTTTTTACGACTTCTTCAACATTTATCACCGTAATTCTGCTAATTTACATAAAAGTATACTAAATTATATACACAAACCTTCCTCAAGAATCACTCTAGCTATTAAAAAAAACCGCATCAAAATCCGTTGCGTAGTTTTAAAGATCTAAGCATACATAGGGACATAGGGACATAGGGACATAGGGACAGAGAAAGCGACTTTGTTTTATACTATGTAGTGATATTATTCGTATTTACGTTAAAAGTTAAAACTATCTCTTGATTGACAAGAGTAATATACGATACGAAGAACAGATTAATATGAAGTTATGAACTGACATATCGATGTAGATGTTTTCGTTCTATCTATCAAACAGGCAAAAGTCTAAGACCATACAGCCTATTCAGTCGGGATTCTTTTCAATACATTTTTTTATATGAAGGCAAAACCTATCTAACTTCAAAATTAGACGGTTTATCCACATAATTACGTTACGAAAAAAATTTAACCTACCACCATTGAAATTAGTATATCTCGGCTCCGGCGCGAAAGGAGGACAGACCTCTCCCGCTGTGCGAAAGCGCATGAACGAATGCGTAGGGAGCGGATGAGGCTCCGGGCTCTCAACAGAACACTCTAGGGGTAAGACAGACCAAGACCACGTGGATAGTGGGGTGCTCGGATTGGGTTCTGGGTATTTTTCGGATTTCTGTATATATATTCTAACACATAATTTTACTAATTTTATTAGAATATTATGTCGTTCTAATTTGTCCTACAATGCACAAGTATTAATTTAATTTAATATATAAAAACTATGAGTTAGATAGGTTAGGGTTATTTATTTATTTTTTATAACGAAATTATGTAGATAATCTAATTTATCTAAGCTCAAAATTAAAAAGATTTACGATTAAATAGGTTTTGCCTTCATATAAAAAAATGTATTGAAAAGAATCCCGACTGAATAGGCTGTATGGTCTTAGACTTTTGCCTGTTTGATAGATAGAACGAAAACATCTACATCGATATGTCAGTTCATATTAATCTGTTCTTCGTATCGTATCTTGTTCTCTTAAGTAGTCTGTGTATCGTATATTACTCTTGTCAATCAAGAGATAGTTTTAACGTAAATACGAATAATATTATGTATAAAAAAGTGTTACAAATAGTTTCTACGTACATACGTGTATTATTATAATGTGTAAGTGTTTTAAAAGCTACGGAACGGAGTATGAATGCACTTCTTGCAGCATCGGAGCTAAAATACGCACAATTAAAATTAGGTATTCGGTAACTATTTAAATAATTTTTACCTTAAATTTTTTTGCCGTGATATCGTTATAATCATGAGATTTCTAGGGATGGGAGAGGCACCAGAGGATAATCCACCACACACCCCTCCCCCCACTTTTTCAAAAAACCCCATAAATCGAAATACTATTGTCTAAAGACTGGCCATGAAAATAAATAACCAATATTTGTTATAATTGATAATAGCCGCCGCAACAAAATGCCGGATTAGGTACCTACATATTTTTGTACAACCTCCCATATGGATATTAATAATAAAGTGGTTACGGATTTAATATAATGCATGTTGGTTCAGTTTCGACGACAATGCAATTTTATAATGAGCATGACTTGATTCTACAACAAGAAGCGTCCATACAGCATATTATATCATCAATGGTCAATGGCTAGACTTTTCGTCACTCACGTTCAATAATTACATCAAATGACGTCCAGGTTAGCTCCATATAACAGATCTCTTTTACGTTTAATTTAAGATGGCTCATTTTAAAGGTTACTATAACGTGAAAACTAATAATAAAAAAATAAATAAAATATTACAAAAATATTTTGAAAAACAAACTTTTATTCCTTTACTCTGAAGAGAAGACAACAAACTTTGTAGTATCTACCCTGTGTACCTATCTACCTATTAGTCAAACGCCAAACCCATCATTTTATTTAATTAAGATAAATAAAGATAAGATAAATATACCTACTTTATTGTGCATACAAGTTTACATATAAGGTATACAAAAAAATAAAACTTACGAAATAATATTATGCACAAAGGCGGTCTTATCGCTAGGTAAGCGATTTCTACCAGACAACCTTGTACAATTGTACAATTTTTTATAATAATTAATATATAAGTTTAGCGCAAAAACCCGATATTTTTAAAATTATTTAAAACGAGTGTAGTCACGTGTCACTATTCAAACTACATACAAAGAAAAAAAATTCGAATTCGGTACCGTCGCGTCGTTAGGAAGAAATAGGAAAATCCGAAAATGTTTTTGAAAATAGTTTTCTTTTATTAATTTTTTGTTGTGTAACTCTAATTTAATAACTTTTGTAATATTTCAAGCTCAATCATGTTAATGGTGGTACTGATGTGTGTGGCGTTCGCTTTGTGGGCGTGGTCTCGGAGAAGTACCAATAAAAATGAACCACCCGCTGTTCCCGGTGGCCTACCTTTGATAGGTCATGCTCTTTCGTTTATTGGAGACAGTACAAGTAAGTATATCAGGTCTTTATATGTTTATAATAGATTTTGACGTGATAACGTCTAATAAATCGATGAACGCCGGCGGCATGCACGAAAAAGGATGACTCTTTCCGAGGAGATGTTTTGATATGAAGTTGTCATGTTAAACTATCGTCCGTAAACCAACTTTACAGGCAACCAATTTTTTTTTGGAACTATGTTTGTGCCTGGCTGTTTCGTACTTTAATAGTGTTTTTTTTTTTGTTCACAAAGAAAATATTATAGTTATCTTATCAGATTAAAAAATTATATTTATGTAAAAAAAATTAAGTAAGGTTTTCAATAGATTTTTTTAGTAAGTTAGTAGGGTCAGGGGGGCAAAGTGCGCCATACTTTTTTCATAGTTGACTTTGGTGCAATATTTCTTGTGTTTAAGTTCACGAGTGATACTAAGTCATGGTACCATAAGGATTTGTGATGTTTTGCAACAACAACCAATGTCGTGTCATAAGAATCTGACAGCAAATTAATGAATTTTAGCAAAAAAATTTGAAAACAGTCTTACCAGGCGCACTTTGCCGACAAATCGGGTAAGTGCGCCTTGTATTAATAAAACGTAATATTATAGCATTAGAATAAAAACAGCCTTATATTATTATAGGAAAACAAGAAACAAAACGAATGATATTTATTTTTTTTTCATAGCCACATTCTAGAAGAATCTATGCATTTAAAACCAAATTTCGGCTAAATGCGCCATACAATCTTAAGTCAGAGGCTATGAACCTTTTTTCCAAATATTGATAATCGAGTGTCAAGTATATTTTTTCTTTTATTTACGATGAGAATACCCCATGGTATTCCCATCGTAAATGGAACTACTTATTTGGTATTATAAACGGACTGAAATAAGAAGTTAGTCATTGAAATTAGTTATTAAGTGTAATATTTATTTTCTCGCCTTAAAACAAAAATGGGAAATATGACATTTTTGAACAACATTACGATTTTCTCGAATTTTAATATTTCGTATTGCCTCCTCGTGCTTCCATTCCTGCGTTTACCCAGTTTGGCATGCTGTACACCAAGTTTTTTGTACGATTTTGGGGAATATTCTCCCATTCCTCTGTGAGAGCAATTTTGAGCTCACGAAGCGTAATTTTTTTACGCATCTCCCTAGCTAGTCCCAAGCATGCTCGATCGGATTGACATCTGGGCTTCGTGCTGGCCACTCCATACGAGTAATGTTCATCTCTTGAAGGTAGTCACTCACAATCCAATATGTATGAGGTCGGGCATTGTCATGCATAAAAATAGCATTCTCACCCAAATTGACCATAAGTGGACCAACGTGTTCATTCAAGATTTCTTTTTCAAATTCATTTGCAAGATTTGACCCGACTATACAAACAAGCAAAGAAACATTGCAAGTTAAATAAAGACTTGTAACAAAGACACATTTTAAAAAGTTTGTAACCTCTGGATTGCGGCGAAGTGCGCCATATAAAAAGTCAGTATGGCGCACTTCCCCAACTATATAAATTTTAAGTTAGAATATTTAACTGCAAAAAAAACATATATAAATTTTACTAGATAGGAGTGAGATATAGTCAGAAATTTAAAGAAAAATATTTAAATTGTGCATTTACCTCACTCGTATGTTGGTAAAAACTAGATTTCTTGAGATTTACGAAGATGATCAACCCATAGTCATCTCTGCTCGCCACTTTGAATATCAGTGAAAATAAAATGGCGCGTATCTCAAACTCACATGACTAGAGTCATCTGTGACTTTCACCAAGAACTATGATTTAGTTTGTAGCATCGATATATAGTGTCACTACTAGTATCCAATCAACCATGTTTTGGTTTTTCATCAACCATATTATGATAACCACGTGACATAATTATTATAATTTATTTTCCAAACTATTTTCTTCTTTGCAAGCAATTTAATTATATTTGATTTCGGTTACCCTCCTCGAAATAAAATTTCATCGACCTACAGAGATATGCTGAGGTGGGCACAACGGCTATACGTTATAACGTTACGCTACTTTTAAAACGCCTCTTATTTTTTACGCTATAATATATTTGTTTGTTTTTTTGGTCCAACCAACTTAGGAACCCTTGTGGGATCAAATGCATAGTTTACGATTCTATATAGGACACACAGACAAACATTCATAAACGACGAAGTTCAGAGGTGATCGTTATATTAGGTAGCGGATAAAATAACCTATCGGGGGTAGCTTCGTTCGTCGAATGTTTGTCTGTATGTCCTATATAGAATAGTAAACTATGCATTTGATCCCACAAGGGTTTCTAAGTTGGTAGGACCAAAAAAAACAAACAAATATATTATAGCGTAAAAAATAAGAGGCATTTTAAAAGTAGCGTAACGTTATAACGTATAGCCGTTGTGCCCACCTCTGTAACTACACCTACATTACTGTACCTACCGGTGACCTACCGATTAGTGATTGCTGAGAACATGCCTGAGGAATGAATGAAATTGGTATCGACTTTAACTTTTCACACATAACAATAGGTATAAATATTTTCTCGGGAGAACGTTGTGCTAAAAATGCCAAAGACTAGCGACACACATATGGATAAAAATGAATAAAAGAAGCGTATGTGTCGGCACCGACACGTGATTACTACTGTGACATTAAAAAATTAAAATGTTTTATCAAATTAATCAAATTGTAATTAATTACAACAATTAATTATTGTAATTAATTTTTTCATTCTTGCTCATGAGATAAGCATGAATGAAATAGTGAAAGCGTTGAATAGTATGAGATAAGGTAAGGCTGCAGGGTATGACAGGATTACCGTCGAGATGCTGAGGGCTGGAGAGGGCATAGTGGCTAGCCAGCTGTACCGCCTTTTTAATCTGTGCTGGCGAACTGGGCAAGCACCGGGAGACTGGTGCAAAGCCGTAATCGTGCCATTATATTATAAGGGAAAAGGGTCACGGCAGGACTGCATAAATTACCGCGGTATAAGCCTTCTCAGCGTCGTCGGTAAATTGTATGCGAAAGTATTGATTGAAAGGGTTGTGAATGAAACAGACGAAAAAGTATGGGATGCACAAGCGGGATTTAGGAAGGGAATGGGATGTACGGATCAGGTCTTTTCTTTGCGGTGTATAGCCGAAAAGTTCTTGGCTAAAAACAAGAAGGTCTATTGCGCGTTCGTAGATCTAGAAAAGGCATATGAAAGAGTGGTGAGGAATGAATTGTGGTCAGCATTGTCCGGGTACGGTGTGAACGGTATCCTCATACGAGCACTGCAATCTCTTTATAGGAATTCTAGTGCTTGTGTAAGGATAAACGGGGCGTACACTGAATGGTTTAATATCGAAAAAGGTGTTAGACAAGGATGTGTAGCGTCACCGTGGCTGTTTAATCTGTTCATGGATAATTGCTTGGCAGAGCTAAAAGAGAATGAAAGTGGTTTTTTTTTTTTTTTTTTTTTTTTTTTTTGTCACCATCTCTATGATGGTGACAGCTACGACTTCGCACTGGTAAAACACTGCGAATCCTTTTTTACAGTAAGTAATTTTTCGACTCTTTCATACAATTTCTCGCATTTATTCCTCTCGCACTTTTATTCAGCATACTTTGTCTTTCTTTCATACATCGTCTTTTGCAGATCTGGGTGGGTTCCCTTCCTATCACTTATTTATTATACTACTTTAAATTTTTGACTTTATTTTTCGGGGTAATAAATTTTTGTACTCAAGGTTTTATTGGTTGGAATAATCATCATAATACATATATCATCAATTTCAACTTTTTACAATTTTAACTTATATCTATATCAATATTCTACTATAAAACATACCAACAAATTAAATTTTTGCAATTAATATTATGTTACCAAATTGTATAACAACTGTTATAACATGCAAACAATTTATATTTTACTTATATTTATATCAACTGAGTCTGGGTTGTAGCTCGTTTTACTACCTATTAACATAATAATTTTTCAATTTCGTGGTATCAATATAACTCAACAGTGGAGCAATTAACTATACAAGATCTCTAAAACTAAATGAAATCAGTTACGCTCAGTTACACACCCATACTTTTATTTTTGTAATTTCGATTCACATACTTCTTAAATTTATTATTTCTTAAATTCCTTTAATTTCCATTTGAGTTAAACCGGGCTTTATTTTACCCATTTAATATTTTATCAATATTACCATTTTTATCTCAAACTTTTAATTAAAAGCGAACTCCAATACAATTTATATTACCTTTATCTGTTCAATAATGTTTGTATATACATATATTATAGATTTATTAGAGGCTTTATTTATATAATATTTGACGTGGTATTATTTAGGTATATAAAAGTCTATTAATTTATATACCTAATTCTATATTAAACAATTTACAAAAGCATGATTATAATCCCTTTGTTTCGTTACATTTAATCAATTTACGTTTCTTGATATCATAAACCAATCATAAACATTTGTTTGCATTTAGTTTCTACGCATTGACATACATAATACTTTGTTTCTAGATGTTTTAGAAATTTTATTATTTGAAGCCTGTTTCAATGCGTAAACAAGATGACGTAGCACACATTATAGAACTGTTTCAATATATTACAAGGCTTATTTATATTATATTTAACGACGTATTTATTTAAATCTGTTAATTTACATAGTTCTATGTTGAGCAAATTCACAAATATTATACTAAGTTACCAAGCTTGTTTTTATTTTTCTAATATTGACCAATGTATTTATTCAAATCTATTACTTTATATAGTTCTGTATCAAACAGAATTTAAAATTATTCGCATTTTATACTTGTCGGAGAATTAATGCAGATAGTTATTAATGTCGGTACCTGCTTTGTTATTATTATTCATTTACCCTCACTCATTCTATTATTTGAGTCATTCCTTCGTGCGTAAAAGACCGATGCAACCGCAGCTAACGTAGTCTTGGCTCTGGCGTGACGCGGTGCACTTGTGTATCCTGCTAGTAGCTTAACCTCGACTCTTGTAAGGGTTAGTTTGTGTACACGAATTAATTGTTACTTATTGGGCAACTCGAGCAGTGGAGGCGAGTGCCAATGCGCATTGTAAGGCAGCGCTGCCCGAAGCCTACACTCGGGTCACAAGTCCCGGGCACTGACTCTGAGTTGTCACTCTACCACGCGATAGACACGATACCCGCTCGGTGAGTCCAATTGAATACTAAGTAGTTTGATTACATTGTAAATAAACTAGTTCGGCCATCCGTCTTCTCCCACCTAATTCTGATCGCGCCGACATCAGAAGTGGGATACTGTTCTCGTGCCCACTAAGAGTGTTACTAGTGAGTAATTTATTTCACGATGCCACGAGAATCGCGTTCGCGTAGTCCCGTTGAATTATCGTGCGGTAGATCGAAGCGCAAGTCGAGTCGTCATCATTTAAACCGATTTAGTAGTAATAGTAACCTGTCTATAATAAACTTTTACTTGGTATGACTGAGGAATAGACTAAGTTCAAAGTAAAAAAAAAAAAAAAATCAATGACGCGAGCGTAGGTTTCTTTGTTTAAGTTCTATTTTTAGCAAGTGTGCAAGGTAGTTGCAACATTTCGTGATGAAAATATCGATGTACCCAGGTATTTTAGTTCTTTTCGATCGTTCTGTTTTATTATTATCGGTGTACAAGTGGTTTTTGTTCAGTGTTCGATTACGTAATTCGAGTTACCGGTTATTCGTTGAATTTAGTTTTATTGTGATACGTAGGTAGTTGTGTAGTGATTAAATTTTGTTAATAGATTTTGCGATTCTGTTTCGATTTAGTTACAATGTCAGATCGTGAGCGTAATTGTAGTGCAAGCCGTCGCGGTAGTTGCAGCGATAGTCGTGAGCATCAAAGTGACATACGGACCAGATATTAAGTTGTTGGATAAATTTTTGTCAGGATAGACGAGCGATATTTTGTTTTTTCTTACAAACTCGATTAAGGGAGATGCCAGAAGGTCATGTACCAATTGAGTTTAATGTAGATGACGATCATAATGGTGAAAGTCTTAGTGATGTGACAGAAAACTGATGTAAGCGCTTTAAAGACCGTAGTGTGTAGTCATCAAGAGGATGGTACACTGTGATGAATGTGTGATCCAAGAGAGAGACACGTGGATTGTGGAGCAATTGTAATTGCTGTTTGGAAGGGTGGCTTGCATAGTTGTTAGTGTCGTGGAAAATGAGTTTGGTTATTGAAAGTTTGATTGACGTTGGTACGTGACTCGTTAAATCTTTGTGGTTACCCACTTGTTTGTGATAAAGTGTTAATATCGTCTTAGCTCGAGTTTTTCCGATTACCCTCTGTAAGGGATATTTTTGAGTTTGTTTCTACTATCTTAAATGATATTTTAACTATTGTTGTTTGTTGAAGTGCCGAGTGAGCGTAAAGTTAGAGACGCCATCTTCCGAATAGTTAATGCTGGTTTTCTGATAGGTCAGTCATCGTTTTTTATCCTCTGTTGGCGGGTTTGTTAGTGAATAGGCAGTTGTTGTTTAATAACTTTAGTTAAAATGCCAGCACGTCATGTACCCGACGAAATTGATGTAATTATGATCTTGTTAATAATGATGATGTTCAAGTTTAAGTAGACTCGAGTGAATGACTCTATCGACCGTATTGTGTTCGACCGTACCAGTAGTTATCGTAGTCGCAGCCCGGTAGAAATCGGTGTCTCTTGGGGCAACCCAAGTAGTCCGTGGGTAAGCGGTGTGCAAAGTTAACCTTACTGGGGGAGGTCGTGGTCTGTTGAGACCGTATCGTGTAGTCGCAGGGGTGACTGACACGGGCTATCCATGCGATGGATATGCGTACTGAGATGTGTGAGAGCAATGTAATTGCTGTTCGGCTAGAGGGCCGTGGTGTCTGACACCGTACGTGTAGTCGCAGGGGTGACTGACACGGGCTGTCCATTCGATGGATATGCGTACTGAGATGTGAGAGAGCAATGTGATTGCTGTTCGGCTAGAGGGCCGTGGTGTCTGACACCGTACGTGTAGTCGCAGGGGTGACTGACACGGGCTGTCCATTCGATGGATATGCGTACTGAGATGTGAGGGAGCAATGTAATTGCTCTTCAGCTAGAGAGCCGTGGTGTTAGAGGTGTTTACTCGTGGATTTCTGTAAATTTGGTTGTAACTTGTCGTAGAAGTAGAGTACGTCTATATTTTTTGTTGTGATGACGTCGATGGTACATGGCTGTGGTATTTGTGTAAAGTGATTAGTTATAATTGGTTTGATGACGATATGTGTTGGTCGTATCATATGAGTTGATGACGATATGTGTTGGTCGTATCACATGAGGTGATGAAGATATGTGTGGCAATAGTAGTTGTCGTTTGTTGAGCGTTGTATGTGATCTTAATGTGTCAATAATAAAACTTTATTTAAGAGACGGTTACAGGAACCTTTCGCCTGTGAACTAATAGGATAGATTGGTAGTTTATTTGAGATAAGTTAACTGATGAAGCAAAGAATGTAATTTCATAATTTCACGTTAAGGTCAGGTAGGCCGAGATTTTAAAGATGCTTCAAATTTTATCGTCTTGTTACATTCACACGAGGGCGTGTGCTAGCAGGATGGCCGTGTCGGAGAATTAATGCAGATAGTTATTAATGTCGGTACCTGCTTTGTTATTATTATTCATTTACCCTCACTCATTCTATTATTTGAGTCATTCCTTCGTGCGTAAAAGACCGATGCAACCGCAGCTAACGTAGTCTTGGCTCTGGCGTGACGCGGTGCACTTGTGTATCCTGCTAGTAGCTTAACCTCGACTCTTGTAAGGGTTAGTTTGTGTACACGAATTAATTGTTACTTATTGGGCAACTCGAGCAGTGGAGGCGAGTGCCAATGCGCATTGTAAGGCAGCGCTGCCCGAAGCCTACACTCGGGTCACAAGTCCCGGGCACTGACTCTGAGTTGTCACTCTACCACGCGATAGACACGATACCCGCTCGGTGAGTCCATTGAATACTAAATAGTTAGCCTCTTCTACTACCTTGTGCTAAATTACAGTGTTAATTAAATTAGTCCGGTCATCTTTCCACCTCACTTCTGATCCGCCGACATACTTATATTGCTTGAAGTAATAACTATTTATTGTTCGAGACTTGTTCATGCGTAACAAGATGACGCAATACCCCTTGGTATTGCGACAACCCGTATTTTCTCTTACTTACTTACTTACTTACTTACTTACTCCTATGGCGCTGAAACCCCAAAGTGGGTCTTGGCCTCCGAGACGAGAGCTCTCCATCTTGCCCGGTCCTGGGCGGTCTCTTGCCAATCATTATTGGCTTGTAACGCGCACAGGTCCACCTCAACACGATCCCGCCAGCGATACTTGGGCCGTCCAACCGGGCGTCGGCCCGATGGCCGGCCCAAGTAAGCTCTCCTCAGTCCTCGTTCCTCACCCATTCGTTCTACATGACCAAGCCAACGGAGGCGCTGTGCTTTGATTTCTCCAAGTATATTTGGCTCGGTCATAAGTTGTTTTAATTCGGCGTTCTTTCGGACTCTCCAGCTTCCATCCTCTCGTCTGGTAGGACCAAAGATCTTCCTAAGAATCTTTCTTTCGGTAACTAACAGGCTGCGTTCTTCATTCTGGGTTAGAGTCCAGGCTTCACAACCATACATCAGTATAGGTCTTATTACTGTTTTGTAAATCCGCAATTTGGTGTTTTTACTTAGAAGCCTGGACACGAGCACTTTATGCAAGGCTGCACCACACTTGAGGGTATTTTGGATGCGGATTTTAATTTCTTCCTCTCTGGAGTGTGAGTCAGTTATCATGCAACCCAGATATTTGAAGCTAGCAACTCCCTTGTACGTCGTATCTCCAACCTGTAGGTCTTGGCGCTGAGTTCGTCTATCTCTATAACGCTTCAGGTGGAGATATTCCGTTTTGTTGACATTGATTCTTAGTCCAACCTTTACTGCTTCCACTTTCAAGATCTCGGCGGCCTTGCCCACTTCGTCACGGGTTTCACCTAACAATGCGAGATCATCAGCATACCCAATCACCTTATGCTTTCCATTTAGTGACACTCCCCAGTCCAATGCAAGCATTTTTCGCAGGATAAATTCCAGTACCAAATTGAATAGCACAGGCGACAGGGAGTCGCCTTGTTTTAATCCGGTGATCACCGCGAATTCTTCTGTGAGTTCCTTACCCACCCTCACTCGCATGTTACTCTCCCCAATAGCCACTTTTATCATATCCACTAGTTTTGTAGGAATGCCAAGCTCCTTTAAGATGGCAAACAGGGCGCCCTGATCGATACATTTTCTCTTACACACATAATATCGTTGTTTAGTGTTTAATTTAAATTAATTAACATATAACATTTTTATATTTATTTTGAATATTACGCTAGGTTATGAAATTTATTTTACATTTTTCTGATATTGGCCAACATAGGTATTTGTTTAAAAAAAAATCTTAAATTCTATAATTCTGTATTGATCAAATTCATGAAATGCATACATTCTTTTTATTCTCATTACATTTTAATCATTTTACTTTTCTTGATGTTTTAACTTATTTAACACTTATTCGAGGTTAGCTGCTATGCGTTGACAGGATTACGCAATAGTTTATCTCTTATAATATAATACATATTTTGGTTTCGATTCTTCTTATTTAGTTTAAATTAATTAACATATAGTATTTAACATTTGTGTACCTATTTTTAATGTATTGTACTAGGTTATAAAGCTTCGTTTTTGTTTCTATAGTAATAGACAACATAATTATTTATTTAAAACTCTTAATTTATATAATTCTTTTATTAAAAAATTCGGCAGTGGCGTATTTTCCTTTTTACCGTTTCATTTAAGTCATTTTAATTTACCAATGTTATAAACATTTACTATTCGATGCCTGTTTCCAAGCGGCAGAGGGATGACGTCATGCTAGCATTCGACATTCCACAAGAATAGACACACAACACAAGTATATATAAGTAATGCTAGATTGTTTTGCTTCAGCCCTTTCAAAAACGTTATTTTTATAATTTTATTAATTTTGACTAATTAACTAACTCTTTTAATTAAATCAATTAGTTCATAACACCCATACACTTATTTTGGGATTCTGCGATAGTGACAAAACTTTGTTTTATATTCCTATTTATTTAAATCTATTACTTTATATAGTTCTATATCAAACAACATTTAGCAACAGCGTTTATTCCTTATTTTTCCGGTTACATTATTAACCTTTCTACGTATCTGGTTAGATATTTTAAAACATTTGAGTGGTGGTGGTGGTTTGAGTGGTGACAATGAAAGTGGGTTGAGAATGAATGAGTTACTTGTCAAATGTCTTCTCTATGCTGATGACCAAGTATTACTTGCGTCCTCGGCCGAGGAGTTGCAGGAGATGGTAACTGCTATGAATGAAGCTTTTGTTAGAAAGGGAATGAAGATGAATGTCAAGAAGACGAAAGTGATGGTGTTTGAAAGAAATGAGGAAGTGACAGACTGCAATATAGTGATTGGAGATGAACAAATAGAACAAGTGAATGAGTTTGTGTATCTGGGTTCAAAGTTTACAAGAGATGGAAAGTGTGAGAGTGATATTGAAAGAAGAGTGAATGCAGGAAACATGGTGAATGGAGCTTTGCACTCCTTTATGAGCAGTCGGAAGGTGTCTAATAAGGCTCGTTTGGCTGTGCACAGGGGAGTGTTGGTTCCGACTAGGGATTGCAATACCGGGATACCGGGATCCCGAAATACCGAGATCCCGCGCTATTTTTGCGGGACCAGTCCCGCACATAAATCGAGCGAGATCCCGCGGGATTAGCGGGACTGCGCAACGGTAAACGCCTTGGGTTGTTCGGCACGCGAAAGCGCGCGAACTGATTCGGCTCATGGTAATGGCGAAGATCATGATGATTTACCCCTTGCTACAGTGGCCGCAATGATGCAAGCTGAAACTGTGGAGCCTGAACCGATGTCTCTTCGAGAAAACTTGAACAAACTCTATCGATTCGTATTATTTTTATTTTTGTATTTCCCACACATGAGGAAATTATAAAATGTTATTTATTATCATATCAAAATTTCGATCCAGCGGGATTCCTATGTGGTTTCTTCACCACTTCCATCCACGTTTGCTTAAAACCGAACAAAATCATATCACAAATTTCGATTCGGCTGGACATCGTTCCATGGCTTAATTGGCTAGAGCACCGACATGGTATGTCGGGGGTGCGGGTTGAAATCCCGCTGGATCGAAATTTTGATATTATAATAAATAACATTTTATAATTTCCTCATGTGTGGGAAACACAAAAACAAAAATAATACGAATTAAAAATAGCATGGTGTCGTCTCTCGTCAAAGAATTCATTGTAATATGAAATTTTGAATAGTTGGTTGCTGTAAAGGACTCACTATAGACGGCTCCACGGTTGCTTAAAACCGAATAAAATTATATCAAAAATGTCGATTCGGCTGAACATTGTTCCATAGCTTAGTTTGCTAGAACACCGACACGGTATGTCGGGGGTGCGGGTTCGAATCCCGCTGGATCGAAATTTTGATATGATAATAAATAACATTTTAAAATCTATTGAGTTTTAAAACTGCTTGTCGTACTCATTCCGGAGTTAATTCTCTCGAGAAAGAAATGAATTTGTTTGAGTCTAGTGGATTAAAAGGCGAATCTTCAATTCCCCTACAACGCTTTATCAACAGTTGTACCCACAAGCGTTGAAGCAGAACGAGCGTTTTCTACTGCTGGCTATCTGGCATAATATAAAGTTAGGAGCCGTTTGGCAGACAAGAGTCAAGACTAGTAACATGCTATGTTTTATGCGCAGTTACTTTCAAAATATGTAATGCCTAAACTACCTATTGTCTCTTTGTAATAATTTTTATTCTTTTATTACATATATTTATTAATCTATCAATATGTAATTTTAAATAATATATTTTTGTTTCTTTTTTTAGTTCTAGATGCATTTATGATACAGGATTTCGCCTTTTTTCTCAATGACTTTTAGAAACTTGCGGGATCCCGCAAATACCAGGATCCCGCGGGACTTAGACCTCTCAGTCCCGCAAATACCGGGATTAAAATTTTTCTGCGGGATTGCATTCCTTAGTTCCGACACTCATGTATGGAAGTAAAAGTTGGGTATGGCAGAAGAAACATGAAAGCAGAATAAATGCAGTTGAGATGAGAGCGTTAAGAAGTATGATAGGAGTTAAACTGAGTGACAGGATAAGAAATAGTGAGATAAGGAAACGTTGTGGTCTGAAAAAAGATGTAGTGACAAAAATTGAGAAAGGTATGCTGAGATGGTTTGGCCATGTCGAGAGAATGAACGAAGAACGATTGACGAAAAAAGTGTATAAGGCGAGTGTGAATGGAAGTGTTGGAAAGGGTAGACCTAGGCGGACTTTTCAAAACCAAATCAGAGACGTCTTGAAAAAAGGCCAGGTCAAGAGTACCCTAAACCGAAGAGCATGTATGAAAGGAATAATGAAAGTGGAGGAAGCGAAACAAGTATGTAAGGATCGTAGCAAGTGGAAAGAAGTGGTCTCTGCCTACCCCTACGGGAAAGAGGCGTGATTTATATGTATATGTATGTATAATTAAATACCAAAATTAAAATATAAAAGTTCGCTTGCTATTCGTAAATACTGGTAATAGGTACTATTTTAATACACAATCCATACTAATATTATAAATGCGAAAGTAACTCTGTCTGTCTGTCTGTCTGGCAATCACGCCAAAACTACTGAACAGATTTAAATGAAATTTGGTATAAAGATATTTTAGAGTCTGAGAAAGGACATGGGCTACTTTTTAATGCGGAATAAAGGGTGTAAGGGGTTGAAAGGTGGGAATGAAAATTTGTATGGAAGTGTTTTCGTGTTTTGTAACTGTCAAACATTTAATGTTCATCCCGTGGATATGGTAAACTCTCCCCTAAAATTAGTTTTTTTTTTAAATATAAGTAAATTTTCTGTGAAATATTTATTTAATTGTGACTCCATCTATGATGCTATTAGAAAACTATTATTAGTCTATTGACGAAGTTTTCCTAATTTCTGATCGATGGCGTTTTAGACTAATAAAAAACAAAAATAATTATCGCCTCCCTTAAATGTTTATTTTATTTTGTTTTTAGTATTTATTGTTATAGCGGCAACAGAAATACATAATTTGTGAAAATTTCAACTGTCTAGCTATCGCCGTTCTTGAGATACAGCCTGGTGACAGACGGACGGACGGACGGACAGCAAAGTCTTAGTAATAGGGTCCCGTTTTTACCCTTTGGGTACAGAACCCTAAAAACTACAGATCGACAGTCCTGTGACTGCGTAGTAAAGTAGGACGTGGTGTCGTAGTCCGACGCTGACGGTATATTTTTTTTGTACCTTACAATAATTATTAATTAACTAATTATTTAATGGAAACAGTATAGATACACATCGTTCATTCATTCGTAGTTTCTGAGCATATTGTAATTTGTATTATCTATATTTATATTTACACTTATTTGCTAGTTATCATTGTACACATAGGTTGTCGTATTTCTTAGACTCCAAGTTACCATAATATATGTACATTGTACACTTATGTTCTACTTATAATATACCTAGTCCAGCCGTTCTGTTACAAATGAAAATGCATTTTTTTTAAATGAAGTAGGTAATGTAATATTATTAAAATTTATACCTACATATTTGTTAACGTCTCAGCAAAAAATAAAAAAATATTCTATTCGAAATGGGCACCTTTAGCTTTTATACAGGCCTTTAATCTGTTTGGCCACGAATCTATGGATTTACGCACTATTTACAAGGGAAATTTCGCCACTGCTTGCTCCAAAGATTTTTTAAGAGATTGAATGTCGCCGTGTCGTTTAGAGAAGGCCATGTCCTCTAAAACTGACCATAATTTGAAGTCTAAAGGGTTAAGGTCTGGGCTAAATGAGGGCCAGTCTTCTACTCTTATAAAGTACGGAACGTTGGTTTCAAGCCAGGCTTGGGTGGTTCGTGCCTTGTGACCAGGTGCAGAGTCCTGCTGGAAAGTTCACGGTATATTTTTAAAAGTGTCTTGGATCATGTTGTGAAACCTCTCAGCAATATAGACTTGACGTCTTCAGTGGGTTCCAAGATTTTTGGCGCAACTCGGCTACATTTTCAATCGGTTTTATTTATCTTTTTATTTATCTTCTCGCATTGAATTTGGGTTTTCCATGTGCCACTCGTGTAAGTTATTCAAGTTCATGTAACCGTAATTTGGTTGGTCAAGGTTGATTAGTCGGACCATATTGTCTTGTCTAAGAATCGCCGATCTTCTCTGTACCTCCGCAACATTGTTTGACAAAATTACACTCTAGCTGGTCACGCGGTAACAGCACTCACTCGTTGCACGTGGTATGGGTGAAACTATTTTTTTTAATGCGCTGTGCTGAACTTTTGGGTATTCCAGTACTTGCTTCAATTGTACGTGCTGAGATTCTAGGGTCTATTGAGAGGGTCTATTGAGACTGCTAGTAAAACTTCCTCCTCGTAGGGCATGGCCGGTCTACCCTAATTTACCACTTGGTTAGGAAATTGACCATCTGGGAGTGACTGGTTCACATTAAAAAAAACTCGGTGATCCGGATGACGCTCAACACTATGGTATCTCTCGCGATAAAGCCTGTCTGTCTCACACTTAGTAAAACAATAAGTCTCACTCTTACTTAAACGTTACAAATTAGTTAAATAGAATCACCTTTCAATGGGTTTTTAAATAAAGTATTATTGAATTTAAAGAAATATCGTAAGTATTATACCATTTTGGATTCTAGACTAAATGCGGCAACTTTTTAAATAACTTGCCATTAATAGCGTAGTACATTTTTTTTTCAGTACAGTTAGTTAAAGTTGGATAACGTAATAATTTTGAGTGCATGATAGAGCATAAAAGTTACATTTTATTTAAAATGGACTCAGTTATGATTAAATTTTAGTTTGTAATTTACAAAAGAACTATTCAGGATTACAATTCTAAAAAAAACTAAGAAAAATAGAGTATTATAGACTATAGTCGCAGTACTTGAAAGTTCATCACAGGATGTCAGTTTTTGCGATTTTTGTTTGAAGGCTTATAACATGAAAAGGACAGGACTAAAAATTTTTTTAATATTTTCTTGTAACTGTCACTACTTACCCTACCACCAGTTTTCGGCTTGACGTTGATTTTTGGGACATCCTGTATACGCCATATACATTTGCACATACATATAATTATGTATTATGTATACAGAGTGTGGATGAAAATAGAACGATAATTGAAAACACCGTTAGTACTAGTATAAAGAAGTATTTCAAAACCATCAGATAAGTCCTAACATCAAAATAAAAAAAAAAAGATTTTTTCATACAAACTAATTCAGTTTAATTTAATAAAATTTTATAACATCATTTTTGTAAGTTTAAGATCACTGACCTGTTACACGCGTCATCGCGCGTGACCTTCTTTCTACGCGGCATAGTCGCGTAGAAGTGGTTTGTGCTTGTACCTACAAAACTTCATTATTTTGATTGAATAAAAAATAGTAAGTTAGAAAAGTAAATTAAAATAAATTGTTACGCATTTAAAATTAAATTGAATAAAAAACTATTTGATTTAAATTTTCTCAAACCATCAATTTTTTTAAATATGCAGAACTGATCAGTAGCCGATACTGAATAAGTTATTTTTTTTTAAACATTAGTTATTATAATATTATTTGGTCTGCGAACTGTCACTAAAAGGCAATGATTAAAAATTTTGCCTTTTTTTTTGTGGCAGTCGATCCCATATCCATTACTTTTATGCTCAATGATTTTAAAAATAATAATAGCTATCCTTGAGTCGTTAACCGCCGGTTTTAGGGTAGGTCAGGTCTTTAGTATAATACATACGTAGAAATTTTAAAAAATGAAAAATCATAATTTGTGACTAAACTACTGGAGGTATTTTATTGATTTTTTGTATGTGGGCTTGGAATGTCATTACATATACGCTGTCCAATTTATCGTTGTATTATAATCCCCACCCTGTATACCTATACAATACACATATATTACAATTATACGTACAATATATATTATATATACAGGTTTACTTTTAAAACACCGGCATCGTCGCAGTACAAAATAGCTTACATCATATTAACACGTTCGCTGCGAAACGAGGCCTAAATCATCCCTCATGCAACTTCCCTGTGGTGCGGCAAGGAAAAACGTGAACTTCTCTGTAGTGCGAAGGGCATAACTTTGGTTTGGTTCAGTGTAGGAAAGTGATAAATATATATTTGAAATGCACTAATGGTCACGGACTCGGTGGGATACCTACCTTGGTACCGGATGTTTTAGGCCTCGTACCGCAGTGAGTTAATATTATTTTAATGCAGTGCGGAACGAGGCGAAAACGTCCCATATCCTCCCTGTATGGCGATTCTGTAACTCGCTATGCTGTTGTATGTCGTATGTTTGTATGTGTTGTATGTCGTTATGGACGCTTATGAGTCCATAACGACAAGTTTCGTTATGTTACCGACCGCGTCGCTATTATAACGACAAATGCTATTCTGTACACTATTCTTAGCGAGTTTTGTCGTTATTAATAACGAAAAGTGTCGTTAAGATGTCGTTATGGTGCGAGCGGATAGCGAGGCTCAGAGACCCCCTCGGTACGCTTTAACGACCATTATAACGACACTTTGATTTGAACTTTCAGTCTTTCAAGACACTTTGCAACAAAGAGTAATATATTAAATATTAATATAAACTATTGTGCTCTGTGATATAAACATACAGGCTTTTGCAACACAGATTAATAGTTACTACGTAATTTTGCAAGTTTGCACACGAGCTAGAGGAGTGGTGTGCGTTTTGTGTTTCCCAATTCCCATATTTTTCTCCGAAAAAAGTGCTCCGAAAAGTAGGTACTCCGAAAGTGAAAAATAATTACGCCGTTTGAAATAACAAATAAGTAAGTTGAATTTTGCAGTAATTAGGAATTATCAATGCAAATTGACTTTAGAAAAAAATGTAGAATAAATTTCATTATTTTCTATATAGAATGATTTTTTAAAAAAGAAAAACATAACCTATAAATATTATTGTAGTATTGTTCTGAAGAACCTACAAAGTTGCTTAGATATAATTATTCATTTCTTTCATTAATAATTCATTTTCATTATCAAGTCCATTATTTACGTTGTTAAGTTTTATTGTAATTCGGAATTATATATATTTCAGTGGCCCTCGAATACCTTGCTTGGGATATATTCGTTCTTGAGGAAAGGTTACGTCGACTCGAACGTCGTGTGGAAAGAAGGCGACTGAGAGATGCTCAGAATCCTTTTGAGCTACCTCGAGAAGAGTTTCTCAGCCTTTTTCGCCTGCCTCAAGAAGCTGTGATGAATCTGGTTAATCTGTTACGCGCAGAGTTGCAGAGTGAACGGGTTATTGGGTTAAGCCCAGAAATCAAGATAATTTTGGAATTATTGTATTTTTTCACCTCAATTATATCGTGTCAGTAAAAAAATGTTCTTAAAATCACACCTTTCAATGTTTTTCGCAGGTGTTGGTCGCCATTAGATTTTATGCTCAAGGTTGTTTTCAACAGAGTGTCGGCAACCAACAACAATTTAATATCAGCCAGCCATCAACAAGTCGTTGCCTGCATGCTGTTACGGAAGCAATCAACAGGCGCTTGCTTCGTAGATGGGTAAAATTTCCTATGACTGCCATAGATCGGCAGCAAGCAAGGCAAAAGTTTGCAACTGCTCCACAGCCATTTGAGGGTGCAATTGGCGCAATCGACTGTACGTTTGTACACATACTTGCTCCATCGGAACATGAGGAGGCATTCGTCAATCATCATGGCCGGCATTCTTTGAATGTGCAAGCAGTAAGTATAAATAGAAGAAATATTTCTCCTTAAACATCCGTGATGCAGTTCTTCCAAATAAATTCTTTAAATTTTACAATATTTTTCTTCAAATTTTATCATTGAAAATGATAAAACTTTCAAATCAGAATTTCAAGTGAAATTGCCTAATTGTATCATTCTTGTATAAGAATTTATTATAAATTTTAAAGGAATTTCTATTTTATTCCGGGCTTAACTGAATGTAACGTTTTGTCTTTTAACTTCTTTATTATTATTTTTGTTGCAGATTGTTGATCCAGATCTCAAAATATTGAACATAAATCCACGATATCCAGGTGCTCGAAATGATGCGTACATATGGAGCACATCACCTATCCGGAGGGCTATGGAATTCCATTATAATCGAGGAGAACGAAGAACTTGGCTAATTGGTAAGTTGTTATGTCATACAGTGTATTTTGCATATATCTTAATGCTGCGCGGCCTAAAAATTGAATAAAAAATATTTTTAATGACTGTGCTTAGGGTTTTGACCAAGCGGAGTTGACGTTGTAAAATATTGTCTGCGTCTAACTACATTGACTGCGCTTGGTTAACACCTTAAACGCAATCAAAGCGAAAATATTTTTCACTGTTCAGCAAAGCAGCATAAGTTCAGTTTGAGTTTTATATACATAATATGCATAACATATTTAGTCTACTTTTTTCTAAATCAATATATTTTCCATTAGGTGATGCTGGATATCCGTTGGAGCCTTGGCTGTTAACACCTTTAACCAATTTTCCCGAAGATACGCGACAACATCAATACACACAACAACTCTGTAAGGCTAGAAGTGTTGTTGAACGGTTTTTTGGAGTTTTCAAATCTGTATGGAGATGCTTGTCATACCAACGAATCTTGATGTATAAACCAGCGTTTGCAGCGAAAATTGTTAATGCGTGTGCAGTACTGCACAACATGAGAGTGCAACTAAGATTATGCAATGAAGATGACGAACCACTAGAACCGATAGCTCATCTCGAAGAGAATGATGTTGATCAGATGGATCAAGATGAACAAAGCAACAGACGAGGACCACGCGTTTTGGCTCAACGAATCCAACATCAAATTATGAGAGTACGATTTTCCAACTTCCGTGATGCAGAAGAATAGATTAAAGAATATTTTTACTTATTAATAATTTTGACTTATGGTCGTACAGAAAAAAACCCCTATTGTTTGAATTTGATTATATTAATAAATATTCAATTGTGTTTATAAAGTATAACTTTATTTTATAAAAAATATGTATTTACCTTTTTTAACCCCAACAAAAAATAAAAACGCGAAAAATCTTTATTCTTAAACTAGACCTCAACTTTTTTTCAAGTTGTATTGCTTTTAAATAGCTTTGCCTCCATGAAATTAACAAACTCAAAGACTTCTTGAAATATTGAAAATATTACAGCTACAATTTATTATGATTTTTAGTAAAAAATGGGAGTAGTTACATAATTTTACTCTTCACAATATTGGTTCTACCCATTATTCTGCATTAATTAGGACATGAAATGGAAACACAGTATATTAATTTTGTTGTAATCATTTATTTAATATAATATAAAAAAATATTAATGTTTTTATTATTTTTATCAAATTAAGTTCTCATAGCAAAATGTTTATCAGTTATCAATAATCAAATCAGTAATTGTTACTGTTTCATTAAATACTAAGTATTGGTATTTTGAAAACTTATTATTTAATACTTTGGTTTGTATTTGTACTTAAAAGAATCATCAATCTGGTTTAGGTAAACAATATCGTATTGTGACAAGTTTGATGCGCTAATCCAGTAACAATTTAGAAATACCTGACAAAATACAATATGAAAAGCATACAAATTTAGGATGATCCAATAAAATAAAAAATGAGAAACAAAAATTAAAAAGTGAAGAACAACACATTGGAATCAAATACAATTAACAAATTACCACGTCGTCAAAATTATAAAATTAAGTATTTCCGAATAGTAATATGTCAAATTATAAAATTAATATTCAAAAATTAAGCATTAAAAATAAAAAAAAAAACAAAAATTAAAATAGAATAACAAATAAAATTAAAAATTTAAGAATGAAATTATTAATGAAAATTGAAAATTAAAAATTAAAAATCAACTGATGCGCTAATCCAGTAACAATTTAGAAATACCTAAAAAAATACAATATCAATAACATACAAATTTAGGATGATCTAATAATAAAAAAAAAAAGATTAAAAATGTGAAACAAAAATTAAAAAATGAAAAACAACACGTTGGAGTCAAATACAATTAATAAATTACCACATCAAGTCAAAATACAATGTCAAAATCATAAAATTAAGTATTACCAAATCACGAGAGCACGTTAAGCCATCGGTCCCAGTTGTTATCATGTACACCTGATAGCGATCGTTACTCATTGTAGAGAATATATCCGCCAACCCACATTGGAGCAGCGTGGTGGATTGAGCTCCGATCTTTCCCCTACATGGGGAAGAGGCCTATGCCCAAGAGTGGGATATTACAGGCTGAATCGAAATAGTAATATGTCAAAATTAAAAAATAAATATTAAAAAATTATAAATTATAAATCAAAAATAAAAAAAATAAATATGTAGGAATCAGAAGTGAGGAAGAGGATGACGGATGGTCAAACTCGTTAATTGACGAATTAAGACACTACTTAGTATTCAATGGACTCACCGAGCGGGTACCGTCTATCGCGTGGCAGAGAGACAACTCGACGCAGTGCCCGGGACTTGTGACCCGAGTGTTGGTTTACGGCGGCGCCGCCTGACAATGCGCATTGGCACTCACCACCACCGGTCGAGTTGCCCAATCAGTAACAATTAATTCGTGTACACAAACTAACTATCAGAAGAGTCGAGGTTAAGCTACTAGCAGGATACACAAGTGCACCGCGCCACGCCAGAGCCAAGACTGCCCCAGCCGCGGCCGCAACGATCGTTCCACACACGACGGAATGACTCGAATAAAAATGAGTGAAGGCAGGCGAACACGTCACAACGTCAAAATGACTCAAATAATAGAATGAGCGGGGGTAGGTGAATATCGACAACAGCGCAGGTACCAGGTATGTAGTGACGAAATGCGGTCGCGCTCACACGGCCAATCCTGACAATCGCACGACCTCGTGCGTCCATGTCGTGCACCCTCAAACTCGACGCTACTAATCCGACCTATACAACTGTAGTGAGCTACTTTAGCAACCGTTCGGTCATTCCTGACAAAAAAAAAAACGCTAAGACCGTAAAGCACTAGCAGGTCGGGCGTACTGGGCCCCTTCACCCCTTCCTACTCTATAGCGTGGCCCGGGCGTACAAGGCCCCTTCAACCGGATTACCTACCGTGGGTCGGGCGTTCTAGGCCCCTTCACCCCACTTTATAGCGTGGCCCGGGCGTACAAGGCCCCTTCAACCCGCTTATCTACCGTGGGTCGGGCGTTCTAGGCCCCTTCACCCCACTCTAAAGCGTGGCCCGGGCGTACAAGGCCCCTTCAACCAGCTTACCTACCGTGGGTCGGGCGTGCTAGGCCCCTTCACCCCACCCTAAAGCGTGGCCCGGGCGTACAAGGCCCCTTCAACCAGCTTACCTACCGTGGGTCGGGCGTGCTAGGCCCCTTCACCCCACCCTAAAGCGTGGCCCGGGCGTACAAGGCCCCTTCAACCAGCTTACCTACCGTGGGTCGGGCGTGCTAGGCCCCTTCACCCCAATCTGTAGCGTGGCCCGGGCGTACAAGGCCCCTTCGACCAGCTTATCAACCGTGGGTCGGGCGTGCTAGGCCCCTTCACCCCACTCTGTAGCGTGGCCCGGGCGTACAAGGCCCCTTCAACCAGCTACCCATGGCCTGGATGACACTGTCCGTACGACCACCAACTCAACTGCATCAATTACCAACAAAAAGCATTCTCACTTACTAATCAGCTCTGTCTAGTTCAGCATGAATTTCTGAGTCGTGTAAGATAGTAGTCAAATAGTCGTGAAGATTATTCGTGGGTCCAAAATATAGAACTCAG
The DNA here is from genome assembly GCA_905220545.2 of Melitaea athalia. NCBI lineage: Eukaryota > Metazoa > Arthropoda > Insecta > Lepidoptera > Nymphalidae > Melitaea > Melitaea athalia. The sequence goes on along the minus strand of HG992207.1, from coordinate 3,708,610 downwards.
TCACACCAGTCACATTTAATATGGTTATCATCATAATCGTTACAGTCATATCAATATGGTAAATATCACTGGTCTAGGTTTAAAATATGAAAACCACTACAGTTCAAACTTGCTGGTCTATCTCGTCACCCACTATAGCAGGCGGGATTCCTCCAGCGTATCACTCATCATTACAAACAGTCTGGTCTGAGTCGTCGCCCACTAAAAGCAGGCGAGACTACTACAGCGTTACACTCATCATTACAAACAGTCTGGTCTGAGTCGTCGCCCATTAAAAGCAGGCGAGACTCCTACAGTGAATCATGGATCGTCTCCCACAACAGCAGAAGAGACCATACTAATGTAAAACAGGCTGGTCGGCATCGTCGCCCACTAAAGCAGGCGAGACCCCTACAGCGTATCATGGATCGTCTCCCACAACAGCAGGAGAGACCATACTATCATCATCCCTTCAGTAATGGATCGTCTCCCACTAACAGCAGGAGAGACTGTACTAACCCGGATTGTTTGTCTCTTTATCCCTTCTCACTTTTTTTTTTCACTTTACTATTCATCTCTTAAGTACTGTCGTTAGTTCTGTAAACATCAACTTACCACTTGACAAGCCAATGGCTCGGACGACCCATTTCGTCTGTTATCACTAGACAGGCCAATGACCTGGACGACACGTTTCGTCTCACTCATAATCAGCAATCATTCAGGACAAGTCAGCTGCCTGAACGGACCTGACTTGGACGACAATTTTTGTCAGATGATGCTAAATACATGTCAATGACAAGCTGACCCACTGCATGGGTGTAGCTCGGACGACAAATTTCGTCTACCTTCGGGGACCAAGCCGTGTGCCCACCACCTAATCACCCTGGATTAGTTAGGGCAACACTCCAACAAATTTCAAACCACATTCGTCACACATCAAACACCTAAGTAGTAAGTACAATAAGTAGGAAGTACCTATATAGGAATAAGAAGAAAAAGTCACAACAGTACCTTGTACTCAGCCAGGCTCTACGTAAAAGGGAAAAGTATACAAACTCTCTAAACTGATATAGATCGTTTCAAGAATTTTACAATAATCTGAATCGTAATTGCCGTTAAACCAATTATAGCGAATCACTTCACACAAATACCACAGCCATATACTATCAACGTCATCGCGACGAAAACTATACTTCGAGAACAAGTTACAACCAAGCTTGCCAAATCCACGTGTAAAGACCTCTAACGCCATGGCTCCCCAGACGAAGAGCAATCACAGTAACTGTGTCAGTCACATACATCTCAGTACGCATATCCGTCGAATGGATCACCCGAGTCAGTCACCTCTTGTGACTATACGCTACGGTGTCAAACACCGCGAACTCCGCCAGAGTTAAACGCACACCGCGCACCCATAGACGCTTGGGTTTCCCCAAGAGACACCTTCTGCAGGGCTAAGACTACGAAATAACTACCGTGGTACGGTTGAGCACATTAAAGTCGATAGAGTCGTTCACTCAAGTCTCTCCCCCTACTTAAACCTGAACATCATCATTGTCAACAAGATCGTAAATTATATCAAAATCGTCTGGTACATGACGTATTGGCATTTTTCTTAACCTTTCGTGAGCAAATTTGTAGGTACGTTTACAATTTAAAGCTTTAAGAATATACCGACTACCTTCGAGAACTTCTATTACGCGAAAAGGGCCTCGATATTTCGGATCGAGTTTCGTTTGATTACACTCCTCGTTTTGTAACAAAACAAAATCACCGATAGGATATTAAAAAGCTTAGCTGTCTCTATGAAGGAATTATCGAAATCATATAGTTCCATTTACAACCCTTGCTTCTCAAAGTTACTCAATAATTTTTAGCATAGATGGAAACATAGGAATTTTAACAGTTACCTATAACGACTGCCTTAAAATTTTACTACTCACACGTTAGTGACATTTAACTTTAAAACGCGTGATTAATAAAGTCTAAATCAACTAAGAAAATCACATACCTGTTTACTTATTTACTTAACAAACTAGCTACGTAATTAACTAAAATAACTAGTATCTAAAGGACTAATTAATATTTTTAGCTTAAAATATATTTCATTGAATCGATTGAAAGTTCTTCTTAAATAAAAATCGATTATTATTTTCAAATCAAATTGGCAACGTATGAAGGAGTCACTAATTTCAAATTTTCTTGAACTGTTAAAAGAAAACAAACGAATGGATAAACTATAGTAAGAATTTTCAATAGTTACCTACTCATAAACAAAATTATTAATCTGAGGTTATCTACCTGCAATCATTGTTGTAATAGATTTACGATTGTACCAAGGTGTTGTCTTGATAACTCTCTGTAATTTAAACGTTCTTAAACAGACCAACTAAAATAATTTTAAACAGTTTAAAAAAAAATCAATCAAAGGTAGAAAAAGACTAAAACCCTCAATGAAACAATAATTCTCACCTCTAATCTATAGTTCACGATACGTGTGTGTTTTAACTATATCGAATTAATTATTATCTATTCGGAAGATGGAGTCTCTAAATTTACGCTCTTTGGGTACTTCGACAAATAATATTAGTTGAAATATCGTGTAAGATAGTAGAAGTAAAGACAAAAATATCCGTTACAGAGGGTAATCGGAAATACTCAAGCTAAGACGATATTAACACTTTATCACAAACAAGTGGGTAACCACAAAAACTTAACTTAAAGCAAATATAACTATCCAGAGTCATGTACTAACGTCAACCAAACTTTCAATGACCAATTCATTTTCTACAACACTAACAACTATGTAAGCCACCCTTCCAACCAGCAATTACAATTGCTCCACAATCCACGTGTATCCCTCTTGGTTCACGTCACAGTGTATCCCTCCTGGATCACACATTCATCACAGTGTATCATCCTCTTGATGACTACACACTACAGTCTTTAGAGTGCTTACGTCATTTTTCTGTCACATCACTAAAATGTTCACCATTATGATCGTCATCTATAAACTCAATTGGTAGGTACATGAACTTCTGGCATCTTCCTTAAACGACTGTCGCTGCGACTACCACGACGGCTCGCACTATGATTACGCTCACGGTCTGACATTGTGACTGAATCGAAACGAAAACTGAATCGCAAAATCTATTAGCAAATTTAATCACTACACAACTACCTACGTATCACAATAAAACTAAATTCAACAAATAACCGGTGAATCGAATTACGTAACCGAACACTGAACAAAAACCACTTGTACACCGATAAGAATAAAACAAACGACCGAAAAGAACTAAAATACCTGGGTACATCGATATTTTCATCATCAAATGTTGCAACTACCTTGCACACTTGCTAAAAATAGAACTTAAACAAAGAAGCCTACGCTCGCATCATTGAATTTTTTTTTTTTTTTTTTTTTAACTTTGAACTTAGTCTATTCCTCAGTCATACCAAGTAAAAGTTTATGAAGAGACAGGTTACTATTACTACTAGATTGGTTCAAATGATGACGACTCGACTTGCGCTTCGATTTACCGCACGATAATTCAACGGGGCTACGCGAACGCGATTCACGTGGCATCGTGAAATAAATTACTCACTAGTAACACTTTGAGTGGGCACGAGAACAGTATCCCACTTCTGATGTAGGAATCTGAAGTGAGGAAGAGGATGACGGATGGTCAAACTCGTTAATTGACGAATTAAGACACTACTTAGTATTCAATGGACTCACCGAGCGGGTACCGTCTATCGCGTGGCAGAGAGACAACTCGACGCAGTGCCCGGGACTTGTGACCCGAGTGTTGGTTTACGGCGGCGCCGCCTGACAATGCGCATTGGCACTCACCACCACCGGTCGAGTTGCCCAATCAGTAACAATTAATTCGTGTACACAAACTAACTATCAGAAGAGTCGAGGTTAAGCTACTAGCAGGATACACAAGTGCACCGCGCCACGCCAGAGCCAAGACTGCCCCAGCCGCGGCCGCAACGATCGTTCCACACACGACGGAATGACTCGAATAAAAATGAGTGAAGGCAGGCGAACACGTCACAACGTCAAAATGACTCAAATAATAGAATGAGCGGGGGTAGGTGAATATCGACAACAGCGCAGGTACCAGGTATGTAGTGACGAAATGCGGTCGCGCTCACAAATATTAAAAATTTAAATGTAAGAATTAGAAATTAAAAATAGACAATTAAAAATCAAAAATTAACAATAATAATAATAATACATTGTTTAGTTGTCTTAATTCTTCGGTGCCTAATTATTTATTTTTTTTAATGTTGCACACATTCCTGCAGCACTCCTGTCAAGTTAATCATTACTTGGTCCCGCTCTTTTTGAGATTTGACAAGTGTGCGGAGAATCTCGTTCCTCTCTCTTTCATTTTCATTTCTCTGCCCGTCATTCTCGGCCATCTTCTCCATCGATTTTGCAAACATCTGTGTAAAAAAAAAATTTTCAATTATTTTCGACATAGAATTTATTGTAGAATGTCGTTTAATATGTACGATGACTTTAAAGACATTTCAATAATAAGTACCTCCATGCATGAAACTTGTCTCTCAGCCAGAGTTGCGAAATCGTTTCTTGAATTTTCCAGCAGTGTACTGAATCTTCGACGATCTGAAAGATTATTGAAACCAATATTAAATACATGTTTCCATATTTTGTAACAAACAAGTTACGATTTTGTGATACTTACTGGGTCTTATGACTCTCGAGGCTCTGCCTTGTTGATTAAGGCCTCTCGGGCCAGGTTCTCCCAATGCGTCTGCTGGAGATTGTGTTATTATAGGAGGGGGTGGCGGTGGGGGTGGCAATGTGGCGTCTGAAGAGCCTTCCTCCAAAGTTGCCTCCCCGCCATCAAAGTCTTCGAGAACTTCTTTATCTAAAAAAACACAGTCAAATGAGCGATATGACACAAAATTTTTGATTCATTAATAAATAATTAATGGCATATTCAAAAACGATTACTTACTAGTGTAATCGTGTTCACCAGCCCCGACAATGTCTCGCAAAGTTAAGGTGCTGCCATCATCATCGAGTATGACCTCATGTCCTTCTGCCAGTAGCTCTATGGCGTTTAACTGAAATGGTTTTTATAGAAACAAATGACTTTCCAAAATAATTTTTATGACATTCGATATTATTAATAAGCCATAATGATTTTGATTTGCTTCATCAGTGCAAAATTAATATTACCTGTTCTTCGGGAAAGGCATCAGGGCATTCCACTCCTTCCACGTAATCAAAGCCCATAATGCCCATAATTTTTTCTTCTCGTTCGGTCAGTTTCACTTGAGGGCCACCAACATTCCCTGTCCTCGAACGATTTGCTCGAATTTTTGCAAGTTTTTTCGACACAGTGGTCTTGTTGTCTCGCCACGTCTAGAATAAACTTTTTTAACATTTATTATGAAAAATTACAGATTATATACCACCCATTACACATTCTGTACGATAAATAAAGGAATGGTTCAGAACAACTCAACATGTTGAGCATCGTAACTCAGTGCAAATGTTCGCCAACCAAATTTCAATAAGCACCTTTTAAAGTACCATAATATACTCATATTAACTTACTGATTTCCATGATTTTACGTCTTTCCCTTTCCCATCTTTTCCCATCTTGTTTAGTTCCTCCGCGAGTTGCTCCCACGACGCGGACAAATCTGATTTCCCGTGGAGAGATTGAAACTTGCCTGTTGCGATGTGCGGATGCTGGACAAAATAATCGACCATATAATCGATTTGGGCTGGCGTGGCCTTCACCTGTCTCTTCTGTTTGTTTCTAGAAATTTTTTTACAATTACTTTAAGAAAGAAACATGTAATTTAATATTTGAAATAATCTAATTTTTCTAGAGTATAATAATTATTATTTATATCTAGTATTTATTTATTTATACACTTATTACATAGTAATAATTATAATAATAATAAAGCTTTATTTATTCCCTAGTCACCTAAGTTACAAAAAGATTAATCAGTAAATATATTAACATATATATAATTATATTACAAATAAATTAGATTTTTTATTATTACTCATAGAATTAATCAATACATTCAATCAGTTCATATTTGCAAATAATCATGTTAATTGTAACTGTAATGCCGATGATTGGTAAATATTATTATTTTATACAAGTAAAGTTCCAAAAAAAAATTCAGTTGGGCACTATGTAGGATGATTTTGTTGGCCGAAGACAAGTTTGGATACTGGATAGTGTGTTTGGAATTGGTTCTAAAGTCTTTTGTTTGAATTCTCCACGCACAAAATAAAAGCTGTCGGGGTTGTTAGAACACTTTCGTGGCATGTTTACGATGTAACAAACGTATAGAAGATGTAAGTTAGTTTAATTCAGTAGTTATACAGTCATCCAAATGAAGTTATTTACAAAAAGACACGTGTATTCGGTTAGAAATGAATATGTAGCTGTCACAAAAAAAAAAAACTGGACGTGATAGAAACAAAATTATTATAGATTTTTGATGAGGAATTGAGGATACACCAACATGAACAAAAATCATCACAAAGTTCGTGTGACAAAAACAGTGTTTACCAGTGTAAGTAGTGTAACCTATAACCCACATAAAATATAACATAATATAATTCACAACAACACACATAACATGTATTTGTATTACAAACATCGTTGATTATACTAACGTTCCAACCGAAGCCATATAACATATTAAGCATGCAAACAAAGCAAAAATGCACTTTATTTATATTTATAATGTTCACCATACGATGCAGATACGATGGATTTGCACTGCCCAAGCACTGACTCAAAGAGGAGACGTAGAGTTAATGTGGCAAAGTGCGCCTACCGGGCAAGTGCACCTACCACAAATATCTCGAAAACTACCGATTGGATACTAGTAGTGACACTATATATCGATGCTACAAACTAAATCATAGTTCTTGGTGAAAGTCACAGATGGCTCTAGTCATGTGAGTTTGAGATACGCGCCATTTTATTTTCACTGATATTCAAAGTGGTGAGGAGAGATGACTATGGGTTGATCATCTTCGTAAATCTCAAGAAATATAGTTTTTACCAACATACGAGTGAGGTAAATGCACAATTTAAATATTTTTCTTTAAGTTTCTGACTATATCTCACTCCTATCTAGTGAAATTTATATATTTTTTTGCAGTTAAATATTCTAACTTAAAATTTATATAGTTGGGGAAGTGCGCCATACTGACTTTTTATATGGCGCACTTCGCCGCAATCCAGAGGTTACAAACTTTTTAAAATGTGTCTTTGTTACAAGTCTTTATTTAACTTGCAATGTTTCTTTGCTTGTTTGTATGGTCGAGTCAAATCTTGCAAATTAATTTGAAAAAAAAAATCTTGAATGAACACGTTGGTCCATTTATGGTCAATTTGGGTGAGAATGCTATTTTTATGCATGACAATGCCCGACCTCATACATATTGGATTGTGAGTGACTACCTTCAAGAGATGAAAATTACTCGTATGGAGTGGCCAGCACGCAGCCCAGATGTCAATCCGATCGAGCATGCTTGGGACTAGCTAGGGAGATGCGTTAAAACAATTACGCTTCGTGAGCTCAAAATTGCTCTCACAGAGGAATGGGAGAATATTCCCCAAAATCGTACAAAAAACTTGGTGTACAGCATGCCAAACTGGGTAAACGCAGGAATGGAAGCACGAGGAGGCAATACGAAATATTAAAATTCGAGAAAATCGTAATGTTGTTCAAAAATGTCATGTTTCCCATTTTACTTAACAACTAATTTCAATGACTAACTTCTTATTTCAGTCCGTTTATAATACCAAATAAGTAGTTCCATTTACGATGGGAATACCATGGGTATTCCCATCGTAAATAAAAGAAAAAATATACTTGACACTCGATTATCAATATTTGGAAAAAAGGTTCATAGCCTCTGACTTAAGATTGTATGGCGCACTTAGCCGAAATTTGGTTTTATGTTCACAGATTCTTCTAGAATGTGGCTATGAAAAAAAATTAAATGTCATTCGTTTTGTTGCTTGTTTTCTTATAATAATATAAGGCTGTTTTTATTCTAATGCTATAATATTACGTTTTATTAATACATGGCGCACTTACCCGATTTGTCGCAAAGTGCGCCTGGTCAGACTGTTTTCAAATTTTATGCTAAAATTCATTTATTTGCTGTCAGATTCTAATGACACGACATTGGTTGTTGTTGCAAAACATCACAGATCCTTATGGTACCATGACTTAGTATCACTCGTGAACTTAAACACAAGAAATATTGCACCAAAGTCAACTATGAAAAAAGTATGGCGCACTTTGCCCCCCTGACTCTATATCAAACGTATAAATTACAACGTAAATATTAATTAACCACTACGTTTTACTTTTAAGAGTAAGACCTTATACAAAGAAATTAAGAAATATGAAACTAAGTAAGCCTGATTGTCACAGAGCACTTCCTGACACTTCCTGATTGTGTCTGCGCGCCACCGTGGGACGAATTGCAACTATTTAAAGGGGAGTTTCGATAAAATTCTACTTATTTACTATAGATTTGTCACAATACGTCATTCCTGTCGGTATCCATAACGACGATTCGTTATCCCATTATGTAACGTCGAAGTGTCGCTATTCGTAGTTACAGAATCACACAGTCGTTATAGAACTGTCGTTACACGTTGTGAAATTCGTTATGGTTACGATACCGTCCCCGAGTCGTTATGCTCATAGCGAGTTACAGAATAGCCATACTGACCTCGTACCGCACCCAACCCGAGCTCCCCGCGATTAGTGTTGTGCGTCGCGTCGATCGGAGTTGATAGGATTTTTAGATTAATTCAAGTTCTAATCAGTGTATTTTTAAAGAACGAGGCAGAATAAATAAGATTAATTTAAGGTTACTTTTCTACTTCTTGTTTCCTTTTTTTAACCGACTTCCAAAAAAGGAGGAGGTTCTCAATTCGACTGTATTTTTTTTTATGTATGTTAGCTCAGAACTTTTGACTGGGTGGACCGATTTCGATGAGTTTTGTTTTAACTGAAAGGTTTTGCGTGTCATGTGGTCCCATTTAAATTTAATTGAGATCTGACAAGTACTTTTAGAGATATATCTAATAATGCGTATTTAATTGACAATTTTTTCGTCGACCTACGTTGTATTAAATCGCATAACTTTTTACTGGGTTTATCAATTTTGATAATTCTTACTTTATTCGAAACCTTATGCTTGTGATGTAATCTTATTTAAATTTGATCGAGATCTAATGTCTTCTTTTATAAGTAATCTTTGATAACGCGTATTTACTTGACTGTTTTTTGTATAATATCTCATAACTTTTTACTGGGTGCACCGAGTTTGATGTTTCTTTTATAAATCAAAAGCTAATACTTATCATGTGGTCTTATTTAAATGTGATCGAGATATAATTAGTACTTTTTGAGTAATTGAGTAATCATTGATGACGCGTATTTATGAGACGGTCCCATGGCCAACGCCATGTATGGGGCTATGTTAAAACTACTTCAGAGTTCAGTGAAGAATCAATCCAAGGATGCAACGTAGTGCGCTGTATTATCCGCTAGGCACTAGGGTAGCTTTCTTTAAAAATAATTTTGATGATTCTTGTTTTAATCACTGATCACTACTTTTTGAATAATAGCGCGTATTTACTTGACTATTTTTTCGTCTACTTACGTTGTATTACTTGTCGATGTAATTGAAGTCGGTTTTTTTTTCGTTTGCGAGCAAACACAATTATTGTTATATATTTGAAAAGTTGGATCCCTATAGCTAAATATGTTTATCACACCGGGCTTTTCAAATAGCAATTTAACGAAAAGGATCCATCGTCATATTTTACCAATATCTCAAAAAATATATCATGATTTCGGACTATAGATTAATAAAATTAAAATTTATGTGTATAAGTTTCAGTTAAAACCTTCCCCTAGAAAGTTAAAAAGGGTAGTTAAAGACGAACTATGATCTGAACTTTAAACTTGAATATCTCAAAACTAACTCTGTGTGGGGTGTATCCTTTTCGCTTAACTACGTCCAATTGTAAAACACACCTTTCAGTTACATAGTGAGATGATGAGTTACCAATACCTATAATCTTGGTAGGGTTGATAGAAAAAGACTTGAGAAACTGTAGCTTTAAATCGTTTGTTATGAAACTAGTCTGACTCCCACTGTCGAGTAGGGCACGGACGGTGCCTGTCTGCTGAGTTTCAGGCTTAATAACCTGAACTAGGGCTGTTGACAACAAGACATGACGAGCGGGCTGCCTAGTATAGCCTACTGATACTTCAGCGCTCAATGTACTTGCCTCACCGTTGCGGTCGTCGGGAGGCGCCGCAGAGACAGTGTTGACTGGGATCTCAGCTGTTTTAAAATGAAGTAGCGAGTTATGACGCCGTTTACAATCGCGGCACGAACCCAATTTGCACTGATAAGCAGTATGACTGATACGTAAACAATTATGGCAAAGTATAAGTCTTGTGGCCTCAGCCTTTCGTTGCTCGGGCGTTTTTGAAAGAAAACTAGGACAATCGTAAATAAAATGACGGCCCTTGCAAATTAAACACAAAATAATTTTGTTAGAAAATTTCTCACTAGTAGAAGTAACTGAAAATGACTTAGTAAATGGTTTTTGTGGATATTGGTACTTATTAGTACTAGATTGTGGGGGAGCCGAATGCCGACGTTGATTATTCGATTTATTTTGAGTACAAGTTTCTAGTATGCCTGCACGGTCCCTTAAAAATGACGTAAACTGCTCAAGCTTAGGCATTTCTCTTAAAGTTTTACGAAATTCTTCCCATTTGAATGTAGTATTACTATCTAGCTTATTAGACATCATATATACATATACGTAACGTTTACAGTTCACGGTAAGGTCACGGACGGGAAGCAAGCAAGAGAGTAAACGGAACTCGGAAGAGTACAATCATAGATAATTAATTATGTCAGATATCATAGACTATATTATAGGGCATACACACAATCTAACACTTCCCCTTATGCCATATAATATTACATAAAACATAATAATTATACAAAAGAAAATGCATACAATATGTCAAACAGTAATACAGATCAATACTCTACCATGTAGAGATAGTAGGCGTCAGCTTTACATTAATACAATGAGTCATTTATGATACAAATAATACAAAATTCTACTATGTAGAGATAGGCATCACTCGTACATTCATATTCTCAATGAAGCTACAATGTTTCTGTACACACAAAGGTTTGGTCAATACATCAGCTATCATCTTGTCTGTAGATAGATACTTTACTGAAATAGAGTCATTTTTAATTAAATCTTTCACAAAATGATATCTAATATCAATGTGCTTAGTCCTTTTGTGAATTTGTGACAAAATTCCTTACATTCCAAAAGTTTTTGTGCGCTTTGATTGTCATTAAATACAATGCAAGGAATATTTATATTTAATATTTCAGAAAGTAAATTGTGGGCGCGAAAGCCCACATCGGATGTTGAGCTGAATCATGGAGATGAAAAGGGAGTGAAAAGTATATCGGATGGGACTTACTTGGTGAGGAATGTTGCGTGGCGCGGAGCTGGTAGTCTCGACCGCATGGCGTCGAAACTCGGTGGCGATGAGCTGGGTTCACTGGTTATGTTCGGCACTCGTCTTACACTTAAATTACTTATACTTTATACTAAAAGGCCGGCCGGCAATATAGAGAATTACTTTTAAGGTCACACACTGGGGTTCATGTTGATGAGCGGCTCCGTGGCGCGCGCGCCGAATGCTCGAAACGGAGTGATCGGAAGTGCTTTCGATAACTTCCGCGAGGATTGTATGTATTAGAATGACAGATGTACGCGTTAATTCCGTCGCGTCATTTGTGGCGCGAACATCCTGGGAGGGCCCCGGCTTCTTGGGAGCCTGAGTAAGCACCTCCTCCTGGGACGAATACAGCAGCAGCCTTGCTTTTCTGAGCACAGGTCTGTGCATACATTGAGGGCTGTGTCCAGATCCACGGCTTTGTGTCGACTCCATCCGTTGTGTTGTGCAGTGGTTTCTTCTCAGACTCCATTGGAGCGGATACCGTTGTGTTCTTGCTTAAGAAGGTGAGCAGGGAGAGGTCAAGTGGAGCGGATCTGAGGGTATGGAGGTAGGATCCAGTCACAGTGTCCCAGGGAGTAGTGGGAGAGGTACCTTGTATGAGCTGAATGGGCGTCATTAAATGACAGTATGAGTGGAGTAATAAGGCAATGGCCTTTAGTAATATGAGAAGCCACTAAGGCTGAGCAATGGGAGTCCAATGGTTGGACATGAGCGGAGAGTCATTGAATGACTGCATGAGCGGAGTAATAAGGCAATGGCCTTTAATAACATGAGAAGCCACTAGGCTGAGTAATGGGAGCCCAATGGGTTGGACATGGGAGTATAGAGCCCAACCCCCTTGGGGATTCAACATGAGAGGGCTGTGAGCTGACCGGGCCCATTAACCGGTAATCAAATGTGAATTATTGCATCATCATTTGAAGCTGAGCATGAGCTTTCTTTGATAATGAGAATTCAATGCGTGGGCTGACCAGGATTATTAGGTGGTAATTAAATTTGTGAACGTGTGTACTGACACAATGAATCTGTGATGACTATACTTGAGCGGATTGTGAATGGTATACTAAGCGAATGGGTGTATGCTTCCAGTGTGTGACGATGTATGAGAAAATGAGAATAATTATATTTAATTAATTAATTTGTGCGTACAATGTGTGATTAGATATGAGAGAATGAAATGTGAATGAATGAATGCTGAATGTGGTTACTATGAAATGTGCTTGTGCTATCCGTTCTCAGATGGCGCCACCAGGTTGCGATATGCAAATTTAGTATGTAGTTGATCTTTGTGCCACTAGAGGGCGTGAATATCAGATTTGTCTGAGCGGAATTTCACTGCCGTGTATTTGTGATGAAAATGAAATTATAATGATACTAAAAGGAACTAACGGAATAATAAAACTAACTACATATGAGATGAATAATAATAATGCATATTGAAGACAAACAACCCGGTATAGTTTACTTCGTTAGTAGGATAAATAAACAATGTGATCTTGCAACAAAAATGGCGCGCGATGTAGATATGTATTTGCTACCAGAACGAATTACGAAATAATAATACAACTAATGCCATCAACCGACGGGAAAGAAATATGTGTAGGCTACCTACGCTGTTGTTGATATTCACCTACCCTCAATCATTCTATTATTCGAGTCGTTCTGACGTGTATGTCAGTACCTGTGCTTATTCGAGTCATTCTGTCGTCGGCTAAGGCATTCTTGGCTCTGGCGTGGCGCGGTGCACTTGTGTATCCTGCTAGTAGCTTAACCTCGACTCTTCTAATAGTTAGTTTGTGTACACGAATTAATTGTTACTTATATGTCAGATTGTCAGCTGTGTGCACTAGTGCTCTCGATATTTTTTGCATTTTAATAAGAATAAGTGTGAATTGTGCAGTTAAACTGTTTTAAATGTGAAATCTAACCTGAAAGCCACTATAAACTGTATTATCTCGGAAGAATCACAAAGAAACACGGCAGTTATTACCAATATAAACTTACAAAGTTGTGCGAATTGTTGTTTCTACCCTCATTGGTTTGTTTTTTTCCACCTGTCAACGGTCTTAGAATAGACAACTGTGTTGCCATAACGAACGCAAATTACCATCGTAGTAGCTTCAAGTTGAGAAATTGGAAATGAGTCCTAAAGGCAAAACATGTTCAAAATGTCATGCGCAACCAAATGATAAGAAGAAATCTGTATCATGTGATTCGTGTAAGGGCCTTATTTGTGCGGAATGCCATGGGTTATCTCCTACAGAAATAAGAGCTTTCGAACTGAAAACACGTGTTGTAACCTTCTTGTGTGAAAGTTGTAAATCAACTATGGCACAACTACCATCTATTATGAAAAAGTTAGATGAACTGGATAAAGAAGTACAACAATTGAGACTACGCCAAAATATGCTCGCTACTGAATCAGCAATACAGGAGTTAGCTGAACGTGGTAAAAGGGCTAATAACTTAATAATATATGATATACCGGAATCGTCTTCTGATCAACCTCTTCAGCGGCAAGAGCATGATACAGAGGAGTGTAAAACGATAATTGCTAGTCTTACAAAAAAGGTTAATTGTGAAGACATTAAAGTGATTCGCCTAGGTAGACAGAACTCTAAAAATGGGAATTTACCTCGTCCGGTTAAGGTGATCATGAAAAGTAAAACCGATGCAATTGAAGTGTTACGAAATAAATCTAAACTTACTAAGCCTACAAAGATCCAGCCCGATCAAACTGTGATGCAACGTGAATATCTGAAATATCTCAGAGATGAATTGGAGAGACGTACTAGCAATGGGGAGACAGATCTAACCATTAAATATATTTATGGTCAGCCGAAAATAGTTAACCAGACAGACAAAAAAAACTGAGTTCACCTATTCGACACCCACCTACAAATAGACCTGGCAATGAAATAAGGAATCCGATACCAACACTTTTTGAACTTAAAATATTATACACAAATATACAGTCAGTGACTACAAAACTGGACTTATTCCTTGCAAGAGTAAACTTACTTAAACCGTCCATAATCATACTCACTGAAACATGGTTGAAGCCAATAATACCAAATTCATTAATAAATATTCCTGGTTTTGACATATACAGAGATGATCGATTGGATAAAAGGAGCGGAGGTGTTGCCATCTATGTTTCTAACCAAGTACCTCTTTTGACATCTAAAAGAAATGTTCAATTCAAGACAAAATATGTAAATACCGAATGTGTATGGGTGGACGTTGAGGTTCAGAATCATAAAATGCTAATATGTGGGGTATACCGTTCAAATGATTCAACGATAGAGCAGGATAATCTATTGTTTTACGATTTAGACCTGGCTAGCAAGTCAAACACAGTAATAATAATGGGTGACTTTAATTTTGGTGGAGTTAAATGGCCACTTCAGGAGTGTGGATATCTAAATCCAAAGGAAATGAACTTTGTGCAATGGTACCGAGATAGTACTCTGTATCAGTTGGTAGACAGACCCACAAGATTCCGTATTGGAAATCAGCCTTCGTTCCTCGACTTAACTCTTACAAACGATGAATGTCTTGTGGCTTACATTGAACACGAAGCTGCCATCGGCAAGAGTGATCACACATGTCTAGTATCCAATGTACAGTTGCAAATTCATACACCCAATAGCCAGAGCAAGAAGATCAGAAGAAATTATTATAAGGCGAATTTTGATAAAATCAGTGAAGAGATAAATACCGTAACTTCTGAGTTTTTTGACACCACAAGTTGCCCGGACAAGAAGATCAATACTATGTACTTAGCAATAAAGAATGCAGTTAACCATCATGCACCTCAAGTTAGAATGAAAGTGGGATATCAGAATAAGCCATGGATTAAAAAAGATATGAAAGAACTAATAAGACAAAAAAGATTTGCGTGGAGGAGATATACCGGTATGGGTACGGAAGAAAGCTACAAAGAATACAGAAAGATCAATAATAAGCTCATAAACATTAGTAGAAAATCACGAGCGACATATGAAAGGAACCTACTAGAGGCCGGACCAAAAAAATTCTATTCTTACATTAGGCATCAGACCACTTCAAAAATTGGCGTACCCAGCATATTACGTAACGGTCAGGGTCAACTTGTGACGCAACCTAAAGAAATATCGGAGGCCTTTGCAGAACAGTTTTCTAGTGTGTTTGTTGCTGAACCGCTTGGTGTAGCTCCTACCTTAGATCCGTGCCTTCGTGTCTTGGAATCTATCGAAGACATCAGAATCACAAACGATAATGTACAAGCTGCCATAAAGGACTTGAAAGAAGACACTTCACCAGGACCTTTTTTTTTTTTTTTTTTTTTTATGGCTAATAGACAGGTATTTGACCGCAATCTCACCTGATGTTAAGTGACGATGCGGTCGAAGGTGGAGCATGCCTGCCTAATAACAGCCTATTCACTCTGGCCTTGAAGACTCCCAGATTGTATCGTTCGGGAAACACAGACGCGGGCAATGAGTTCCATTCCTTAGCCGTGCGCATCAAAAAAGTATTGGCAAAGCGTTTTGTACGCGTAGGTGGCATATCAATGACATAAGGATGGAACGATCGACCGCGCCTAGTGTCCCGATGGCGGAAGGTTGTTGGGGGAATTAGATCGTGCAATTCCTTCGCACACTCTCCGAAATATATTCTGTAGAACACCGACAGACGAGCTACCCTACGCCGATGATCGAGACTCTGCAACTTGGTGTCTGTCAGAGTAGGGTCACCTATGAGTCTCTTAGCTCGTTTTTCCACCGAGTCCAAAGTTGCCAGTTGGTATTTGGCGGATCCATCCCAAAGATGGCAGCAATACTCCATACAAGTCCGAACTTGTGCTTGATATAGAGAGATGATGATTGATGATTGATATAGAGATTCCCGTTCTTATTTTAAAGAAATGCGATATTAATGAACGATTGGTACATTTAATGCAGACGTCATACGATACCGGTATTTTGCCAAAACTATGGAAAACTGCAACGGTAATCCCAGTATTTAAAAAAGGGGACAAATTAGAACCGAGAAACTATAGGCCCATAAGCTTGACGAGTGTGGTATGCAAAGTAATGGAAAAAATAGTTGTCAAACATATCCGACAGTTCCTCAGCAGGCACCAAATTATAGGTCAGCAACAGCATGGCTTCTGTCCTCGTAGATCTACAACATCAAATCTCTTGTCTTGCCTTTCATCTTGGGTGAACAGTTTTAATATTCGAGATCCAATTGATGTAATATACCTAGACTATGAAAAAGCATTTGATAAAGTACCCACAGGAAGACTTTTACAAAAACTAGAATTTATTGGTGTACGGGGTAAATTATTGAAATGGATAGAAAGCTTTTTAAGACAAAGAACATTTCGGGTGAAAATTGGCGACTCATTTTCGGATGAAAAAGAAATACTGAGCGGAGTGCCCCAAGGATCTGTGCTTGGTCCGGTCCTATTTATTATTTATACGTTTGACTTGCCTAAGTGTTTGACATGTGATGTGAGCATGTTTGCTGAGGATACAAAGATTTTTGCAAATCCGCTAATTGCATCTGAGCGTCTTCAGTCTGACTTATCGCGAATAACAAACTGGTCAAAGGAGTGGCTTCTTAGACTGAATGTAGACAAGTGTGTTGTATTACATATAGGTACTCGAAATCCTCACCAGCCTTATGAAATAGAAGGAACACCTTTGAAAAAAGTCAGCAAACAGGTCGACTTGGGTGTACATATCGCTGAAAACCTTAAGTGGGAGCATCACATCGCAGCTATAACTAAAAAGGCCAACAGCTTCATTTACATCATAAGGAAAGCTTTTGGACATCTTACACCCGAAATGATGTTAAAAATATACAAATCATTTGTGATGCCTATCTTGGAGTACGCCTTTCAAATCTGGAGTCCCTATTTTAAAAAAGATATTGATATGCTGGAAAAGGTTCAACGTAGATTCACAAAAGTCCCAAGAACATTAAAGAATAAATCTTATGAAGAAAGATTAAGTATACTAAGATTGACGACTCTGAAGGAACGTAGAGAGCGAGGGGATTTAATTGAAACATTTAAAATACTGAATGGGCATTACGATCTAGTGAACTTTGATACATCGTTATTTCAGTACTCACAAAATACCCACTTAAGAGGACATCACCTGAAATTGTCAAGGGCCGTATCATATAATAACTCGCATAAGTATTTTTTTGCTAACAGGGTTGTGGAGGCTTGGAACAGGTTGCCACTAGATGTGATATCTGCACAATCCACCAACCAATTCAAGAATAGACTGGATGCATATATGCTACAAAAATAATTTGTCGTTTGCAGTCGGATACAGGCTTTTATCAGTTGTCTCAACTGCCTGCCTGTTATAAAATAATAATAATAATAATAATAATATTTAGTTAGACAGCGTGGGCAGCTCGAGCAGTGGATGGGGAGCGTTTGATACGTATCTTTGGAGGGCCCTCCTTAACCCTACACTTGGGTTGCAAGTCCCAGGCACTGACTCTGAGCTGTCCCTCTGCCACGCGATAGATCCGGCGCCCGCTCGGTGAGTACATTGAATACTAAGTAACTATCTTGTGTTAAATTACATTGTTAATTAACCATTCCGGCCATCCGTCATCCTCTCCTCACTTCTGATTCCTACATATGTAATACGAAAGTGCGGATGCAAGACTAAACAAAACAAAAATCATAAAGATTTTAAATCATATCAAAATTTTCGACCCAGCCGGATTTGAACCTGCGCCCTCTGACGTGCCGTGTCAGCGCTCTGCCAACTGAGCTATGGGTCCTCATCTAGCCGCGTCGAAATTCTTGATATGATGATTTTAGGTTTTAAGCAAACCTTGGCGTCGTCTATAGCGAGTTCGTTACAGATCCCGGCTACTCAAAGATTTCATATTACAATGAATTTTTCGACAAGAGACGATACCATGCTATTTTTAATTCATTTTTATTTTTATTTTGCTGTTACCCACACCTGAGGAAATTATAAAGATTTTAAATCATATCAAAATTTTCGACCCAGCAGGATTTGAACCTGCGCCCTCTGACGTGCCGTGTCAGCGCTCTGCCAACTGAGCTATGGGTCCTCATCTAGCCGCGTCGAAATTCTTGATATGATGATTTTAGGTTTTAAGCAAAGCTTGGCGTCGTCTATAGCGAGTTCGTTACAGATCCCGGCTACTCAAAGATTTCATATTACAATAAATTCTTCGACAAGAGACGATACCATGCTATTTTTAATTCATTTTTATTTTTATTTTTGTGTTACCCACACCTGAGGAAATTATAAAGATTTTAAATCATAATCAATCATCTTTATAATTTCCTCAGGTGTGGGTAACACAAAAATAAAAATAAAAATGAAAACAAAAATCATTATTCCGTGTGTCACTAAATAAATACGAATTATGCAACTACTTTGTATTTAATACTGTTCAATCATTGAATGCGATCTTATTGTGAGCCGACGCGACACAATATTATAAACAAAATTTATCCGTTACTGAGTTCTGTTTAGGTATTCAATACGCCGTTGATTTAAATTTAATGTAATATATTAATTTGATAACTACTCTTCAATATAATTTGTTATAACTGTTGTAAGTTAAATGTCGTTACAAGGTCGTGTACTGTGTAATGAAGTTGTGGTATGTCGCTAGGGGGCGCCACGTATTACAATGCAATATTGAACAAAATGTTAACTTTAACAACTTTTATGTGAACGTTTATTACATTATAAATTTAAAATGATGCAATTAAACACTTTAAAATATGGGACATTATTTTGCAAATTCTACGCTCAACGCAACGAACTTATAACATTATGTTCGAACGCGATAGGTTATCATTTAACAATAGAAAACTGAGATGCAAGCTATTTATTATCATATATTAATAATAAAAGATGCATTAATGAATTTAAATGATTGGGCTGAATATTATAACTGGATACTTAAGATATTTTACGTATTTACGAGATTTTAATATTTTATTTTTTGAAATGTGGGTACTTGAAAGTTAAAAGACCGGGTGTGGTCGAACTAATTTTCTTGGGTTTTAGGGACTATTTATCCATAGGGGAATGATTCGAAGGACCTTAAGAGAATTGAGAATGAGCAGTGGACTCTAAAATATTCATAGGGGGCAGGCGCCGGTAGAATCCGGACTCGAGCTAGGACCAAAAATATGGTCATAGTAGGCAGGCGCCGGTAAAATCCGGCTCGATGGACCAAAAATGTGGTCGCGAAAGCCCACATCGGATGTTGAGCTGACTCATGGAGATGAAAAGGGAGTGAAAAGTATATCGGATGGGACTTACTTGGTAAGGAATGTTGCGTGGCGCGGAGCTGATAGTCTCGACCGCATGGCGTCGAAACTCGGTGGCGATGAGCTGGGTTCACTGGTTATGTTCGGCACTCGTCTTACACTTAAATTACTTATACTTTATACTAAAAGGCCGGCCGGCAATATAGAGAATTACTTTTAAGGTCACACACTGGGGTTCATGTTGATGAGCGGCTCTGTGGCGCGCGCGCCGAATGCTCGAAACGGAGTGATCGGAAGTGCTTTCGATAACTTCCACGCGGATTGTATGTATTAGAATGACAGATGTACGCGTTCATTCCGTCGCGTCATTTGTGGCGCGAACATAAATTCTTTATAAAGCAAATGTCTTTACAAACGTCACCTATAGCTAGGTATTCTGCTTCTGTACTCGACAGTGCGACACAGCGTTGTTTACGAGATTCCCAGTTAATGGTATTATTTCCCAGCTTTACGACAAACCCAGTATAAGACTTTCGGTAATTTTCGTCATTACCCCAATCGGCATCGGTATATGCCCTTAAATCCCAATTAACACTTTTTATATAACATAAAGAGTAGTTAATTGTACCAGCTAAATACCTAAGTATACGTTTCGCCGCAATCCAATGGGATCTGTCAAAACTGTTATTGAACTGGCTCAACTGACTACAAGAAAACGCTATATCTGGTCTAGTACATACAGATAAATACATAAGTCCACCCAACAATTGCCTATAGCCATAGGTTTCATCCTGTATACAAGCAATTTTATCTTTAGGTACAGTCAGTTTTGAATTTAAAGCTATAGGTGTAGCAATAGATTTACAATTTTGCATATTAAAATGTATTAACAATTTTTTAATATACTTTATTAGTTATCTTTATTTAATATATTTTATTATTATATAGTTTGATCTAAACATAAAGTTCCTTTAGAGATGTCTCTACTGACTCTCATTCCTAAAAAGTTATTCTATGGACCTAGGTTTTTAACATTAAATTCTTTTTCTAAAACAGAAAGCAATTGGTTCTTTATACAACTATTCTTAGAATAAAAAACATAAAAATCATCCACATATAAAGCAACAATTACAGAGTCATTTTGTGACTTTTTTGTATAAATACATGGTTCACATAGAGACTGTTTGAAACGATTATTAACTAATACACCATTTACTTTTTCATTCCACATTTTACTCGCTTGTTTTAAGCCATAAATGCTCTTTTGCAAAAGACAAACCTTATCTTTATTTTTACTATCAGAAAACCCTTCAGGTTGCTCCATATAAATAGTCTCATTAAGGTCGCCATTTAAAAAAGCTGAATTTACATCAATGTGGTCAATAAGCAAATCATATTCATTTGCCAAAGAAAATAAGATTCTCATAGATGAATGGCGAACTACAGGAGAAAAAGTTTCATTATAATCGATTCCCTGCTTTTGAGTAAAACCTTTAGCTACTAACCTCGCCTTAAATCTATCGAATTTACCATTGGCATCATGCTTTACCTTATATACCCACTTATACTTAACAATATTTTTGTTAGTAGGTCTATTTACCAATCTCCATACCTGATTTGAAACCAGGGAGTCATATTCACTTTGCATTGCAGCCATCCAATCGTCACGATATGTTGACACAATAGCATCTTCATTTGACTTTGGTTCCTCAAATGAGGTATGCTGAGTTAACATTGAATAATCATAATCTCCAAACCTTTGTGGTGGACGTCGCTCACGAACAGAGCGACCAGACAAACCCATTGCAGCATCACTGCCTGGTACAGCTTCCCCTCCATGTGGCGCGTAGCTAGACGGTGTGAGACGCTCATCACATCCACCATCAACAGACTCACCCCCGGAGACAGGTTCACTCTCACTCAGTGTCTGGTTGTCATCGCCAACGACTCCGTCTGATACATTAGTTGAAACATTGTCAATTTCACTATCAGAACATTCCACGTCAGTATTGCAATTATCAATTGACATTATATTATTATTAGATAAATTGTCATTCAAGATAAAATAATGATTATTATTATTCAAATTATTACAATTATAAGGTCCATCATTATAATAAAATTTATTCTCTATAAAAGTCACACTACGGGACAATATCACAGTTTTAGGACTAGATGGCTCACTTAAACGATAGCCTTTAGTTACCTCACTATAACCAACAAAGATTGCCAATTTTCCTTTGGCATCTAACTTGCGGCGTTTCTGTGATGGGATCAGACAGTATGCAATAGCAAAAGCTAAACTACATAAGCAATACAAAATCACGGGATCTCGAGATGACTACGAAGCGTTTTCTTCATGTAGATCGCGAATTAAAAAAAATATTCATAGCGATTTCCTTAACTATCAGAAACGACTACAAAACGATATAGTTAGGGATCCTAAGTCTTTCTGGGAGTATATTAAACAGAAAAAGGGTACTACGACATCCAAAAAAATTTTGAAAGATGGAGTAACACTTTCAGATTCAGAGAGTACGATAGAATTTGCTAAATATTTCTATTCGGTGTACAACAGTGAGCCTGCACGACTGGACGTGGGCGAGGCGCAGGCTGGGGATGGCGCGGGCGGTGCGCGCGTGCACATCGCTCCTTTGCGCCTCGTTGATGTGAGCGCGGCTCTCGCAAGACTTAAACCCAAGCGATCAGCGGGCCCTGACGGCATTCTGGCATTCGTGATGAGAGATTGTCGCTCGGTGCTCGCGGAACCGCTGTTATACCTTTTTAATTTGTGTCTGGAACATTCATATTTCCCAGAACGTTGGAAGGTTACACGTGTCGTTCCAATACCTAAAAAAGGTAAAGGAACTACTATTGACATTGAGTCATTTAGACCTGTGGCGATACTGTCGACACCGGCGAAAGTGTTCGAAACAGTCATCCAGTGAAGTATACAGGGACAGGTAGCTTCGCAGCTGTGCGACGCTCAGCATGGCTTTCGACCTGCGCGAAGCACAACTAGTAACCTTCTTAATGCCATGACTTACTTGGTTCCTCACGTTGACGCAGGGTTACAGGTCGATGCGGCCTACTTTGATTTTCGTAAAGCGTTTGACCTCGTTGATAACGACGTTTTGCTTTCAAAGATGGCCAAAATTGGATGTACACCTAAACTACTTGAATTGTTCGCAAGTTACATGAAAGATAGAAGACAGTATGTGGAGTACAATGGTTACCGTTCTGAGCCTTATTTCGTTAGGTCTGGAGTGAGCCAAGGCAGCAATCTAGGGCCGTTAAAATTTATAATAATGATTAACGATCTACCCGAAACAGTAAGCGAAGCCAAATGTCTGCTTTTCGCAGACGACCTAAAGCTGCTACTAGCAATTAAGGGGAATGATGACTGCCAGCGCCTTCAGCAAGATATCAACCGCGTAGTTGAGTGGAGTGTAAGAAATAAGTTACAATTTAATGTCACTAAATGTTCCATAGTAACATTTAGCAGAGCCAAGAAACCACTCCATTTCGACTACAAGGTGGATGGCGCTTTAATAAAAAGGGAGGAATCGGTCCGCGACCTTGGCGTTAAGTTTGATGACAAATTAACATTCCGAGAGCATGTCGTAAATATATGCAAACAAGCGTTCAAACGATTAGGGTTTGTGATTCGCACAGTTAAAGGATTCACCAACATCAAAGCAATCTCTCTGCTGTGTAATGCCCTAATAAGAAGTCAGCTTGAGTGTAACGCGGTAGTATGGTCTCCACATGAAGTAAAATACAGTCTCATGCTGGAACGTATACAAAATAAAACCAGGTTTCTTTACCATAGGCTTTATGGTGTGTATCCCTTGTATCCCTTGATGTACCCAACATTGTTTGTATTGGGCATGGTTGGGTACAACAAGTTGGAAACTAGGAGGGAGCTGGCTCTGGCAACTTATATTTTAAAATTATTCCGCGGTCTTGGTAATAATCCGGGTGTGTTGCAGTGGATAGGTTTGAATGTACCCGATAAGTACCTGCAACGGAGACGGCGACCGAGCTTGTTTGCAGTACCCCACGGCAGAACGCAACTGGTGCGCAACAGCCCCCTTGTTCGATCAATAAGAACACTGAAGTTGGTAGCTGAGACACTAGACCTTTTTTCTTGTTCGTGGAGTGAGTTCGCAAAAGTTACGTTGTATATATTATTTTATAAGTAAAGATTTTAATGTTTTTATTTTTATTACGTTACGTTGTTTTTGTTTGTAGTGTTGATGTTTTTGTAAGCTGATTTCTTATTTTTATTCTTATTTATATTCTTTTTTATATTGTATGTTAATTTTTTGCTCTTTTTTTTTGCTTTTTTGATATGTCTAATGAATTGGGTTATGCCTGTAATGTTAGATGTAAGTAAGAAATAAACAAATAAACAAATAAACAAATAAACAAATAAGCAATACAACCAAATACCCGGAGATGGCTGAGGTCTACCTTGGACCCAGTCCATACCTCCTCAGGCATACGTCCTGCTAAAGCAGTAGTAGGGGACCTATTTTTTAAATATATAGCAGTCATTACTGCTTCTCCCCAATAACGCTGGCAGAGACCTGACTCACTTAACATACATCTGACCTTGTCAAGCAAAACCCTATTGAGGCGTTCGCTGACCCCGTTTTGCTGTGGACAGTAAGGGACTGTACTTTGATGTACAATTCCTTCCCTTTTTAAATAACCAGAGAAATTTTTATTTATATATTCACCACCGTTGTCGGACCTTAGAAATTTAATTGATAACCCTAATTGTTTCTCAACATGTGCTTTAAAAGTAATGAAATGTGACATTACCTCGGATTTTTGCTTCATTAATAGGTTGTCTCCCGTGAGGTTAGATCTAACCTGTCATTATTTATCTGACGCATCAATTTGGTGACACTCATTTACTATACTTTGTATACCAAACTTGAATTTTTGTATAAATTGGCAGTAATGTAGTATGTGAAACGTCATAAACGTCAAGTATATAAATTTTTTTTTCCAAATGTCACTTACTCTAAGAAAGAGGTTATTTATGTATGATATGTATTTTATTTCGGTAAGCCTTTAGACAATAGTATTTCGATTTATGGGGTTTTTTGAAAAATTGGGGGGAGGGGTGTGGTGGATTATCCTCTGGTGCCTCTCCTATCCCCAGCAATCTCATGATTATAACGATATCACGGCAAAAAAATTTAAGGTAAAAATTATTTAAATACTTACCGAATACCTAATTTTAATTATACGTATTTTAGCTCCGATGCTGCAAGAAGTGCATTCATACTCCGTTCCGTGGCTTTTAAAACACACATTGTAATAATACACGTATGTACGTAGAAACTATTTGTAACACTTTTATACATAATAATTATTATTCGTATTCACGTTAAAAATATCTCTTGATTGACAAGAGTAATATACGATACGAAGAACAGATTAATATGAACTGACATATCGATGTAGATGTTTTCGTTCTATCTATCAAACAGGCAAAAGTCTAAGACCATACAGCCTACTCAGTCGGGATTCTTTTCAATACATTTTTTTATATGAAGGCAAAACCTATTTAATCGTAAATCTTTTTAATTTTGAGCTTAGATAAATTAGATTATCGACATAATTTCGTTATAAAAAATAAATAAATAACCCTAACCTACCTAACTTCAAAATTAGACGGTTTATCCACATAATTACGTTACGAAAAAAATTTAACCTACCACCATTGAAATTAGTATAACACGGCTCCGGCGCGGAAGGAGGACAGACCTCTCCCGCTGTGCGAAAGCGAATGAACGAATGCGTAGGGAGCGGATGAGGCTGGTCGCCTTCGGCGACCAGCCTTATCCGCTCCGGGCTCTCAACAGAACACTCTAGGGGTAAGACAGACCAAGACCACGTGGATAGTGGGGTGCTCGGATTGGGTTCTGGGTATTTTTCGGATTTCTGTATATATATTCTAACACACAATTTTACTAATTTTATTAGAATATTATGTCGTTCTAATTAGTTTATCCATATCCATCCATATTGTTTTGAGCTTGTTCATTTGAGTTTTCAATTTAGTTTTAAGAACAACATTTACATTTTTATTTCTTGCATTAGAAAGCCAAAAAATTGACTGTAAATATATAATAAAAAGGTCTTTAGAGTTTGTGAGGGATTTATGTGTGTACGCTGATGTAATAGCCCTACAGGAGACCTGGCTCCTCGGTCATGGCCTGCCACTGCTGGGCTCGGTAAGTGATGACTTTGAATATACATCCAAAACAGCTGTGGATACTACCGTGGGTATTCTCAGAGGGAGGCCTTATGGTGGGGTTGCTTTGTTATGGCGAAAAGGTGTATTTGACACAGTCTCTGTTATAAACTGCTGTAGTGTCCGGCTAACTGCAATCAGAGGAACGATAGGCGAGAAATCGATTATTGTTTTTTCGGTGTACATGCCCACGGATGCTCCTGATAATAGTGTCGAGTTTGTAAACTGTTTAGGCGAAATCGATGCTATTATAGAAAATAATGATGTAGAAGCTGTATACATGTTAGGTGATTATAACGCGCACCCAGGCCAACCATTTTGGTTAGAGTTACGGGAATATTGTTTAGATAAAAAATGGTTATGTGCTGATACGGAAAAATTAGGAATCATGTCAGAAACTGTTACATTTATTAGCGATATTGATGGTAGTATGAGATGGTTAGACCATTGTATTGTAACGCAGACAGCGTGGAAAACTATTTCTAATGTTAGTGTTGATAGTGATGTACACTGGTCTGACCATTTCCCGCTTATGATTGAGATAGTTTTAGACAAAGTGGTTTCAAAATTAAAGACTGAAAACTATAAATGCAATAAGATCCTGTGGCGATCTAGGTCCGAGGCGCAGATTGGGCTATATCATGACATATGCCATGAGCGGCTCGGGCATATCGATTTTCCGGAATCTTTAACCTCTTGTGCGGATGGTATGTGTCATGATGTCGTTCATAAGCGCATACTAGATGATTTGTATAGCCGGGTGGTCAATATTCTTAGCGGTGCTGCTGAATTAACTTACAAGGGCCCGAATTTGAATAAAAAACGGGTTACTGGGTGGAATAAACACGTGCGTACGGCATATGAAGATGCACGTCTAAAGTTTCAGACTTGGTTGCTTCATAACAAACCGAGGTATGGCGAGGTTTGGGACGACATGCGTGAGAGTCGTAAGGTTTTTAAGAGTAGACTAAGATGGTGCCAAAAAAATGAAGATCAAGTTAAAATGGACATAATTGCTTCACACAGGTCGTCACATAGCTTTGCTAAATTTTGGAGAGAAACAAACAAGCTAAATGTAAAAATAGGTCGCCCCGCGAGCATAGAGGGCTGTAGTGAGCCTAAGGGGATTGCCAACTTGTTTAAAAATCATTTTAAAGTGACATCGCCCCTAGGACCGGCGTCACGGGTGATCGATGCTGAGACCGTTACGACTATACCTATGAGATTTTCTGCTAAGCAGGTAGAAGCTACCATTAAGAAAATGAACAGAGGTAGGTCTCCTGGTCATGACGGTCTCAGTATTGAGCATCTTAAGCATGCGGGGATCCATCTTTATAGTGTGCTAGCAATGTTTTATTCATTATGTTTAACACATTCTTACCTACCAGCTGACATGATGAAAACAGTGGTGATCCCCTTAGTTAAGAACAAGACCGGAGATATTGCTGATAAAAATAATTACAGGCCAATATCTCTGGCTACAGTACTTGCTAAGGTATTGGACAGTCTGATAGACCAAAATTTGGATCAATATCTAAATATACACGACGCGCAGTTTGGGTTTGTGCCTAATGTTTCGACGGAGTGTGCAATTTTATGTCTAAAGCAGACTGCCCAATACTACACGAGCAGAAAGACACCGGTGTATGCCTGTTTTTTAGACCTTTCGAAAGCCTTCGATCTAGTAGCGTACGACATATTATGGAAGAAGCTCCGTGAGGCAGGTGTACAATCCGAATTGATTTCTTTGTTGAAATTTTGGTACTTAAACCAGGAAAATTATGTAAAGTGGGGTGAAACGCTGTCAGATACTTATAGGTTGGATTGCGGGGTGAGGCAAGGGGGTATAACCTCACCAAAGCTCTTCAATCTGTATGTAAATGATCTGATTGTGGGACTCAGCAGCAGACGGGTCGGATGCTGGATAGACGGAATTTGCCTAAATAATCTTAGCTACGCAGATGACATGGTGCTGCTGGGTCCGACGGTTGGCTCTATCAGGACGCTATTAAATATTTGTGAACAATACGCGGTAAAACATGGCCTAAAGTATAATGTAAATAAAAGTGAGTACATGGTCTTTGGGGTGCGCGGAGGGGTAATTGACTATGAACCAGTATTGAAACTAAACGGTGTTCAATTAAGACGGGTAAAACTTTTTAAATATCTAGGTCATTACATTTCCGAGGATCTCAGGGACCATGCTGACATAGATCGTGAACGAAGGGCACTTGCCGCTAGATGTAACATGCTGGCCCACAGGTTTGCTCGCTGTAGCAATGACGCTAAAATAACCTTGTTTAAGGCGTATTGCCAAACTTTTTATACATGTGCCCTGTGGACTAGTTATAGTAAAAAATCATTGGACGTACTTAGAGTGCAATATAATAATGGTTTTAGGATTTTGTTGGGACTGAGACGCTTCTGTAGTGCGTCAGCAATGTTTACTAAAACGAAAACTGATTCCTTTTTCGCAATCTTAAGGAAACGGACCGCTTCTCTATTAAACAGAATGCGGCTCAGTTCTAACAAAATCCTGAAAATGTTCAGTGCCAAGCTTGCTGAGCCTATGCTTCAGCACTTTGTTGGCGTATTGGTGAGGCAAGAAAGGTTAACGAAGTAAAATGTAAAAAAAATTGTAATTTCTAATTTTAATATAAGTGTACTAACATAGTTGTAAGTTACTTATACTACTAACAAGTGGACTGTAATGTCTTAAGTAAAAAAAATTATTATTATTATTATTATTATAATTCTGGAGTCTTACATTGTAAATACTAGCTGCTGCCCGCGACGTCGTCTGCGTGCGTTCACTGCTCGTTCCCCGTAGGTGATAGCGTGATAATATGTAGCCTATGTTCTGACCCGACTTCTTAATAATATTCGTGCCAAATTTGAAGTAAATCCATGCAGTACTTTTTGAGTTTATCCCGGACATACATACAGACAAACAGACAAACAGACAAACAGACAAAAATTCAAAAAAATATATTTTTGGCTTCGGTATCGATTGTAGATCACAGCCCAAGTATTCTTTAAAAAAAATATTCAATGTACAGTTTTGACTTTCCTACCATTTTATTATATGTATAGATGTATAATATTAAAAAGAAACTTATTTCAAATATTGTCCAGACAAGTTAGACGTATAATGTCAATGTAGATTTGTGCTACAGGTGGTATCTTAAAATAAATAAGTTTGCAAATTGTTGAGAATGTGAAATAGTGAACATTTGTTGTTTTAGAAATTTACTAGCAGACCCGGCAGACGTTGTCCTGCCCGGAAAACAGCTACCAAATTTGATTACTTACATACCGATAGCAGTGCCACCTACAGGATCCAACTGGGATAAAAACTACCCTATCTCCTAAGTTGGATCAAATTACAGATGCTTACAAATTTTGATAAAAATTGGTTCAGTAGTTTTGGAGTTTATTGGCAACAGACATCGTGACACAAGCTTTTTATATATATAATTATGATGTACTAAGATTTTTGCCATAATTTTATTTATTTTGGTATACTAGGATTAAGTTAATTTGTAATAATTAAAATAAATTAAACAGAGGATAATTAATATTTTAGAAGAGTTTAAAATATAAATAATTAAAAAAAAGTTTGTTTTATTTATAAAACAAAACGCTACGCGGAAAAATATTGATAATTTTATCGACTAATTTATCGACCTTTTTCCACACTATTATCGATATCCGGTACGATAGCAGTATGACAACACTATGCTTCATTATTACCAATTTAACGAAAAAAATAGAGCTCAACCGCAAAGTTGGTACCCCAGGGTATAGTAAAATTTGAAGTCTTGTCTTGACTATGAAGTGACACCTCTTCTCTAAATATGCTCTATGGTTCGGGCAAGTCCGGTAGACGAGAGGTTAAATAACCGAAGGTCTTTCTTGTATAGTCATCAGTGAATGTGACTAGGTATCTCGCCCCTCCCCAGCTTGGCTCCTGCATTGGCCCACAGACGTCGCTATGTATAAGTTCCAGTGGTTGCTTAGCTCGTGTAGCCTGGCCTCTGGGATAAGACGCGGCTGACATCTTCCCCTCAAGGCAAGCCGTACAGCTGTTTAGGTCTTTATCCTGAAACATTATACCATATGCACCCTCACCATCTCGCAAACATTTCATACCTTGGAGATTAAGGTGACCTAGACGTCGGTGCCATAGTTCTGCTGACAAGCCCGCTGCTATTGTGGCTCTCGGTGATTCCTGGCTACCTTCCAGGAACAAGGAGTAATCCATTGGAGAGAATTTGTTAGTACTCACATTTATACATGCATTCAGTTGAAACAAACCATTACAACACACAGCATATGCAATTTGGTTATCAATACCAGTGGTTTTACTCTTGTTGTCATAAATTTGACAGCCCTTCCTATCAAAAATAACTTTATGGCCACTCTTAACTAACCTTGAAATGGAAATTAAATTACAAGACAACTGAGGAACAAACATAACATTGGATAACAATAATGGATTTACCTGCCGTTTAAAACTTAAATCAATTTGCCCTTGTCCTTCACAATTTATAACTTCATTATTCGCAATAGTAACAGACTGTTTACATGGTGCAAAATTATAAAGAAGTCTTTTATCATTTACCATGTGACTACTAGCGCCACTGTCAAGAATAAAAACATGTGAATGCAAATGAGCTATTAACGCAGAGGCTAGACTAGTTGTCTCTGTGCCAGCAGACCTTGGATTTTTCTTCATTCGCTTCAACTTGAAACACTGAGATTTTCTGTGGTTTTTCTTCTTACAGAATTCACAAAATAAAGGAGCTGCTTTCTTCGTTACGAAAACAGCAGTGTCTTCCAATGAAGTCTTCCTCGAATATTCCTGAAGCAGACGAGCTTTGACAAGTTCACTTGTTATTTGATTTGTCACTGTTGCCGTTGATAGACTTGATACAAGAGTGTCATATTCTGATGATAATCCACTAAGGATAATTTCAGCAATCTCAGCATCTTCTACTATTCTCCCGATGTCATGGAGTTGCTGAACTAGTGTGGTGACATCTTCAATATATGCATTCATAGAACTATAAACAGTAAATTCAACACGATGCAACTTTCTTAACAGCAAAACACGTCTATATAAGCTCCTGTCTTCAAATACGTCGGAAAGATTTTTCCAAGCTGCAGCTGCCGATTTTGCGTTTCGTGCATATTGATATAATTCCTTCTTCACGGATAAACAGATACGTGCAAGCGCACGCTGTTGGCGTACCACGTCGTTGTCCTTTCCCTCAATGACGTCCCACAATCCTTCAAGTATTAAAATATTTTTGATGGAAAATTTCCAAGTATGGAAGTTGGATGAACCTTCCAACTTTTCAAAGTTCGCCGCGTACGATGTCGTGTGACTCGCAATCGATGGCGATGAATCCATTTTAATAAAAGTGATGCACTTAAGTTAATAAGCCTTCCGGACACAGAACGTTTCGCAGTGATGTGATTATTCTTTTCTCGAATATATTTCAAAGAAAGCCGGTTTACTTTCGAAAGCTCAGCTAATATTATTATGTTCAATATGGCTTCTGATATGCCTGGGTGCCTGGGCCCATAACCTATTGAGATTTTATGACAAGCGTTGTAATCAAGAAGCACTGAGTACTGAGCTATTAAATAATAAGAACACTTTTTTTTATTTTATTTTTATTTGTTTAGGATAACAAACGATTGCACAATAAAATTAGGAAACAGTACCTTAAACTATTTATAGACTAAGTAATTGTACAACCAATGGCGTTATCCACAGATAAGTATTAAATACAGAGAAGTAAAATAATAAAAAAAAAAGTTTAACAAAAGTTTTCTAAATTGTCTTTTCACAAAATATAATAGATGCAGCCTACAAATACAATACAATACTATAGATACAGACTTAAAATACACATATAGCCTACAAAGTTTACAAATTAAATACAATTAAATACATAATGACAATTAATTACTATGATTCACTTAATACCTCATATAATACCATTTTTTTGAATTTTGTGAAAGTGATTCCAAAGATATCAATGTGATTAAATTTGCCTACAATATTCTTGTTATATGCATCCATTATTCTATTTAAGGGTGCACGGGCGCCCGCCTTTGTCCTGCTCGGCTTGGGATAGAAAAGTTGATGCGCATAAAACTCTCGTATACGCGTCGACCCACTAGGTATACGAATATATATTTGGTTAATAATTTCATTGCAATCAAATTTGTTATGAAATATATTGTAAAGTAAGGTAAAATCCAACAGGGTTCTTCTAGAATGTAAGGAAGGAATACAGAATTTACTTAACCGTGATTCATATGATGATTTAGTTTTAAAGCACTTGTATAAAACTGATCTTAAGAACTTACGTTGGATTTGTTCCAACTGCTGAGAGTATTTATCGTAAATTGGATTCCAAATAACAGAAGCGTATTCGACTTGAGACCTAACTAAAGCTTTATACAAAGTCAAATATGTTTTATAATTTTTAAAGGAAGAACATGAACGCATGACAAATCCATACAACTGAAAGGCGTGGTTTGTTATTTGGTTTATATGATAGTCAAGATGTAACTTAGAGTCTAAGTATAAACCTAAATCTTTTATTAGTGATACTGGGTTCAAATAATCACCTTCCAGTTTGTAGTTATATTCAATTTTATTAACTTTTTTAGTGAACGTAATTTGTTTACATTTCGCTGTGTTTAAGCGTAGTTTGTGTTTACGGCAATAGTCTGTCAAGCGATTCAAGTCTTGTTGCATTTTTAAACAGTCATCAATGGTTTTAATACTATGATAAATCTTAAGGTCATCCGCATATAGGATGAACTTTGCATATCTGAAGCATTCACCAATGTAGTTTACAAATAATACAAAAAGCAAAGGCCCAAGAATGGATCCTTGCGGGACACCTGAGCTTACATTTATAACAGCAGATGAAAAACCATTGATGACTACTCTCTGGGTTCTATTTAAAACGTAAGATGAAAACCATCGCAATAAATTTCCTCGTATTCCGTTGTATGCCAACTTCTTCAAAAGCATATTGTGATCAACTTTATCAAAGGCCTTGCAATAGTCAGTGTAAATCGCGTCTACTTGTACTACACTGCCCATGTTTTGAAAAAGATAATTTGTGTAAATTAAAAGATTAGTTATAGTTGACCGGTGTTTTACAAATCCATGCTGTTCGGGGATAATTATATTGTGAAGTATCGGATAAATTTGACTATGTACTAACCTTTCTAGAACCTTTGGTAAAGTTGATAACAAAGAAATCGGGCGGTAATTAGCAACATCGTTTCTACTGCCAGTTTTATAGACTGGCGTGACATTGGCATTTTTCCATATCTGTGGAACAACACCCTCTTCTAAGCAGCGATTGAAGATCAAGCAAATGGGAGTACTTATAGCTGCGGCAGTATGTTTAAAGAAAAAAGGTGGGATCCCATCCGGTCCTGATCCCTTAGTGATATTAAGTGATTTAAGTTCTTTGAGTATACTATCCTCAGAAAAAATTATATTTGAAATAATGTCTGACCTTGGGTTTATAGAAGAGTCAGCAAAATTAACATTCGGTAATTGTTGTTGATTTTCAAAGGATGATCTGAAAAAGTCTGAGAACAATTCACAGATGCCCTCAGGATCATCCGATACTTTATCGTTGTAAGACATAACGTTTGGAATACCACTTTTACCTTTTCGTCTATTGACAAATGACCAAAACAATTTTACATCCTTTTTAACGCCCTCTTCTATAGAATTAATGTATGTTTTAAAACAATCAGCACATGCATACTTAAATCGCTCTCGAAATAATGAAAACTGTGTGTAATCAGATATATTTTTATATTTTTTCCATTTTATCCAATATTTTTCTTTATTTTTAAATATGTGGATGAGAGGACGCGAGAACCAGATCGGGAAGTTACGGTTTGTAGGAGAACGGAGAGGAACAAGTTTTTTTATAATTTCATAAATCTTTTCATAAAATACGCTAACCATCTCCTCAGCCGGTAACCCTTCAAAAAGAATATTCCAGTTGATGTTAGTGAGACATTCACCGATTTTGTTGTAGTCAGCCTCCATGTACCTAAATCTAGGGGAGGATAAGTTGGTCATAGGTTTATACGTTTGGTTGATGGATATCATTGTATAGAAAGCTGGATGTTGATAGTCTAACGGCACCAATGGACTACTTGGCAATTCACATATACAATTGTCTTCACTTGACAAGAATAAGTCCAGAATTCGTCCCAGTGGGTTTCTTATGCTATTAAATTGTTTGATATTTAACAATGACATAAAATTCAGTAATGACTTATCGTTGTTGGTAAGGTTTGAGCTGGAAAAATATGTCGATGTGTCATCATCCCATAACAAATTAGGTAGGTTAAAGTCACCAACAACGTGTACATGCTCGTAGTTCACTCCACTGACTTTGTTATATAATGATGCTAAAAAGTTTTCGTAGTCGCGTACATTTTGGCTAGGCGGTATGTAAACACCGCAAACAATAACTTTACCTTTTTCACTGTTGAGACTAAGAAGTACATAATCAATGTTAGGTGTTCGAGGGTAGCCCTTCGAATTGTCTAATAGAAGACGAGTAACGGACAATCCTCGACGGATCGCTATGAGGACCCCTCCGCCATCATGTTTACCCGTTAAGACTTTGTCTCGGTCGCAGCGATACAATACGTACCTACTGTCGATAAGTTCACAGTCATGAATACCTGCCGATAGCCAAGTCTCACTGAGTATAAGTATGTCATAGTTGTTAGCTAATATATTCGTATACAAAGTATTCATTTTAGTTTTCAATCCCCTGCAGTTCTGATAATAAATTGTGATACTATCAGTCATCATTTTTGTACAAGTTTAATAAATACACGAGTACATACAGGCATGCATCTTACTGCGCGCTCGTACATACGCATATCTTTTACATGCATATACATAGAGACATACAGGACGTAAATGCACATACATACACATTCAGGACTGCAAGGATATATTTTAAAGAATAATGTAACAAATATTTTACTTAATATCATGGGGGTAGGGCGCATTAATATACGACCGTAATAATATGTATCTATAATTATTATTATGTAATAAATAGCAATAAGGATGCCCGACGGATTAACACTAAAATGTAATATAATATTTCGTACTCTCAAAAATAGCCAGCAATGCTTGTAGCAGGCGAATGATAATTTACAAAAATGTAAATGCAATAATTTAGTTAAATTGTTATTATTAAAGTTCATATGAATCACGACAGCTGCGTTATAGTTCTTAAATGTGTATACATAATAATTAATAATTTTTGCATAGAACAAAAATGAAATAAACGATAAACACTTAACGCAATACTTAAATTCAAAAACTATTACTAACAGAATGTATTGTCGGTAGGCAAAATATAAATAAAAGTACATAGCAAAAAATTGTAAACAACATAGAGTAATAAGCAGTACAGAGACTGCATGAGTTAATGAATTAATTGTTAATACATACCTTTGGATCACTTCCACTCCTTCTTTAAGATAATAAACAAAAGTGTACAAAAAAATTATGTTTTTTATTATAAATGAGAGGTAATAGGCATTAATTAGCGACACCACTCGATTTAATTTTGCACACGTCTTCTTTGGTACGGATGACAATAACAGGGGAAGAATCACTCGCACGTGCCAGAATGGAGCCATGCTTGATCCATGTGTATTTAAACCCATTTTTCTGAGCAGCCTCTCGAACCTCTCGAAATAATGTTTTTTTCTTTAAAGTTAGATGCTCATTGAAGTAAACCCTTTGCGAGGTGCCTTTGATTTGAAGTTGATCGGTAGTAATGTTTTTCGTTGTACGGGCAGCTGCTAAAAAGTTATCCCGCAGTATGCGACTTGAGAACCTGATGATGATGTTTTTCGGTCGCCCGCTCTTGGGATTCAATTGAGGAACGCGATGTATTGAGACAACGTCGTGCTTAGTGATTGGCTGTTTCACGGCGGCGGCAATGTTTTCTAATATAGCAATCAAGTTCTCATTCCGTTTCTCCGGAACATTAACAACTTCAAGGTTGCACTGGCGTGAATTGAGCTCCAATATCTCAAGCCTGTTTTCCAACTCTGTTAACAGATAGTCCTCATTTTGTGATGACTTTGAACTGCTTTCCAACGCTGTTACACGGTTTCGAATCTCCTCTGTTTGAAATTTCAGATCATCATACTTATCACTAACGAATTGGATCGATGTTTTTAATTCTTCGAAATCTTGTATAAACTTAGATATTTTAGTATTTTGTGTATCAAAGAACTGTTTCATAGACGTCATCATGTTTGTCTGGAACAATTGAAACTCACTGCGTAGATCCAAAACGTTCTGATCAGTTGCCCCTTTGCGAAACGTCACATAACTCGGAGAAGATTCTTTTTCTATGGAAGAATCGCTACTCATTTCACCTCGGGGAGACTCACCATCATGCCGTCTAGGGCTATCTTGTTTGTGGTAGGCGTCGTTGTAAGACATAACGTATTCTCTGTATATTTGTTACTCTATGCAATATGCAGCCGAAGTATGTCGAAAATGTCCGATGCAATAATGTATCGTTTATGCGTCAAGGCGACAAGCGAGGATGGAAGGAACGAACACACGACCGATATGCAAGAGAGCGCGAAGCGGAATGTACTTTCACTGCGTAATGTTTATTATATTATAAACTTAATATAAACAAGTTAATCACGTTGATTTACAATTATATAGGTACGTAACGTTCACAGTTCACGGTAAAGTCACGGACGGGAAGCAAGCATGAAGCAAGAGAGTAAACGGAACTCGGAAGAGTACAATCATAGATAATTAATTATGTCAGATATCATAGACTATATTATAGGGCATACCATGGACATAATACCTACATTACCTACTAACAGGACAGAGCACTCGCAGCTGAAAAACGAGCCGACAGAGATAGTTAGTACAGAGGCCTTGTGTCCCTTTCTAATAGGGTGACATTAAGATTTGGAAACTTGAAAAATCTGACACCAGTATTGACGACTATTATTATATTATTAGATTTATTTATAACTAGCGACCCGCCCCGGCTTCGCACGGGTGCAATGATGACATTTTTAAATGACAGGATCTTTACGCAATATTCCGACGTGGCGGCTGAGGTACTACTCTTACAACACGTAATATTACGGCGATGGCGGTTAAAGGGTTAAATGTTTCGCTGTTAATTACTTCTAACGACGATATCTGAAAACCTATTCATCTGATTGATATAGTGTAAAGGGCAATTTTAATCTGCATTAAATTCCTAAGCTAACTAAAATATTTGTTTGGATAAGGATTAATACTGAACTAAAGAAAATAGCTTGGAAAATAACGTAATGTTTTTAATTAAAAATTTGAACATAAAAGTGGTTATTGTAAGTCAACCGTAAGAGATAGAGATATGCTATCGCGGACTTTTTTGTAGCATTTTTATAGATTTAGAATTCGCTAGTACATTACTCCACTGTATCTTTGCTAGTTTACGCGGCGTTTGCGTGGAAAGCTCCCAGTTGGCCCGATTTTGTGCGACTTCTTCAACATTTATCGCCCTATTTCTGCTAATTTACATAAAACTATACTAAATTATATACATAAACCTTCCTCTTGAATCACTCTATCTTTTAAAAAAAACCGCATTAAAATCCGTTGCGTAGTTTTAAAGATCTAAGCATACATAGGGACATAGGGACATAGGGACATGGGGACAGAGAAAGCGACTTTGTTTTATACTATGTAGTGATGAATAAATAATAAATATTATATTATTATATTTATTATTTGTTTTTCATGTGTGTCAATGTACAAACATTATTTTGCTTAAGGGACAGATTACAAAATCAATACATATAATAAAAATGTAACAGTGCGTGACGGTAGCGCCACTCGAGGTATGAACTAAAAGGGGACAGTATTCAAAGAGTACAGTATATATACTAACAGTATTGGCAGATATAATCTGTGATTGGCAGTATATTAATGATATTTGACAATAATTCCTATTTTTTTATTGTTAAAATAACTATCAATATGTGAAAAAAATTTAGTGACGAACTGACGAAATTACGTGCTATTTTATATTGAATTAAATATCTTAAAAAAAACGTAAGTATCATTGATAAACAAATTATTTAATATTTACATGATTAGATTATGTCAATTCTAGCTAGCTTTATAGTTTTATACTATCTGTGTGTAATCTGTGGTCAATTCTAATTTCTAAAGCATAGCTGAGTACATATGAGTTGTAAAATTAATTTTAACAAAACTAAAAGGAAACAAACTTTGGAAACAAAGAGTATAATTATAATTGTAAAGGTAAAAGTAAAGAATAAAAATAAAAAGATAATGTAATAGCTGAATCTTGAAGATAACGTAAAATATTAATTTTTTTAATTTAATATTTTTTTATTTAAGTCGTTACGAAAACATGGAGGTCATCATCAAAACTGGGTTTCAAGCAGTAAATCATCGAATTGAGTTCCAAATTAGTACCTAAATTTTTTAAATTTAATAAACACGTTGTTTAATCTAAAGAGTAGCAAAATATTTTTCATTATTTATATGAAATTCTTAATAAAATACATACAATAGTTTATTAAATTTTGATAAATTCCACAAGTAAAAACATTTATATTTCAAATTACTAATTTAGAAAATATATTATTGTGTCAACAACATTTACCAGTTTCCAAATGCCTGTTATACTCTTTTATTATTAATACTGAAATTAAGGTTATGATACTACTTACTTTCGCCGTCTTACTGCTACTATCCACTTTTTTCTTTGATTTATTTTCCATTTCGCAGTTGGAAATGTATAAAATTTACACTCACTCTTTCTGCTAGTATTTCTACAATTAACGACACAGCAACTCCGGTTGCTCATTTTATTAAAATTTTATTATTGACTAGCTTCTGCGCGCGACTTCGTCGGCGTGGACTCCTCTCCTATTGGTCTTAGCGTGATGACACATAGCCTATAGCATTCCTCGATAAATGGGCTATCTAACACTGAAAGAATTTTTCAAATCGGCCCAGTAGTTCCAGAGATTACCGCGTTCAAGCAAACAAACAAACAAACAAACAAACAAACAAACAAACAAACAAACTCTTCAGCTTTATATATTAGTATAGATATAGATAAAAAATTAAAATGTTTACGTGTATTTTTTATACGACAGAGTCTTAAAACATCTCCGTTTAGTTCAAAAATTCACCACTGCGTACGCTTGTGTCGATTCGGCTTACCTCCACCATGACTACGCACCTAGCCAGAAAAAATATTGTTACGTGTTAGGGTTCGAACGATTTGGAGAGAAAGACCTGCTGACTCTTTTAGAGACTTTATTCACTAGCACTAGGTCCGACACAAGCACTAGGTACAAATACTACGCACTAAGTACAAGCACTAAGCACTAGGTACACTCACTTATCACTAGGTACACTTCACTAAGCACTAACAATGTCCGAGGTCGTAGCCAATGTCGTCGGTTTCCGCTGGTATCACTTCTTGATCACTAGTCTTCACTTCGAAGTCGCTTCGTCGTTAGCTCAAACTGAACTGACTCCGCTCGGCCTCAAGCGGCCTTTTTATACCGGGCCGAGCCTACGCCCAGACAATTCTAGAATGTTCGTGCGTGTACTCGATCTTGAGTTCATTCACCCTATATAAGTCCTCTAGCGCCATCTAGTATTGAGTGGATGTTTCACGTTGTCTTTGTGACAAAGTGGTTTGTACAGAACACAACGTGGTTCCTCCGCTCCCCGCTAGATGTCGCAAGCTCCTTTAATTAGTGTACTCGTAACACTACTCCCCTCTTAGAGATGCTCGTCCCGAGCATCGTTGTTACTGCCATGGTAACGCGCCAGACGGTCTATGTGTATGACTTTGAATGTCCCTCTTGGTTGCTTTTGAATTCTATAAGTCACATCATTCATTCGGGTAACCACTTTGTATGGACCGTCCCACTTGGTCTGCAACTTTGGAGATTTCCCTTTCCGGCGGGTTGGGTTATGCAGCCACACTAGTGACCCTTCTTCGAAGCCTCTCGTGTTCGATTTCCGGTCATATCTGGTTTTCATGTTCTCGCTTGACTGTAACCCATTTTCCCGGACGAAGGCGTGTATGTAGCGCATTTTTTCCCTTAAGTTGCTGACATAGTCTTGTACGGTCTCTGGTCCCTCCGGTGACCCTCCTGTCAATAGGTCTACTGGTATTCGTAGTTCTCTACCGTAATTGACATACGCCGGGGTAGCTTTTATGCTCTCATACTCGGCGGTTCGGTACGACAGAAGGAAGAGTGGTATATACTTATCCCAATCCTTTTGTTTGTCGTCTACCAATTTTGCCAAATGCCTCTCAAGGGCCTGGTTAAATCTCTCAACCATTCCATCGGACTGTGGATGGTACGCGGTGGTCCTCGTCTTATGCATGCCCAAAATTCTGCACACTTCCTGGAACACTTGCGATTCGAAGTTCCTGCCCTGATCAGAATGGATTTCTAGAGGCACACCAAAGCGACATATCACTTCTTCGACTAGCTTAGAAGCGACTGTTGTAGCTTCTTGGTTCGGTATGGCGAACACTTCGGGCCATTTGGTGAAGTAGTCAATGACGACCATAAAATACTTGTTCCCCGATTCCGTTACAGGAAATGGCCCAGCTACGTCAACTGCAATTCGTTCCCACGGTGCACCGACGTTATACAGCCGCAGCTTCCCACGGCTCCTAGTCTGTGGTCCTTTTACAGCAGCGCAAGTAGTACATTTGCGGCACCAATCCTGTACATCATCTCGACAATGCAACCAGTAGAATCGTTCTCGCACTTTTGTTAAAGTCCTCTTGACACCTAGATGGCCTCCTGATACGCCATCATGTACTTCACGGAGAACATCTAGTACTCTCGCTCTTGGGACAATTATCTGAAGATGGAACTCTCTACCGTTAGTCTTCTCCCATTTCCGGTAGAGTATTCCGTTTCGAAGTATCAGACTGTCCCATTGCGCCCAGTACGCCTTAGTGACAGCGCCAGTGGGTGCAACCTCACTCCAGATTGGTTTTACTTCACCCCGTTTCTTCCATGTGATGATGTGCCGAAGGTCGTCATCTCTTTCTTGAGCCTCCCTCATAGCATCATTCTCCCAGAGACCCAAAGGACTTGTTCTCGTTAGCTTTAATGTTACTTCATTAGATTCCTGCTTAACGCAATGTTTGCAGTCTTCCGAACACGGCCTTCGTGAGAGTGCGTCAGCGTTCCCATGCATCTTTCCGCTGCGGTGTTCCGTCTTGAAGTCATACTCCTGAAGCTGTTCAATCCATCAAGCTACTTGACCTTCGGGGTTCTTGAATTGCAGTAACCACTTCAAGGCTGCGTGATCAGTTCGCAGTAAAAACTGTCTGCCGTTGAGATATTTGTTGAAATGTTGTAGCGTCTTTACAACAGCCAAGAGTTCTCTCCTTGTCACACAGTAGTTTCTCTCTGGCTTGGATAAAGATTTGCTGAAATATGCAATAACAACTTCTCTTTCACCCTGTTTTTGAGATAACACTCCTCCAATGGCCGTGTTGCTTGCATCCGTGTCGACTATAAACTGACCTTCAGTTTGTAGATATCCCAGGATTGGTGTTTCACACAGATGTTTCTTCAGTTTCCGAAAGGAATCTTCACAAGTCTCATCCAAACTAAATTGTCGTTTATCTTCTGTCAGCCGATGTAATGGCTTGGCTATCTCTGAGAATCCCTTAACAAAACGCCTGTAGTATGAGCATAGGCCGAGGAATGCCCGCACTTCGGTTTTGTCCTTAGGGGTAGGCCATTTTTGAACTGCTTCCAGTTTCTCCGGGTCTGTCTGGATTCCATCACTGGAGATAACATGGCCGAGATAATTGACCTTATTCCTGAATAAACGACACTTTTTCGGGTTCAACTTTAATTTAGCTCCCTCTATTTTTGCGAAAACTCGCTCCAAGTTTTGCAAATGGTCCTCGAAGTCACGGCCGATAATGATGACGTCATCTAAGTAGACCAAGCAAGCCTCTCCCACTAAGCCTGCTAGTACACACTCCATAAGTCGCTCGAATGTGGCAGGTGCGTTGCACAATCCGAAGGGCATGACGTTAAATTGCCATAAACCTTTACCGGTCGAGAAAGCTGTCTTCTCCTTGTCTTCTGGATGAATTTCCACCTGCCAGTATCCAGATTTCAGGTCTAGGGTCGAAAACCATTTCATGCCACTCAGGGTATCCAAAGTGTCGTCGATTCGAGGTAACGGATAACTGTCCTTCTTAGAGACATCATTGAGACGCCTATAGTCCACACAAAATCTCGTGCTGCCATCTTTCTTCTTCACTAATACAACAGGCGAGCACCACGGACTTGCAGACGGTTCAATAATCTTATTCCTTCTCATGTCCTACAAAAGGCCTTCAACATCTTTTTCCTTAGCAATTGGTATCCGCCTTGCTCGTTGACGAATTGGTCTCTCGCTTCCGGTATCTATCCTGTGTTGAACCACCGACGTCCTTCCAAGGTCCCCATCGTGACTGGAGAAGATATTCGCGTAACGCTGTAAAAACTTCTTAGCTTTCATGCCCTGCGAATACGTTAGGTTACTCTTGCAGTCATCGAGCAGCTCAGTCACTTTTCCGTAGTTGTTGCTGTTTGCTAAGTCTGCGCCTGTTATCGAACTACACTTTTTCATCCAGACGACTTCCTCGCACTTTCCAATGACGTCATCTTTGTTCAAGCAGATCTCGCGATCACCAAGATTAACAACCTTGACCACAGCGTTACTGCTTCTGTTAAGATTGTGTATCAAAACGTACCCTTTTTCCTGTTGGCAACACTAAATTGAAATATGAATAAAGTCAGTCATTTTGTAACCGCCAATTGAGTTGTTTCTTTTTAGGTTATGGGCCCAGATAATCCCAGTTAATCGCTTTAAATTGTAAAAATTAATCAGTTATTCGGTCTAAAACTGTGTATTTAGAGTCAGTGTGTCGTGCTACAGAAAAACATTTAATGAAAATGAGTGGTACGAACTATCTTATCAACGTGCCTAAGTTAAAAGGACGCGAGAATTACACAGAATGGACGTTCGCCGCGGAAAATTTCCTCGTGCTCGAGGGCATGAAGCATTGCATCGAGCCAGTAGCAGGAATTGCAGTAACAGCCGCAGATGACGCGAAAACTAAAGCAAAACTGATTATGACAATTGACTCATCGTTATACGTGCATATCAAAAACGTGACTACGACAAAAGAATTGTGGCAGAAACTAAAAGATTTATTTGACGATTCCGGCTTTTCTAGAAGAATCAGTTTATTGCGCCATTTAATATCAATTCGTTTAGAGAGTAGCAGCTCGATGACGTCGTACGTAACAGAAATTATTGAAACTGGACAAAAACTAAGTGGCACTGGTTTCAATATTGATGACTGTTGGATTGGATGTTTACTACTAGCTGGATTGACAGAAAAATATTCGCCCATGATTATGGCGATTGAGCATTCCGGCATTCCCATCACATCGGACGCCATTAAGGTAAAATTATTAGACATGGAAACCGACACCGGAAATCACGAAGTTAGCGGTGCTTTTGCAAGTTCATACTCGCAGAAGGGGCAACCTAAGAACAAAAAGTCTATGCAGTCTATGACCGGAAATCAAGATGGCGCATCGAAGAAAACAAATGTCAGATGCTATAAGTGTAAACAACCGGGGCATTATAAGAACCAATGCACGAATAATGATAAAAAACAGTCGAGCTATAACAAAAATGCAAGAAAACAAACAAATGCATTCAGTGCTGTTTTTCTGAGTGGTAATTTTAATAAAACTGAGTGGTATATTGACTCGGGAGCCAGTACTCATTTAACAGCCATGGAAAGTTGGGTTATGAATCGACAAAGTGTAAAAGAAAAGGAAATTATCGTTGCAAATAGCAACAAGTTGAAAGTTTCTTGCATAGGAGATGTGAATATAGTTACAAAGACTGATGACTGTGAATATGATGTACCTGTCAAGAACGTGTTCTGTGTTCCCGAGTTGACAACAAACTTGTTGTCTGTCAGCCAAGTGATTAAAAACAATAATCAAGTTTCATTTAGTGAAAATGGTTGCAGTGTTTACAACAAGGATGGACAGTTGGTAGCTCAAGCTGTTTTAACCAATGGAGTGTACAAATTGATTATGCCTGACAATGTTTTATCAGCATGTGCAGTGTCAAGTGAGTTATGGCACCGCAGATTAGGTCATGTTAATAGCAAATATTTGAACCAAATGACATCTGCTGTGGAAGGCATCAAACTATCAGAAAAGAGTGACACATCTAAGTCTTCATGTTCAGTATGTTGCCAAGGTAAGCAGAGCAGATTACCATTTAGTCATGTTGGTACTAGAAGTACAGAAAAACTAGCGTTGGTGCACACAGACATCTGTGGACCCATGGAGGTTATGTCAATGGGTGGATCAAGATATTTTCTACTTTTTGTTGATGATTATACAAGATACATTTTTGT
Source organism: Melitaea athalia (assembly GCA_905220545.2). Taxonomy (NCBI): domain Eukaryota; kingdom Metazoa; phylum Arthropoda; class Insecta; order Lepidoptera; family Nymphalidae; genus Melitaea; species Melitaea athalia. Next base: position 3,663,858 of record HG992207.1, on the reverse strand, counting down.
TTATTTTCTTAAAAATAAAAATCAAGCATTAAAGTGTTTTAAGAACTTCAAAGCTTTGGTAGAGAACCAGACTAATAAAAAAATTAAAAACTTAAGAAGTGATAATGGGCTTGAATTTTGTAACAGAGAATTTGATGTATATTTACAGAATGAGGGTATTAATCATCAGAAAACCAATCCCTACACCCCCGAGCAAAATGGTTTATGCGAAAGGACAAACCGAACTGTCGTAGAAAAGGCAAGGTGTTTATTATTTGACTCAGGTCTTGGAAAGGAGTTCTGGGGCGAAGCAACAAATACAGCAGTATATCTTCAGAACCGCACAGTGGCATCGGGGTTGTCAGGAAAAACACCATTTGAAATGTGGACGGGAATAAAACCAGATCTAAGCCATTTGAGAGTATTTGGCAGTAAAGTTATGGTTCACATCCCTAAAGAAAAAAGAAAAAAGTGGGACAGAAAGTCTGAGAAACATATTTTGGTTGGATACCCAGACAACGTTAAAGGCTATAGGATTTATAATCCAAGGAATAAAACTGTTACAACCAGCAGGGATGTTATAATTATGGAACATGAACAAAACACTGAAATTACTATTCCAGTTCAAGAATCATTTCAAAGACAGTCAGATACTGAGGAAGATATCGAGGAAAGCAGTGATACAGAGACTTCTTCTTCACAACGAAACGATTCGGATACAACATTTGTACCGAGTGAGTATGAGGAGTGTGAAGATGAGACGGTTTTGAAAGGTAGATCTCCCAAACCTGTTAGAGATACAAAGAAGCCAGATCGGTATGGGTACTCAAACATGTGTATTACTGAAGAAATCCTAGACGATGCCAGTGGACTGAGTTTAGAAGAAGCTTTTAAAGGACCTGAAAAGGAGCAGTGGTTGAAGGCTGTGAGTGAGGAAATTCAGTGTTTTGAAGATAGTAATGCGTGGGAATTAGTCGACATTCCAGTGAGTGGTACAGTAGTGAAGTGTAAATGGGTGTTAAAAAAGAAATTTGACAGTGACAATAATGTGCGTTACCGTGCGAGGCTCGTTGCCAAAGGGTTTATGCAAAAAAGGGTGTAGATTACGATGAAACGTTTTCACCAGTAGTGCGTCATGCGACACTTAGACTTTTGTTTGCGTTGGCTGTAAAATTAAATTTAGATATAACACATCTTGATGTCACAACTGCCTTTTTGAATGGGGACCTTGAGGAAACTATATTTATGCAAAAACCAGAAGGTTTCTCTGATTCTCAAGCAAATGGTAAAGTTTTAAAGCTTAAAAAGGCAATCTATGGCCTCAAGCAATCCTCAAGGGCCTGGTACAAGAAGGTTAATGACTGTTTATTGGGTATGGGTTATAAATGTTCTAAAATTGAGCCTTGTTTATTTACAAAAAATAATAATGGATGTAAAACAATTGTTACACTGTATGTTGATGATTTTCTTATTTTTTCTAATGATCTCTTAGAAACAAAAAATTTAAAACAGGTTTTATCCTCTAATTTCAAACTCAAAGACATGGGAGTTGTAAAACAATGTCTAGGTATGAGTGTAAATGTAAACAAAAATAAGGGTGTTATCACACTAAGTCAGGAAAATTATATAAACCAATTGTTAATAAAGTTTAATATGTCTGAGAGTAAAACATTTGATACTCCAATGGAGGATAAGCTTCATATTACTAAAGAAGAAAATAGTAATTTGCATGTTCCTTATCAACAATTAATTGGTAGTCTTATGTATCTAGCTGTGTTAACCAGACCTGATATTATGTATTCTGTAAGTTTCCTTAGTCAGTTTAACAATAGTTTTAATAATAAACATTGGATGTATGCCAAAAGAATCTTAAAATATTTAAAAAAGACAAAAAGTTTTGGTTTAACATATACTAGGGAAGGTAACTCTGAACTTGTGGGATATGTTGATGCTGATTGGGGAAACAATATTGTTGACAGAAGGTCATTCTCAGGCGTGTGCTTTGTACTCTGTGGTGGTGCCATTTCATGGTCTTCCAGAAAACAAAAATCTGTTGCTTTATCAAGCACAGAAGCGGAGTACATGGCTATCACAGAGGCATGTACTGAAGCAATTTACTTGCGTAATATTTTATTAGAAATATTGGATAATGTATGTAGTGTTAAAATTTTTAATGATAATCAGGGAGCACTAAACTGTCTGTGAATGATGTTTTTCACAACCGCACTAAACACATTGATGTACGCTATCATTTTTGTCGTGACTGTGTAAACAATAAAATTGTAATCTTACAGTATTTAGAGACTGCTAGAATGCCAGCTGATTTGTTAACAAAAAGTTTAGGATGTGTTAAACATTACATGTTTATGGAAATGTTAGGTGTAAAAATTGTAACTTAATAAGTGAGAAAAACGTTTGTATCATTTCATTACATATGATGGTTAGTTTGTAATTTTGTTTTGATAAGTCGGGGTGTTAAGATTGTGTATCAAAACGTACCCTTTTTTCTGTTGGCAACACTAAATTGAAATATGAATAAAGTCAGTCATTTTGTAACCGCCAATTGAGTTGTTTCTTTTTAGCTTCCATTAACAAGGGTTCTCGCCGTCATCAGTTTTTGCGCCGACGTCTTGTTAGGTGTGTCTTCGATCAACACGCATCTGTTTGACTTCTGCTTTCCAGCTGGTGGCAGTTTCACCAGCACCTGAGCTTATGCTCGTCCAGGTATAATGACTTTCCTTATACATGCGACTTTCCCGCAGGCACCTCCGAGAATGAAGATTTCTTCTTCACCACACCTGAAAACTCCGTCAGCGACATTAATTCTGCAGTTGTGTTTCTTCATGAAATCCAAACCCAAGATGCAATCATCCATAATCTCAGCCACGATAACGTTATGGGAGTATGAGGACCCCCCTACATCCATCGTAACTGACATTTCTCCCAGGACGGGTATTGGCTGACCGGAGGCCGTAAGAAGCCAACAATTAATTCTACTCTTGTGTCCCCTTGCGGCTTTTACCAGATCTGGGTTCACTATTGTTCTAGAGCCTCCTGTGTCTAGAGTCATTTTGCAATCCATCCCGTTAATAGTCCCCTGAATCGCAAGACTATTCCCGCTGCATGCCTGGGAGATAACGGTTATCGGGGCTTCCTCCGCGTCAGCCAGTACTCGCCCCTTAGTCCTGGCTTTTGTTTCCCTGATCCCGGGCAGGGGACGAAGCCCCCTTGTTTCTTCAGTTCCTCTATGTATTCCTCGATCCTTTTCATCTTTGCCATCTGGGTCTCCTTCTGCGGGCAGTTGAGCTGATGAAGATGGCCCCTTTCGCCGCACTTGTAGCACATGACTCCATATCTTTTCTTCGTAGGGGCCTTAACCTCCTTGACTTCCTCAGAGACCTCGTGGATCTTATGGGTCAGTCGTATGTCATGGCGAACAGCCTCGACCTCCAAAGCATGCGCCAATGCTTCCTTTAGAGAGGTATGGTGACGAAGCCTCACTGCAGCTCTGACCTCAAGGTCTTTGATTCCGTCGACAAATGCTTGAACAATATTCGTGTCAACCATCTTGGTGTCGGCTCCTGGGTGTGCCTTCCTGACGAGTTTTTCAATTTCCAACGCCCATTGTTGTAGTCCTTCTCCTGAGCGTTGGACTCTGTCACGCAGTTGGGCACGGAACACGTGCTCCAGCTGTCGCTCCCCGTATCTGGACTCAAGTGCCTCCATCAGGTCTTGGAACCCATTTCCTGTATGTGGCAGTGCTTCCAAGACAGACAAAGCTTGCCCTCGGAGCGCAACAGTGAGAGCGGTCAGGCATTGCTCTTCCGTCCATCCGTTGGCAGTAGCAACAGTCTGGAATTGCTGACGATAAGCGTTCCACGAAGTAGTGCCGTCGTATGGCGGCACTTTCACTCTTGGTCCTTGCGCAGCTCCGGTAGTTCCACTAGACATTGCGACTCCCGTGGGTTCAAGGCGCTCTACACTCTTCTGTAGTTCAGCGAGGACGGTTTTCACATTTTCGACATCCAATCCTAACCCGCTAACTCGTTCTTGCACTTCGTCGAAATCTTTCCGAAGCTTACCCACCGTGTCACTAACATCTTTTATAGCCCAAAGCGCTTTTTCTTGGAGGTCTTTTTGTTGCTCTTGTGATTCTCTCATTGTCTGAATTTCAGCCCTTTGCAGCTTCATTAATTCAATTAAACTTCCTAATTGAAGTGCCACTTGTGGGTCTGTAGAAGCTACGGTGCTGCTGGTGGGCGTGGCCTGTCCGGTGGGCGTGCCAAGGTGGGTGGAGCCAGTGGGCGGGGCTTGAGCCAAAGTGGGCGGGGCCTGAGGGGCGTGGTCAGTGGGCGGGTCCTGGTGGGCGTGGCCAGTGGGCGGGTCCTGGTGGGCGTGGCCAGTGGGCGTGGCCTGGTAGGCGGGGCCAGTGGGCGGGGCTTGGCCCACAGTGGGCGGAGCTTGGCCCCCAGTGGCTTCCGCACCTCGTTGTGCCCTCGTCCTGACCCCCTCCTTGGGGTTCTCTCTTGGAGTCAATGGCATCTCCAAATCTCACTTCCGACACCAGTTGTTACGTGTTAGGGTTCGAACGATTTGGAGAGAAAGACCTGCTGACTCTTTTAGAGACTTTATTCACTAGCACTAGGTCCGACACAAGCACTAGGTACAAATACTACGCACTAAGCACAAGCACTAAGCACTAGGTACACTCACTTATCACTAGGTACACTTCACTAAGCACTAACAATGTCCGAGGTCGTAGCCAATGTCGTCGGTTTCCGCTGGTATCACTTCTTGATCACTAGTCTTCACTTCGAAGTCGCTTCGTCGTTAGCTCAAACTGAACTGACTCCGCTCGTCCTCAAGCGGCGTTTTTATACCGGGCCGAGCCTACGCCCAGACAATTCTAGAATGTTCGTGCGTGTACTCGATCTTGAGTTCATTCACCTTATACATATAAGTCCTCTAGCGCCATCTAGTATTGAGTGGATGTTTCACGTTGTCTTTGTGACAAAGTGGTTTGTACAGAACACAACGTGGTTCTTCCGCTCCCCGCTAGATGTCGCAAGCTCCTTTAATTAGTGTACTCGTAACAATATTATTGGGACCTTTATCAACGCAAATAGCACTCAAAACAACGATTGTTAGAATTTTTGCCTGTTTCAGAAATGTGTTTGTCTGTCATCTCAGAAACGGCTTATCCAATTTAGGTGTAGATTTCACTAATATATTGTGCTAGGCTTCACTTAACATTTAGTGTTTGTTTTATGTCAATCGGTTCATAAATAAAAAGTTATGCCAATTTAAAGAATCACGTTGAACATGTAAATAACTAAAGGACGGTGCTTATAATCCAAAATAAACCAAAACATGTATTGAAAAAATGCTGTCCAAAGTCACTATTCCACGTGGACGAAGTCGCAGGCACAGCTAGTAAACAATACAAATAGCACGAGTTATTTATTTATTAATTTACCTTAATGCTATATTTGTTACAGTTGGCAAGTAAATAAAGTTCAAATAATGTCAATACAATTCTTTTAAATTTAATATTTTATTTTTATTTGAACAACAAATAGTATTTATAGCACAAACATTTCTTTAATATCAATAAAAGTGAATAAAGTGACGCATGGTCACCATAGTTGTAGATGGAAATTTGTTTATACGAAAATGAACACTAACACAAGGTGTGAAGCATTATATTCAGTTTTATTACAGTCTTAAACAATGTCCACTGTGATGTTCACGAGGGTTACCGTAAGAAAAAAAAAGAAATAAGCAAAATAATAATTTATGTTTTCTTTTTATTTAAGAATATATTTAAAGAAATCAATTTTAATTATGATTTGCTGGCTTACAATTGTTAAAATAACATTAAAATACAATTGTTTCAATGGAGTTTTAGGTCAGCCATTATTTTTTATCAGAAACATTTTTATGCTGGCAATATGAAAGAACGAGACACAAGGCCTCCGTTGTGACTATCTCTCTCGGCTCGTTTTTGCATTTGTATAATGCGCAACCGAATATAATACTTAATTCGTTGACTTAGTGTTCATTTTCGTAAATACAAATTTTCAGAGTACTCTGTCCTGTTAGTAGGTATTAAGTCCATGGGGCATACACACAATCTAACACAATGTTCGGTGAGAGAATGTTGTTCAGTTGAGACTTTGACAAGACTGACTTTGCCATTTATCAAGATTTGTGGCAGTACAAGTTAAATAAAAGTAAAATATATTTTTTTTAATAAATATTGAAAAGAACTATTGCTCTACCTAAAACAAAACACCACAAAGGTTAGAAAGACATTACTCTACAGTCTAATGTTATTTTCCACAATAAAAGCACACAAAGTATCAACAAACGGTGTATGTACAAAGGATAACACAGATTTCAAATCAGTAGGACGTGGGATAACAGGCGGAAGAGATTTATATAGTGAGGATATATTTTGTGAGCAGCTAAAAAAAATATGTTCAGGGGAGCCTTCGTCTAATCCACATTCGCAAAGGGAACTGTCTCTTATTCTTAATTTAGCTAGAAAGACAGGGTTGCAAGAATGGCCAAGACGAAGTCGACATATTGTAGAACATACATCGGCCATTCTCCGATTAGCAAATTTTACGTGTCCGGGCTTCTAAAATCCGTAATATTATCATATTCAATCATACATTTTTTTATATATTTTAAAAACATTCGTATCTAGCTGTAAAAAAAATGTTGGCTTCTGTTTTAAGTAATTAAGACTAAATTTAACTTATGTTCAAAAAACCTCCGTTCTCTAATTCAAGTCCGCACACCAACTTAATCTTAAAACTTGCTTGTAATTTTTATAACGTACAGATTTACTTTGATCCATTCAACGTTTTAAACGATATTAAGTAACGTGTATCGCATAACAAAATATCGACTCAATGGAACCAGTCTACAAATAATTATCATTAAGTAATCGTATGTCCAATGGAAAGTTATAATTGCCGTAACATTTGCTGTTCTCGGGTACACATCCCTAAATAAAAGTATTTAGCACATCACTACCGTATGCGTGGTGTCTCCTCAGTATGTGCCGAGGCCCATCAGCATCTGAATGTCTCTAACGTTATTGTACCGCCAATGAAGCACGTGAGTATATAATTACCGTAGCCTTGGTTAAAAACTTTTCTAATTACCATTGTTCTTAGTTTAATACTTGATTTTTAAGATATACCCGAGTTGATCATGTAAACGGAGACAGTACTTTGGCCTGCGTACGTTGTAATAAGCTAGTATTTGCATCCTGTGTATATTTTCGACATTTTTAAGAAAATCCTATCGTTTTCTAACTACCGTTTACTAATTACCATATGTTTATAATTACCGTTGTATGAAAAAATAATACTCGTTTACTAACTGGAACCGCGATGTCGTACCAATGGAATGTTTTCCCGCGGTTTTCGTAGATTATTATTATCATTTTCCGTAAATATATCAATATTATATGCGGACCATTCATCAAATTATTTAATTCATAGGATGGGTAAACCCAAAAAGACCAAAGAGGAAGTTAAAGAAAAGATAAGGCTTTCCACTCGACAACGCCGAGAAAGAATTAAAAATGACCCTTTTTTATATCAGCAATCAAAAGAAAAGGAGAAATAAAGGTACAATAAAAGAAAATCCGCAATGCTTGAAGAGAAAAATCTTCGAGCAATGCGTCCTGCCTGTGTTGACATACGGAGCCGAGACATGCACACTGACGAAGGGACTGGTCCACAGGTTTAAAGTCGCTCAACGTGCAATGGAACGGGCTATGCTTAGGGTTTCTCTCAAAGTTAGAATTAGAAATGAGACTATCCGTGAGAGAACGAAAGTAACCGACATAGCCCACAGAATTAGCAATTTGAAGTGCCAGTGAGTTGGTCATCTGTGTCGCAGGTCCGATGACCGTTGGACTGACGATCTACGTAAGATTACCGCTGTAGGCTGGATGAGGATTTCGGAAAACCGGGATGTCTGGCGCGAAATTGGGGAGGCCTATGTCCAGCAGTGGAATGCAATAGGCTGAACTGACTGACTGACTGAATAAAAGAAAAAGAGATAAAAAATACTACCTATCTGCGAAATGGCACCAAAAACTGGAAGAAAACTCACACATACTTATATAAAATCACTCACATACACTGATAAATTCACTCACACTTACAAAAGCAACTCGACATTTTGCAAGGTGCGACCATTTTGGATCGTGATTCCAGATTCTTGCACTTTGAGTCCTTCACTCAGACATGACGCAGTTGCAGTATGGAAGTCATCTCATACCTGCAATGACCTTTTAGAAAGTCATTGCATACCTGTCTTAAATTTCTTTGAAAATGAAGCTCCTCATGTAAATGTCATCTATTTTATATCAGATTCTCAGACAGGCCAACATCGAAATAAAAAAATGTTTTATATCTATCATCTCTCAACTTCAGTGGCACTTCCCTAATCTAAGAGTGGTTGCCTGGAACTATACAGAGAGTGGTCATGGCAAAAGCTCAGCAGATGGCGTAGGAGAAACGATAAAAAGAACTGCAGATAGAATCGTTGCTCACTAGGCCTAGCATGCGCGCCACGACAAAATTTTGTCTACCGCTTTTCTCATATTATCTCTCTATGTCTACAGTAGCTAACATGCGTGCACGTGATACTCTTCTCTTTACGTCAATAGAAGAGATAACAAGAAATTCATTGAAAGTGTTCTCATTTTTATTAAATTATAGCAATAATAAAGTGTTTTTTTTCACTACTTGTAGGTTATGGTTATGAGGGACATCGTTAATTCTTTCGCTTTATGTGTACAAATTATTGTTTATCATATATCATATTTTACATAGACTTTTTATGATATTTTCTAATTACCGTTACATTAAATATAACACTTTTCTAATTACCATACTCATAAAATTTTCAAGTCTTATTATCTAGAAAACCATAAATAATTGTTACATGCCTCATTAATTAATGAATTCGTATCTTTGATTTGTTTCATATTTTATTGTGTTTAAGACAAATCAGTGAAAAATAAAAAACGTCACGGTAATTAGGCAAATAACGCCGAATTGGAGAATGACCGACATACTTAGACGCTTTGTAATACTTAAAAAACCAAGGTTTGGTAGGCAAATGCCTTTGAATATCAGCATAGTGCCTTCCCTTTGTTCTACTAGACTGCCTCCATAATTCATTCCAGTCTAAGGTTAAACGAATTTTTGCAAGAGAAATGACGTGCTGGCAATAAACCTTAAATTGACTAAGCCCTCCGGATCTAGTTGCCTCCTTAGCGTAAAGGTCAACACTCTCATTGCCAACTATACCACAGTGACTAGGAACCCAAGCCAGCTCAACTTGAATATTATTACTATTCAAATTAAAAAGTATATGTTTAATTTTCAGGATTAACGGAAACCTTGACTTTGTTCGAAATTGATTAGATATAATTGCTTGTAGAGCACTCCTCGAGTCCGTAATAATAATGAATTTGTCAAGACGGTGTGACTCAACAAATTTAAGAGCTTCAAGAATAGCCAAAACGTCACCTGTGGAAACCGAGAAAATTGGTGGTAATCTGTAATTTAAAATAACATTTACTTTTGGAATCCAGACAGCCACACCAACACAATCCAACGCAGACAATTTAGATGCATCAGTATATATGATTAACCAGTCCTTAAACTCTCTGTTCATAATAGTATTGAATTGAGAGTTGGCCACAGTTGGATCCTTACTTATGGGTAAATCTAGGATAATCTTGGGGGAGAAGACAACAGAAGGAAAGGGGGTATCGTAAAGAGGGTTAAGTCTGAATTGGGCAACTGGGCATGGTAGAGATGTAAACTTTAGGTAGCTCTTAAGGAGACAAGGGATATCTTTATGACACCAATAGTTGTAGGAAGAAGTAAGCTGGGACAGTTCACTAAGTTTACGAATAAGTGGATGTTGAGAGTCTTGGAGAGCTTTAAAGATAAATCTGTCAGCAAGGTACTGACGTCGCAGGTGTAGGGGAGGATCGACACATTCCACCTGCATAGCATTGATAGGGGAAGACTTCATAGCACCTATAATTATGCGAAGTGATTTAGATTGTACCCTATCTAACATTTTTAAACAGGTTTTATTGCAGGGCTCAAGTAGAAAAGCTCCATAATCAAAGTGACTGCGGACCAGAGCATTATAAAGGAGCTTCTGTGTGTAGGGGTGGGAGCCCCACCACACTCCAGAAAGTAAGCGAGAAGAGAGCAGAGAATATTGACATTTTTTTCCGATTTATTTAGAACATGGTTAACATGTTGAGAGCCAGTCAATCTTGAGTCAAGGTACACTCCTAAAAATTTAACATTATCCCTAACCGGGAAAACTTGGTTATCACAAACTATTATTACATTAGGTATAGATCTTTTTCTAGAGAACACCACGACACTACTTTTTTCGGTAGAAATGGATAAACCATGTCTACCCAGCCACTCATTTAAATAATAAATAGAAGAATTAAGTCGATTAGAGCATTCTAGTATATCAATGCCAGAAATGTACAATAACACATCGTCCGCATACTGCAAAACATTGCAGAAAGAGCTAACTGAAAGGTCAAGGTCGTTAGTGTAAATATTATATAAAAGAGGGCTAAGTACCAAGCCTTGGGGAAGACCTTTCCAAACTTTCCTAGGAGGGAGGGAGGAATTTTGATAATTAACTATAATAGAACGGGTTGACAAGTAGTTGCAGACATAATTTACTATCTTCACAGGAAGACTCAGATGTAGCATCTTTTGCCTGAGCACCGGAAGAAGCACATCATCGTAGGCGGACGACACGTCAAGGAACACTCTTACCAATGATTCGTTTTTTGAGAAGGCAATGCGGATATCAGAAATGAAGATACTAAGGCTATCTACTGTACTGCAACCTTTCCGGAAACCAAACTGAGTCTTGGAAAGAATGCCATTATTCTCTACGATCCACTCAAGCCTATTTTTAATTAGGTGCTCTAAAATTTTTGCCAGAGTTGGTGATAGCGCAATTGGGCGATAAGAAGAGGGGTCATTACCAAGCTTTCCCGGCTTTAAGATAGGCACAATGATTTGAGTTCCCCATTCCTCTGGAGGAATTTCCGATTGAAAAATGGAATTTAAGAAATTCAGACAAGTCCTCTGTGTTTCCAGACCACTTCTTACCACAAAGGAATAAGGAATACCATCGACACCGGGTGAACAGTCCTTTAAGGAATTTAAAACCAATTGAAACTCCTCCAGCGAAAAGGGGCGATCAAACTCACTGAGGGGAGAACGCGGCGAACTTAAAAAAAAGCGACATTCCTCCAAAGATGGAGCTGATGGAGGAGCCAACTTCTGAGAGAAGGAATCTAACCAAAGTGAAATGTCATTAAACATAGGGCTATCATTAGAGGAAAAAGAACCACGGAATTTTTTAATGTTTCGCCAAACTAATGAGGGATGAGAGGAAGGAGACAAGCTCTCACAAAACGCAAGCCAACAACTCTTTTTCTTTTGAGCGAGTAACCTTTTAACCTGTGCTGCAATATGTTTGTAATTCAGGTAGTTTTCTAAGCTCATAGATACCGAATCCCAACATGGAGGGGAAGAAATTCTGTAAATGCCTTTTTTTCTAATAGGAACCGTCTTTTTTGCGCTATTTAATAACACGTTTTTAAAATGCGAGTAAAGTTCGTGAACATTGGTAATAGAGACTGGAGGAATTTGGCGGATTAGTTGATCGGTTATGTTGGCAAACTGAGACCAATCTGCGTTAGTCAATTTAAATGATTGTCTGGGTGGATAGTTAATCATAGAAGGAGAAGGAGTGTGACAAAATGACATTAAAATTGGAAAATGGTCGCTGCCAAAAGAGTCACTAAGAATCGACCATGAAAATTGGGCTGAGATGTTACAGGAGCTTAAAGAAAGGTCGACAGCACTCTTTGGATTCTGGAGAGGTGAAACCTTGCGCGTGGGAGAACCATCATTTAGTACAACGAGGTTGTATTCATCAAATAAGTCTAGTAAAAGCAGGGAGAGACTATCACTGAAATATGACCCCCATGACATATGGTGACAATTAAAATCACCTAAAACAACTATAGGTGGGGTTAAGGAGGGCAAAATGGAGGAGAATTCAGACAACACAGATGATGAGGGGACAGGAATATATACAGATATAAATGAAACATTTAAAACACGGACACCAACAACATTGAGACTATCACTATGACATGAAGTAGGGATGAATGAGTATGTACATTTTCTAGAGACTAAAATAGCTGATCCAGCCTTTCCATCACTTCTGTCGTCCCGGAAACATGCGTAGCTGGGTAACCTAAAAGGGGTACCAGGCCTTTACCAGGTTTCCTGGACGGCAACAATTGATGGATTATATTTTTTTTAAATATATGTAAAATCATGTTTTTTATTCCTTATGCTACGACAGTTCCATTGTATCAGATTCAGAGACATTTTGCAATAATAAAGACAGCTGAGACAAGTTTTTACGAGTATTGTTCGGTAGCCCGGAGTCACTGAACCGGGAAATCATACTAATGAGCATAGAAGTTAGCAGATCCAAAAAGTTATCATTAGGGGAAATATTCTCTTGTGGGAAAGCACACCCATTAGGTAAGGATGATGTAGGGTGTTGGACTATATTTCGATGTGCTTGTCTGTCATAACCTGGACTCGCGGGTGCGATTGGATGGGGTGGGGTAAATGTAGTTTTTCTATATGAAGTAGAAGTAGGGGAATTTTGTGTATTAACAGGGGTAGAACTAAGAGTCGAAATTGTAGCTGTGTCAGCAAATGATCTACGTACCTGTGGGAATCTAGCAGAGGCTTCAAGATATGAAATACTTTCCTGTGACATAACTAATTTTATTGCTTTCTGTCTAGAGTGTTCAGGACAAGAATTATCATTTGCTGCATGCGCGCCAGAGCAAAATAAACAGGACAATGATTGGACAGTGCATGTTTCGCCCTCGTGCATTTGTGAGCATTTGAAGCACCTCGGTTTCGATCTACACTGAGCCTTTACATGACCAAATCGACAACAATTATTGCATTGAATTGTTTGCAAAATATAGGTCTCAACCGGTAAGGAGGTGAAATAGCAAAATACACGAGGGGGAAGCACTGGCGGATCCAGGGGGGGGGGGTCACCGGGGTCATGACCCCCCCCCCCCCGGGCTGTGTCCAGGACCTCGGTGGACCACTAATTCAAATTGTTAAACAAGATTTTTGTCACAATATAGGTATTTTTAAGTACCTACATAGACTAATAAAATACCTACTTTTTACCTGTATCTATCATTATAAAATTTAAATTATAACTTCTTTTTACTTGACCACGACTTTGCGACCACCCCCCCCCCCCCCCTGGTGCCTTGACCATGACTGTGACCTGGCGCCAAAGCTGGATCCGCCCTTGGGGGGAAGTTTTTGTCCTGAAAAGGTTAATACTACAGATTGTGTTGGAATCCAAATGCGATTATTACTTTCATTGTATGATTTCCGACTCAGTCTCCGGGCCCGGACAACTTTCCCAACACCATTAGGGACTTCAATATTTTTAACCAATTCTTCCATAGACCAATCTACCGGTACTTCTCGAATAATTCCCATTCGGGAAACGCTAAATGCTGGAATTGTTGCTATATATCCATCAGCAGGTAGTGCTGAGTGGTCTAAGAAAGCATTGGCATGTTCAGCTGTCTGAAATTCTATAGATATCAGCAGCAGTGGATCGTCCTGGCAGACCCGAGGGCCTGACCGGGTACGGGCCTTGAGGTTACCCTTTTTACCCGGGCTTTCATCACCGGGGCATTTTGCCACCGGGGTCAAATTGTTTTGGCCCGTTAAATGGGCCAGAGCCTGTAGCCTTTGGGGTCGTCGGTCAAGTGGTATTCCTATCGTCAGGTCGTTCCCTATCGGGTGGTCTCTCTTATCGGGTGGTCTCTCTAATTGTCGTCCCCCACGTCGTCCAGATCGTCGCCACCGCTGTCCGCGCTGGGTCGGCTCGGTGGTGCTTGCAGGAGCTCGCGAGGTAGAGGACGCCCTTCCGGCGGTCTCGCATGTAGCGGGGCAATCCCGTGGAGGTGTACGCACGTGCCTTTGTCCGCTCGAGCGAACATAGCGCGCGCGAGGCGACGCACATACTCCTCCACGGTGGGCGTCCTGGTGTCTCGATGAAGCACGTCGTTTCTGACATACCACGGAGCTCCTGTAATCAAGCGCAGGCAACGGTTCTGCTGGACTTGCAATCTTCTGGCCTGGGTCGCCGAGCAGAGTGCGTACCAGGCCGGGGCCGCATACGTCAGGCGCGAGCGGACGTAGGCACCGTAGACCATCAGTTTGGTTCTGAGGGGCAGTCTGGATGTGAAGACGGAGTGGAGCTTCGACCGGGCCGCCGCTGCGTGGTTCACCGCACGGTTTACCGTGGGAACCATGCGCAGCCTCCGGTCGATGTGGCACCCCAGATACCTCACTGAGGTCTTCCATCTCTACGTCCTGACCTCGGAGTTTGAGCTGGCGCAGCGGCCTGGAGCCGCCAGTAAGTAGAGCGGCCGTCTTCCCAACGTTGACGGCCATCCTCCATCTGTCCAGCCACTCCGGGAGCAAGTCCAGCAGACGCTGCATCCTGTTCGTGGCGACGATCTGGTGATACGACGATGCAAAGAACGCGCTGTCGTCCGCATACAGGGCCAACAGCACGTCCTCCTCCCTCTTACGCAAATGATTGCGGAGGGTGGGGATGTCGTCCGTGTACGCCGCGTAAAGTCGCGGCGACAGACAGCTGCCCTGGGGTACTCCAGCTCGGATTGGGCGTGGCTGGGAATCCACACCGTCCACCGAGACGAAGAAGCTACGGCCCTCCAGGAACGACGCCACCACTCGCACATACGCGTACGGTGTTGTCGTGGCCACCAGCTTGGCCAGGAGTCCGGCGTGCCATACACGGTCGAAGGCCTTCTCCATGTCGAGAAAGACCCCGACCGTGCAGTGCCGGTTGTTAAGCTCACTGGCCAAGTGGCTAAGGACTCTCGCCAGCTGGAGCGACGTCGAATGGCTGCTGCGGAAGCCAAACTGCTCTTCGCGCATGGGCAGATGAGGCGCGAGTCTCCGCAGCAGCAGTCGCTCAAACAGCTTGGCGATGTGCGAGAGTAGCGTGATGGATTTATAGATATGCGATTGCGTCCAACTCTTTTAATACCATCCATCACAACATTTTTGACATTATTTTTATAAAGAAACTGGCCAAATTGTATTGGACGTAGGACTGCACCTGAGTTTGCGACTGTTTCATGTCTAGATACGTGGACCACAAAAGGAGCAACATCATTTGACGAGTACTTGTTTTTTCCTTTATCATAGTCCGGATGAACGTAAGTCAATTGGATAGATGGTGTTTCAAGAGCGGAAGACGTCAATTTTTTGACCGGGACCGGGAGTTTATTATCCGAATCAGTACGTCTTTTTACTAGCTTTTTTCTGTTAGCTTCATTCAAATCCACTGGGACTGCCGTACTCACATAACCTCCACCGGGATCTGGCGGTTCATTATCCATTATAAAACAAGTAAAAACTACACAAATATACTTACACAATAACAGTCAAACAACACAACAACACAGTGGGACAGAGGTTTTACAACAGAAAGGTATCAATATATTAAACAGAAAAATAACCACGCAATAGCTAACGAAACTTGCACACAACCACAAGCCTGAGAGCAAAATCCTAGAAATATCTTTCACTAAATCTATGTAATTACTAAACTTAGTAGCACGGCCTTTAACTGAACTACGTTTAGTACGTAACACTTTTAAATCCACGATTAATTTTTAAATAAACAAATTAAGTTACTTAGTATATAAAATGGGAATGTTAAATATAACTTGAAAACAAATTAAAATATATCATACGCTCCTTCTTTTGTATGGGCCTGTAGGTATACTGTACTATTACTGTACTATTCTTGTATATAATAGTATATGTGTAGCTGTCTACGTCGTATGAGTATTGTAATGAAACGACATTTATTTGACACGTCCGTTTATTAGAGAAGTCGTTACAGTACTAAATAAATTACAATGTACTCTGTGAATACTAACTTCATGATGTGTCGGCGGCACAGTACACCCCGCTTAATAAAAAAAAATAACATAAAATACAGTAAGATAAACACAATTTTTGATACACGCTTAATAAAAAAAATAACATAAAATATAGTAAGGTAAACACAATTTTTGATCCATACAATTTTGATACATAATCTCTTAAAACTAAACTTATTCGAACAAATACTTTCACGTTATACGATGTATATATATATATATATATATATATATATATATATATATATATATATATATATATATATATATTTATGTGTTATGACTAGTGCTGGGACACGTTTTTTATTCAATATTTGATTTGAGGACATCTGTATGTTATCAGGTCAGGTTCCAATATATTTATGTATCTAATGAATCTATGGAGGACATTCAAAAATTGTATATAAAATAATACCAATAAAACAATATAGATGGCAGTACTTGTATTATTTCAACATTTATTTACAAAATTGCACACTTCATGGTTATCATTGAATGTCCCAGAACAACCAAGCGTTATATATAATATTATTATTATAAATACAAGCTTTTATTTAGTTTTTCTGATCACTAGATTGAGCTGAAATTTTGCATACATGTGTAAATCGCGTGACGACGCAATATAATGGTGACATGGTGCTGATCTGATGATGGAGCTGGAAGGTGGTCATAGGAAATCTGTAATGAAACTACACAACCTCATCGAGTTTGGACTCGTTTGATTCGTCTTGACGAGTACTTTAGTACTAGATGGTAACCAGGGTCTGATGATGGAGCTGGAAGATGGTCACTGGAACTCAGTAATTAAACATCATAACCCAATCGAGTATGGGCTCGTTTGATTCGTCTTGACGAGTACTTTGGTGCTAGATGGTAACCAGGGTCTGATGATGGAGCTGGAAGATGGTCATCGGAACTCAGTAATTAAACGTCATAACCCAATCGAGTATGGGCTCGTTTGATTCGTCTTGATGAGTACTTTGGTGCTAGATGGTAACCAGGGTCTGATGATGGAGCTGGAAGAAGGTCATTGGAACTCAGTAATTAAACGACATAACCCAATCGAGTATGGGCTCGTTTGATTTGTCTTGACGAGTACTTTGGTGCTAGATGGTAACCAGGGTCTGATGATGGAGCTGGAAGATGGTCATCGGAACTCAGTAATTAAACGTCATAACCCAATCGAGTATGGGCTCGTTTGATTCGTCTTGACGAGTACTTTGGTGTAAGATGGTAACCAGGATCTGATGATGGAGCTGGAAAAAGGTCATCGGAACTCAGTAATTAAACGACATAACCCAATCGAGTATGGGCTCGTTTGATTCGTCTTTACGAGTACTTTGGTGCTAGATGGTAACCAGGGTCTGATGATGGAGCTGGAAGATGGTCATCGGAACTCAGTAATTAAACGTCATAACCCAATCGAGTGTTGGCTCGTTTGATTCGTCTTGACGAGTACTTTGGTGCTAGATGGTAACCAGGGTCTGACGATGGAGCTGGAAGATGGTCATCGGAACTGAGTAATTAAACGTCATAACCCAATCGAGTATGGGCTCGTTTGATTCGTCTTGACGAGTACTTTGGTGCTAGATGGTAACCAGGGTCTGATGATGGAGCTGGAAGAAGTTCATCGGAACTCAGTAGTTAAACGTCATAACCCAATCGAGTATGGGCTCGTTTGATTCATTTTGACGAGTACTTTGGTGCTAGATGGTAACCAGGGTCTGATGATGGAGCTGGAAGATGGTCATCGGAACTTAGTAATTAAACGGCATAACCCAATCGAGTGTGGGCTCGTTTGATTCGTCTTGACGAGTACTTTGGTGCTAGATGGTAACCAGGGTCTGATGATGGAGCTGGAAGATGGTCATCGGAACTCAGTAATTAAACGTCATAACCCAATCGAGTATGGGCTCATTTGATTCGTCTTGACGAGTACTTTGGTGCTAGATGGTAACCAGGGTCTGATGATGGAGCTGGAAGATGGTCATCGGAACTCAGTAATTAAACGTCATAACCCAATCGAGTATGGGCTCGTTTGATTCGTCTTAACGAGTACTTTGGTGTTAGATGGTAACCAGGATCTGATGATGGAGCTGGAAGAAGGTCATCGGAACTCAGTAATTAAACGACATAACCCAATCGAGTATGGGCTCGTTTGATTCGTCTTTACAAGTACTTTGGCGCTAGATGGTAACCAGGGTCTGATGATGGAGCTGGAAGATGGTCATCGGAACTCAGTAATTAAACGTCATAACCCAATCGAGTATTGGCTCGTTTGATTCGTCTTGACGAGTACTTTGGTGCTAGATGGTAACCAGGGTCTGACGATGGAGCTGGAAGAAGGTCATCGGAACTCAGTAATTAAACGACATAACCCAATAGAGTATAGGCTCGTTTGATTCGTCTTGACAAGTACTTTGGTGCTAGATGGTAACCAGGGTCTGATGATAGAGCTGGAAGATGGTCATCGAAACTCAGTAATTAAACGTCTTAACCCAATCGAGTATGGGCTCGTTTGATTCGTCTTGACGAGTAATTTGGTGCTAGATGGTAGCCAGGGTCTGACGATGGAGCTGGAAGAAGGTCATCGGAACTCAGTAATTAAACGACATAACCCAATCGAGTATAGGCTCGTTTGATTCGTCTTGACAAGTACTTTGGTGCTAGATGGTAACCAAGGTCTGATGATGGAGCTGGAAGATGGTCATCGAAACTCAGTAATTAAACGTCTTAACCCAATCAAGTATGGGCTCGTTTGATTCGTCTTGACGAGTAATTTGGTGCTAGATGGTAACCAGGGTCTGATGATGGAGCTGGAAGATAGTCAACGGAACTCAGTAATTAAACGTCATAACCCAATCGAGTATGGGCTCGTTTGATTCGTTTTGACGAGTACTTTGGTGCTAGATGGTAACCAGGGTCTGATGATGGAGGTGGAAGATGGTCATCGGAACTCAGTAATTAAACGTCATAACCCAATCGAGTATGGGCTCGTTTGATTCGTCTTGATGAGTACTTTGGTGCTAGATGGTAACCAGGGTCTGATGATGGAGCTGGAAGAAGGTAATTGGAACTCAGTAATTAAACGACATAACCCAATCGAGTATGGGCTCGTTTGATTTGTCTTGACGAGTACTTTGGTGCTAGATGGTAACCAGGGTCTGATGATGGAGCTGGAAGATGGTCATCGGAACTCAGTAATTAAACGTCATAACCCAATCGAGTATGGGCTCGTTTGATTCGTCTTGACGAGTACTTTGGTGTAAGATGGTAACCAGGATCTGATGATGGAGCTGGAAAAAGGTCATCGGAACTCAGTAATTAAACGACATAACCCAATCGAGTATGGGCTCGTTTGATTCGTCTTTACGAGTACTTTGGTGCTAGATGGTAACCAGGGTCTGATGATGGAGCTGGAAGATGGTCATCGGAACTCAGTAATTAAACGTCATAACCCAATCGAGTGTTGGCTCGTTTGATTCGTCTTGACGAGTACTTTGGTGCTAGATGGTAACCAGGGTCTGACGATGGAGCTGGAAGATGGTCATCGGAACTGAGTAATTAAACGTCATAACCCAATCGAGTATGGGCTCGTTTGATTCGTCTTGACGAGTACTTTGGTGCTAGATGGTAACCAGGGTCTGATGATGGAGCTGGAAGAAGTTCATCGGAACTCAGTAGTTAAACGTCATAACCCAATCGAGTATGGGCTCGTTTGATTCATTTTGACGAGTACTTTGGTGCTAGATGGTAACCAGGGTCTGATGATGGAGCTGGAAGATGGTCATCGGAACTTAGTAATTAAACGGCATAACCCAATCGAGTGTGGGCTCGTTTGATTCGTCTTGACGAGTACTTTGGTGCTAGATGGTAACCAGGGTCTGATGATGGAGCTGGAAGATGGTCATCGGAACTCAGTAATTAAACGTCATAACCCAATCGAGTATGGGCTCATTTGATTCGTCTTGACGAGTACTTTGGTGCTAGATGGTAACCAGGGTCTGATGATGGAGCTGGAAGATGGTCATCGGAACTCAGTAATTAAACGTCATAACCCAATCGAGTATGGGCTCGTTTGATTCGTCTTAACGAGTACTTTGGTGTTAGATGGTAACCAGGATCTGATGATGGAGCTGGAAGAAGGTCATCGGAACTCAGTAATTAAACGACATAACCCAATCGAGTATGGGCTCGTTTGATTCGTCTTTACAAGTACTTTGGCGCTAGATGGTAACCAGGGTCTGATGATGGAGCTGGAAGATGGTCATCGGAACTCAGTAATTAAACGTCATAACCCAATCGAGTATTGGCTCGTTTGATTCGTCTTGACGAGTACTTTGGTGCTAGATGGTAACCAGGGTCTGACGATGGAGCTGGAAGAAGGTCATCGGAACTCAGTAATTAAACGACATAACCCAATAGAGTATAGGCTCGTTTGATTCGTCTTGACAAGTACTTTGGTGCTAGATGGTAACCAGGGTCTGATGATAGAGCTGGAAGATGGTCATCGAAACTCAGTAATTAAACGTCTTAACCCAATCGAGTATGGGCTCGTTTGATTCGTCTTGACGAGTAATTTGGTGCTAGATGGTAGCCAGGGTCTGACGATGGAGCTGGAAGAAGGTCATCGGAACTCAGTAATTAAACGACATAACCCAATCGAGTATAGGCTCGTTTGATTCGTCTTGACAAGTACTTTGGTGCTAGATGGTAACCAAGGTCTGATGATGGAGCTGGAAGATGGTCATCGAAACTCAGTAATTAAACGTCTTAACCCAATCAAGTATGGGCTCGTTTGATTCGTCTTGACGAGTAATTTGGTGCTAGATGGTAACCAGGGTCTGATGATGGAGCTGGAAGATAGTCAACGGAACTCAGTAATTAAACGTCATAACCCAATCGAGTATGGGCTCGTTTGATTCGTTTTGACGAGTACTTTGGTGCTAGATGGTAACCAGGGTCTGATGATGGAGCTGGAAGATGGTCATCGGAACTTAGTAATTAAACGGCATAACCCAATCGAGTGTGGGCTCGTTTGATTCGTCTTGACGAGTACTTTGGTGCTAGATGGTAACCAGGGTCTGATGATGGAGCTGGAAGATGGTCATCGGAACTCAGTAATTAAACGTCATAACCCAATCGAGTATGGGCTCGTTTGATTCGTCTTGACGAGTACTTTGGTGCTAGATGGTAACCAGGGTCTGATGATGGAGCTGGAAGAAGTTCATTGGAACTCAATAATTAAACGACATAACCCAATCGAGTATGGGCTCGTTTGATTCGTCTTTACAAGTACTTTGGTGCTAGATGGTAACCAGGGTCTGATGATGGAGCTGGAAGATGGTCATCGGAACTCAGTAATTAAACGTCATAACCCAATCGAGTATGGGCTCGTTTGATTCGTCTTGACGAGTACTTTGGTGCTAGATGGTAACCAAGGTCTGATGATGGAGCTGGAAGATGGTCATCGGAACTCAGTAATTAAACGTCATAACCCAATCGAGTATGGGCTCGTTTGATTCGTCTTGACGAGTACTTTGGTGCTAGATGGTAACCAGGGTCTGACGATGGAGCTGGAAGAAGGTCATTGGAACTCAATAATTAAACGACATAACCCATTCGAGTATGGGCTCGTTTGATTCGTCTTTACAAGTACTTTGGTGCTAGATGGTAACGAGGGTCTGATGATGGAGCTGGAAGATGGTCATCGGAACTCAGTAATTAAACGTCATAACCCAATCGAG
Source organism: Melitaea athalia (assembly GCA_905220545.2). Lineage (NCBI taxonomy): Eukaryota > Metazoa > Arthropoda > Insecta > Lepidoptera > Nymphalidae > Melitaea > Melitaea athalia. The sequence goes on along the minus strand of HG992207.1, from coordinate 3,641,988 downwards.
TATGGGCTCGTTTGATTCGTCTTGACGAGTACTTTGGTGCTAGATGTTAACCGGGGTCTGATGATGGAGCTGGAAGAAGGTCATTGGAACTCAGTAATTAAACGGCATAACCCAATCGAGTGTGGGCTCGTTTGATTCGTCTTGACGAGTACTTTGGTGCTAGATGGTAACCAGGGTCTGATGATGGAGCTGGAAGATGGTCATCGGAACTCAGTAATTAAACGTCATAACCCAATCGAGTATGGGCTCGTTTGATTCGTCTTGACGAGTACTTTGGTGCTAGATGGTAACCAGGGTCTGATGATGGAGCTGGAAGATGGTCATCGGAACTCAGTAATTAAACGTCATAACCCAATCGAGTATGGGCTAGTTTGATTCGTCTTGACGAGTACTTTGGTGCTAGATGGTAACCAGGGTCTGATGATGGAGCTGGAAGATGGTCATCGGAACTTAGTAATTAAACGTCATAACATAATCGAGTATGGGCTTGTTTGATTCGTCTTGACAAGTACTTTGGTGATAGATGGTAACCAGGGTCTGATGATGGAGCTGGAAGATGGTCATAGTAACTCTGTAGTGAAACGACGCAACCCCATTGAGTTTTGGCTCGTATGATTTGTCTTTACGAGTACTTTGGTGCTAGATCGTAACCAGAGTCTGATGATAGAGCTGGAACATGGTCATCGGAACTCAGTAATTAAACGTCATAACCCAATCGAGTATGGGCTCGTTTGATTCGTCTTGACGAGTACTTTGGTGCTAGATGGTAATCAAGGTCTGATCCGATGATGGAGCTGGGAGGTGGTTATAGGAACTCAGTAAAGAAGGTTCACGAGGGGGAATTCGTCATTTTTTCGAATTATAATTACGAAACAAATGTAAAAAATTTAAATAAAATTCATTAACTCAGCTATTTTCCAATAAATTTTCATGCGGTTTTCTCTGAAAATATTCCCGTGACTTGGAAATCCTGATATTTATCACTAAATAAGTAAATATAATAAACGCTAGTGCTTCAAGAACTAAGTGATCGGGTTTTTTATAGACATTGTAACATAACCTCACTTTTACAAAACATCTAATAACTCCGCTCTCAGATAGCCAAAATGTACAGAATTTTTAGTGAGATATCAATAAGCCTAAATACATTAATTGATACCATTTTCATTTCATTACATTTTGATCCAAGAATGTATGAAATCGTATCCGTTTCCTTTAAAAATTCCTTTCCTTAAAATATTGTTATTATTATTTGTCATTGCGTCTATTCGTTATAAGTATTATTAAAGTTCGCAGAAAAGTGGACATAAGGTGCCAATCAAACTACTAATGCGACGTTTCGATCGTTTATTTGATCATCATCAGGCATCTACAAAAGTTAGACACGTGTTAGACATAGCCAGTAGATCGCTGCATCAGCATACTTGCCTATTGCTCACGGCACCTACGACCTGCATAGGCTCCACGTTTTACAAGCTCAGCAACTACAAGCAGCATTGACGTCAATCATTGGCGTCAATCGAAGATTTCCTTTGAAGCCTGAAATGTGGAAGCGACACTCTTTGATCCCACATAGACTAAAGCAGTCATTAGTTATAAGATGTAGTTTAAAGATTACTATTTTATTAACTCTTGGTACGAGCATCGACCAATTGTCATTACTTTAGTTTAGTTATAAGAAGTAGTATAAGATAATATTGTATTAATACCGAATTAATACATAAAATAATATTAATTATGTGGTTTCTTTTCAACCTCCTGACTACTGCAAACGTAACTCACGCTGTATGCAATCAATAATGTATATATAAAACAACAACCTTCACACGCAGTATTTAATTGACATCTTTATATTATTAAAAATCGCTAGTATGTAAGATCCTATAGCTAACGCATTATGTATTGTTGTTTTTAATTTAATTTTAAATAACTGCAAACTATGAATTTTGAAAAATTGATACTATAACATTTAAATTTATCTAGGTAACAATATGTACAATTTGTGTTATTATATTTTTTATATACATTTTCAGGACATCAGATTTTTAAATTTGACTCTGTTCTTCATCTAAAACATCAATTACATACACGTAAAGTTGTTGATTGACAATGTATTGGTCTAAGATCCGGGATAAAAAAAATATTCCCTCATCTGTTAATTAACAGATGAGAGAATATTGACGGTTTTAGCTTACTACATGTACTTAATTAACATGAGAGAGAAAAGATTTTGGTAGTAATAAATAAATAAAACAATAGATTTTAATACCCTAGTTTTTTTAATAAACAAAAAACAATGTTACGTAACGCGCTGTTCGAAACGCCCCTCCCTCCCCTGTAACGCATCGTAACGTTTAACAAGACCCCTCTCCCCCCAAATTAGCGTTACGTAATACTTGAACGCCCCCTTAGCCTTTGGGTACGGAACCCTAAAAATGATGTTCTGCATGGGGTGACATAACGTTTTCTGATTGGTGTTCACTGTCATGTGAAATTATATTTTCTTAACTCGTTTTGTGAAAATATCAACAATCTTATATCATAATTAATTTTTAGTCACTAATCCATCCATGGCTATTATCGTTAAAGGTTGCATGCAATGTACCTATATAATGATATTTTTCTTATCAGGTTTAAATTATTATGTTTATATTTTTAGTTCTTTTTATTAACAAGAACATAATGAAAGCTTGTTTTTTATCCTTTACTGTTTACGAGAAATAATGGCTTATTTATGAAACGATTTTAAGCAATAAAGAATTAATCGTTATCCAATTAAGTACCTTAAATACATTCTGCATTTAATATACATCAATATGGTCCTTTACAGTATGTAATTTAAATCAATGTTTTCAAAGATATCATAGATTTAAAATGCAGGAACATAGCGGTCGCAGTGGTATGGCTGGTTTACACGGTGCGAGCTGCTGCGTGGCGAGTTAGACAGCTACTCGGTTTGCAACTCGCACCGAGTAGCTCGGCTCGCCTTTGCTGTCTACACGATACCAGCTACTGCCCAGTCCGAGCCGAGTCGCGATGTCGATTGAATTTATAATTTTATCATTTATTACTTATCTTAAAAGAAGTTTAAACGTAATAGAAAAAAAACCGGTCAAGTGCGAGTTGAACTCGCGCACCGAGGGTTCCGTACAAACATGTAGGTATATAAGTAAAAGTTATGGTATTTTGCTGCTAAATGAAATACATAACATTACAATGTGGAAAGTTGGAGGAGCATAAATGTAAGACAAAGGTATCTTTATCTTTTCAGTAATCCTTTAATTTATATTAAATAAAATAAATAATTATATAAAATAAAAATAGCCATTATTTCTATTACTATTAAAATTTCAATTAATAATAGCGTAAGTATTCTTAGTTTAAACATATGTTATCTATAATATTAACCTATGTATATATTTATTCTATACTCGGATAATTAACTCGTCTATATAATTATTTATAACATCCACTACAGCCTATCACAGTCCACTGTTGGCCTCCACAAGTTCGCGCCCGACATTATGACGCGAACTCATGTGTTTTGCCTATAATCACCACGCTGGGCAGGCGGGTTGGTGACCGCAGGGCTGGCTTTGTCGCACCAAAGACGCTGCTGCCCGTCTTTGGCCTGTGTATTTCAAAGCCAGCATGGATGGTTATCCCGCCATCCGTCGGCTTTTTAAGTTCCAAGGTGGTAGTGGAACTGTGTTATCCCTTAGTCGCCTCTTACGACACCCACGGGAAGAGAGGGGGTGGCTACATTATTTAGTGCCGTAGCCACACAGCACTTAATTAATACTAGCTTCTGCGCGCGACTTCGTCGGCGTGGACTCCACTCCTATTGGTCTTAGGGTGATGTTACATAGCCTATAGCCTTCCTCGATAAATAGGCTATCTAACACTGAAAGAATTTTTCAAATCGGCCCAGTAGAACCAGAGATTACCGCGTTCAAACAAACAAACAAACAAACAAACAAACAAACAATCAAACAAACTCTTCAGCTTTATATATTAGTATTAGATTACTAATAGTAATAGTCGCCTCTGTGGCGTAGGCCTCTCCTAAACCTTTCCATGTATCCCTTTCCCGTTCTTTCCGTTTACATAGCGGTCCACATCTCTGGTTGAAGATATCTCTCCACCTTTTACTTGCTCTCTTTTTTTTCCTTGACCTGTCTCTTGGTACCCATTCTGTTAGGCAATCCTTTAATTTATATTAACACATAATTATCATTTATTTTATATTTTAAACAACTTTGTTCAATACATTTTTTCTCGTAAAAAAGACAATTAACGTGATAATACAATGATAAGATTTCATCCCCTCGCACATATTCTCGGGTATAAAATTATAAATCGAAAAATATAGATCCTATAAAAAAATTGATAAGAACCAAAATTGTAGGAAATTTAATTTTAAACAACTTTTGTAATAACAATTTTTCGTGTAACATTGAAAATAAACGAGTTATTCAAGAGACAAAAAATTACCCTGTAAATCAAGATGAAGCAACAAGTCTGGTACCCCTACTTTTTAAATTTAAACCACCAGTGACCTCCCCCAACGAATTCCGAAGGAAAATTCGGCTGCCCCATTTCAAAACCTAGTAAGTGTGACTGACAAAATTTTACAGGAGACCAAAAAAACATGTTTTGTGCTAGCCCTTCTGAACTATTCAGTACCTGTTGATGAATTGGTGTTTCGTAAATAAGCTACTATGAAAGCTTTTATTTGATATATTTATTAATTTGCTAAGCCATTTAGGACAAGTTTTATAAGTCTTACTAATTTTGAAAATAAACATCTATTAAAATTTAAATTTCTTGTACAACTTTACAACCTAGTAAGAGCTCTCACTGTGTTCTAAAATGGTTAGCGTGATCAACAATGTATCGATTTTTGTAGACCAAAACCTAGCAAGATCTATTACTAGGTTTTGACTGGGTTCATCTAAACGCAATGTGACGATTTGTCTAAATTAAACATAGTAAGTATATACCCATCTGTCATAATGATAAGTTTATTGTACTATAAGAACGGTATTGCAAAGAAAACCATAATAAATATTTAAAAAAAATTTAATTGTACCTAATTAAATAAAAAATAAAGGTTGACAGACAGACGGACAACAAAGTGATCCTATAAGGGTTTCGTTTTTTCCTTTTGAGGTACGGAACCCTAAAAAGGTATTATATAACTTTGTTTGATATAAATTAAACACTTAAAAATTCTCCACAAATAATATGATAATTATAAAAAATGTATATATGAATTTTTCAACTAAAATCGAACTCATTTTTATTAGTGTCCGACCGAAAGTTCGGTTTCGGCCGAGTTTCGGCCAAAAATCAAGTTCCGGCCAATTTTATTATGTCGGGTTTATCTCAGGTTATTGTGTTGGTTTTTTTTTATTTTTAATTTATTTTTTATTAATTAAATTTGATGGCGCTCTATTTCTCTCTTCTCGCCAATTTAGATTCATTACTGAAAAAACTCTTTCATCTAAAGCTTAAGTGGTGGGAACGGAGATTAAATAAGAAATATATTTTTTTATATTTATATACATTTGGTTTATTCAGTAATTATAAATCGTTTCCATCATCCGTTTTAACTTATTTGTACCGTTAAATAGTTAAGTTCCCTTAATGAGTATTTTCAATTTTGTTTTACGCATCACAGTAAAGATTGAAAATAAAGTATTTTCACATGCTTTATTTGTATGCAAAAGTATAAAGTATATTTACCAAAAATAAAGGAGGATACATTATTATAAAGTATAGTCGACAGACCTATATACACGTGTAAGTTTTTTATATCTAAACTACATAAATATCTAGCTTATAGAAAAACACTCGATGTATGGAAAACATCGATGTATTTTTTGATATATAGGTATCGATATTACATCGATGCCACTATCCGATGCGTTGAATCAAAAAAAAAAATCAATGTATTTTTGAAGTGAAACTTCTTTAGAATCGTTGTGATTTCAAACCGGATGCAACGACAGGGAAGGACGCGCCGCGCTGCGGCCGGGCCGCGCTGCACGCCGCTAATTTTAAATTAATTTTTTTTAAATTAGTTTGGCAAAGAAGTTACACTTCTATCGTGTGTGAATCGCACACACACATTTTTTTTCAATGTCCATCACTGTGCCGAACGCGTCCAAACGATGCGAGCGACGGCCGAGCCGCCGTCATGTGCGAGATGCTGCCGAGCGAGCAGGCGAGTGATTGAAAACAAAAAAGTTTGAAGTAACTCGGTTGCGAGCTACTGACCAACTCGCACGTGCGAGTTACTCGTAATTCCCGTTCACACGGTGCGAGTTACTGCAGTGCAGCTACTCGGAAGGCTGACTCGTACGCTAGCTCGCACCGTGTAAACCAGCCGATGCGAGCTACTGACCAACTCGCACGTGCGAGTTACTCGTAAGTTCTGTTCACACGGTGCGAGTTACTGCAGTGCAGCTACTCGGAAGGCCAACTCGCACGCTAGCTCGCACCGTGTAAACCAGCCAGTACCGGTCGGCGTGGCTGGCGGCGCGGTGGCCGGCGGCGTGTGCCACTGTGGTCTGTGCCTATATAAATGTCGCGTCAAAGGCCGCGCTTCGCCCTACCCTATTCAATTGATTTAAGCTATGTATTCATTAAGGCGCCTGGGGGGGCAAAACGCCGCGCTAGCCGTTTTTTGTGCAGTTTTTTGAAGCTATCTACTTTTTATTGGAAAGAAATATCAAACTAATACAAACACATTTAATTTCTACATAATTTTGATTACATGATGGTCTTTTTTTTATTTTTTTTAAAGGATTACATTTTAAATAATCGCCTTACAACGAAACCACAAAAATGAGAAATAATTACTGATACTGTGCGTCTCCTCGTGAAGTAAACATTATTTTATTTTGCTACCGACACTAATGGATTGACAATTTAATAAGGAACAATTCGCATGAAATTTTTTTTCGAAAAGACCTAAATTTGATGTGTTATTGATTTTTTTCTAAAATCTGGGCGTATTCACTACTGTACTCAAGCGCGGTTGTATTGGAATTCAGTCTGCCGCAAGGTTTGGAGGGAGAAGCTTGTGTCGTTTGTCACCGTCTCGGCTAGCGCACGCTCACGTCATATTATAAATCTATACGTCTATACTCTATACATACAAATAAATAAAAGTGGAGTGTCCGTTTGTAATAATAAAATAATATCCTTTTACTAAATGCATATCCATGTATACACGGTACATATACCAAAATTACATTTTTTACAATTTATTGTTGTCTGTCTGTCTGTCAGTTTGTTCCGGCTAATCTCTGAAACGGCTTGACCGATTCAGACGGGACTTTCACAGACAGATAGCTGATGTAATAGGCTGTTACTTTTATTTTTATTTTGTATCTCTGCGAACTGAACAATAATTTTTTTTAATTCCACGCGGACGAAGTCGCGGGCACAGCTAGTAAACAATAATAATTTATTAGCATATTGTTAGCATTTTTTGTTGACTTTTGTTTGGGTTAGTTTTTTTTGTTTGTTATTTATTGTGAAGGACGCTCTGTGTGTGTATTTAAAACTATTGAGTTTTTTTTTTAAAAACGCTATTGTTGTGTAGGTATCTAAACAATGGTTTTAGCACCTTTGAAAATTATAGAAACGACACCCATGATAAAGAGTTTTGCTAGCTAATTTAATTTGACCATGTATAGGTTTTTACTTTTTACCTAGACCTACGTTAAAATAAAAAAATCTCTATATATGTACATATATAAAAATGATTTAGCAATAATCGCTGAATTTGTTGCTAAGCGCAAATCTCGAGATCAGCTGAACCGATTTCACTAATTCTTTTTTTATAATATTCCTTGAAGTACGAGGATGGTTGTTACGGTGAGAAAAATTAAAAAAAATTGCCTGAAAAGTCTAAAAACAACACTTTTCTATATTCCCATACAAAAGATTCGTAATAATACTTAAAAGGCAATTTGAACTTTAATACCATACAATAAAGTTTAAGAGTTAGTGGAGGGGTTCCGGAAAGGCAATTGAGTGATGTTAGTATCGTATAAATATTAATGTCAATATTTGTCAATATATTAATTTATTATATATTTTTGTTTTTACATAATGTAATTGTTGACTTATCAACTTGCTTTTTTCTTTTTTTTAATCTTTTTACTAGCTGACCGAAATTGCCGTTATCCCGAATAGCAATTGAGTGACGTTAGTATCGTATAAATATTAATCTCAATATTTGTCAATATATTAATTTATAATTATTTTTTTTACATAATGTAATTATTGACTTATCAACTTTCTTTTTTCTTTTTTTTATCTTACTAGCTGACCCAAATTGCCGTTATCCCGAATAGCAAAATAAGTATTTAAAAAAAATAATTAAAGAATCGACTGTTAGGCGGTACGAAGTTCGCCGGGTCAGCTAGTTATTTATAAGTTTAAGTAATTATACTTCATTGTTAGTATTTATTGAACGTAAGTGTAGTCACTGAATTCATTACCTAAAATATATACGCACCAATTAACATTTATTTCTTATAAAAAAATAATATATTTTTTTATTGAATGCCGTGCGGATCCCTAGATCTGTAATTTTTACGTGTATTCGTAAGTTGTTCACCAAATGCCGCTAGATGTGCCGCGAGAGGTGGGGTGCGGCAAAGAGGGAACGAATGCTCAAGGTTATTTGCTTGGGATACCGCCTTAAGCAACATTTGCAAATTTTGATTTTCGTTAAGTGTGTGTATCACCTTATGGCGAAATAAATGTTTTCATTTCATTTCATTTCAAAGAAGCTTGTAACACTTGACGCTCAACATGTTTGGCAACGTCGCACAACAGCGAAGCGACCTTGCTAGTTGACCTTGTTAGTCTTATTGTTTGTTTACAAAAATTTTAAATAATAAAAATAATTTAAAATTAATAGTTGTTCTATCAGGCATTCTTCCTCTTTCACACACAGGGTGGGTTCCCCCTTTTACTTTTGGGCCTAACTCTGGCTACCTTTATACACGGGGTAATAAAACAATAGTGGATACTTTTTTTATAGTTTACAGGGTTGGTTCTTGTTTTTTGTATAGGTACATTGTTAATTTAACTAATGGTTTGTACATTCACAACTTATCTATACAAAATTTAGTCGACATTTTTATTCTTACAACTTAAGACTAAATGGTTACGAATTACAAAATTATTTTAACACTTTTATATTATTCACAGTGAAAATGTATACTAATAAATTAATAATATAGGTACAAAGAAACAGCTATTTACATGAATAACAATATTAAGCCTATTAGTTAATTATGTTCTATCATAGAAACTATAGCTTAATGGCAAATAAAATATGATATACCTAATTATATGCTTTTGATTCGATTTTTGTCAAATATCTCGAGAAAAGAGCATCAATAGTAGTATGGTCTCTCGTAAGTCGTAGTAAATTGAAGATTCATCGTAAAAAGGATAGCGATAATAATTTTTGCTGCGGCAATCGGGTTGTGACTTGAAATTTCTGTCATAATGTTTACTCTGGATACGCTACGCCCAACGATTTTATATTTTGTCTGATCAATACCCCAGATTGATGAGAAGATTGGTGCGATCTGGTAGCTAGGGATTACCGAATTATTATTTAGCTTTTAGTGCATACACTAACTACATCATTTTTATTGTAATAAAACCGTTTAAGATAAAAAAATAGTTTATTTTTTTATTATATAGATATAGAAGATTATGTGAATTCGAATTGTCTAAAATCTAATCCTACGCAGGCGAAGTTGCGGGCACCAGCTAGTTCCACCATACATTGATACACTAGCGGCCGCACTCAGAGACGTTCAAATTAGTCCTTATGGATACTTAAGTAATTGACATTAAGGCCCGTATTTATAAATCGCTCTCAGATACGATCTCAAGAGCGATCTTAGCTGATAGGCTCTCAGGATGTAATCACGATCTCAAGATCACTACTATTTAATAAATCGTCGTCAAGAAGAGTCGTGTTGTCAACTTTATTTTTCAGAAGATCATACCATATATCGACATGTCCTATGTATAAGGGCCAATGTGAAAAATGACAACTTTTCAGTAGAGGCTCTCAAAGTTTCAATTTGCTATAATTTTTACATGCTTCAACTTATGTTATTGAAATTTTGCATAGTTACTATGACACCTAATGTTCATTTTTCTAGCTATATTGACTTATTTGTATATTATTAGTTTTTTACTTATTGTAGATATGTCTATATACGTGACTTTTTAAATTTAATTATATTGAAAAAATAATAATAAAAAGGCCAATGAGTCATTTTGGTCAATAAACTCGGCAAAAACTAATTTTTAAAGAACACTTGTTTTATAACAAATATTTAACATAAATAAATAACTTAAATAAATGATAATAATATAATTTTTATATGACATATTATTTCACATTGACACTTATACGTTATCCGAGAGACCGTTAGACGCGGGATTCCCCCGCGTACAAGTCTCGAAATAACTGTTTGGCCTTTATACGTCAAAAATTATGTCAAATAAGCCCTTATACTGCAGAAAAAAATAGTATTTGCACCCATAAATGTGTATTTTTTTTAAAGCAACTTGTAAACTAGACTAAAAGGAAGCATTTAAAACAAAAAAGTGAAAATGCTTAAATTGTTGCTTTGGCCCTTATACATAGGACATGTCGATATGTACTAGAAAAGATCATATTATGCCTAGTTGCCTACATTTCAAGGAAAAAAATCGTACGTAATGAAATTTCAATAAAATAACGTAAATATTTTTAAAACGGAATATCATTATAATTTAAGGCTCGTCATTAGATTACGGGCTGTCGATTTATGGGGTTTTGTGGGGTGGAAAGGGGAGAGAGGGAGCGGGCTACCCCTTGTTACCATTCCCACCCCGCGGAACTCCATGGTTATGGAGATATACATGGTTAAAGTTTTGAGGTTAGAATAACGCTATTAAGCTATTACACTACCTTGTGGGAGAACCAGGGGCTAGGCACCTCCCCTCCTCGCCCCCCCACCCTAGAACCACATAAACTGACAGCCCGTAATCTAAAGAATAACCTAAATTTAAATCAATATTTATCACTATAGCCTCGCGCGCAACTTCGCCGCGTGGATTATGATCAATTTGTCATACATAGTTTATGTGAAACTTTAACCGCTTACTTAGCGGAAGCTCTCAAAAGAAAAAAAAACCCAATTTTTATTTTATTTTATTTTAATTATACGCCAACAAGGTAGACACCAACAAATTCACAACAATCAACAGCACAGGGTACAAACAATTAAGTGTTACCTCAATTATAGGCACATACAGCTTACTTAAGAGTGTTTCATTACAAAAACACGTAAAATTGATACATTTAGAATTAAATCAATGAAAATTAAATTATTACAATAAAGGGGTTGTTCCAAATTTATATGGAGCCTGGGCCAGGTATTTGTACAGTATTTTAAAATGTTTAGGGTCATGAAATAATGAATATTTCTTCAATAATTCTCATGAAAAGGCCCTTTTTACGAGGTAGTTTAATAAAATCGCAACAACTTGACATCCTTTTTTTTGACAATGACTTGTACACAAACGTCATAATGACATTTTACATAACCAAAAAAATTCGTACGTATCCAACACCCAGTCGATTCCACAGAGTACAATAACTATACGGGAAAAGAGAGCCAACTCCGCTATTTTTTTTGCAAGTATGGAAAGTAGCGCCTCTGGTGGATGTTTGGTGCAAACTACGATGCCATAACCTATAATATATAGGTATATAAGTACCTACCTATTATATGTACCTTAGTTATTTTATTTAATTAGTTTTCCTGTATCGAATCAGGTTTGTTAAAGTAATAAAATCTATTACAAATCAGTCCCGCAAAAGGAGTGATTTATGTAATGGATTTTATGTTTAGCAAACCTGATGATAGATATGATATTTACATAATAAAGAAAAAGTAAGAACAGTTTAAAATAAAACAATAGATTAAAACTTAATATCATTTATTTTTATAGTTCATATAAAACACAAACGTACCAAAAACACAAAAACAACCTAAAACTCAACAATATCAAACAAAAACTTATATGAATTTAAATTCAAAACGAGAGCTCATCGGATTACACACTTGAAAATCGTATTCACTTTTGAAAATTTGCAGTCATCAAATTACTTAAATGTACAATACTTTATTAATAAACATTCTACATAGTTATTTACAATAAAATATAATTACAAATAGTTTTGGTACAAAAGTACCTATCTTATTCTTTTTTCACATATTAAATGTCAAAATTCAAAAACTTCGTGTTCGTTTTAGTTTTATAATATTGCTAGATTATTATTTTCATTTCCCACATATTTTGTATTTATTTAGTTGAAAGAACCGCCAATTCCATCTATATAGGGTATATAATTGATTTTTTGAACTTCAATTCATTTCAAATGTATTTTATGTATTTAAAAGTGATTAAATTTTTAATTTGTATCTGTAGGCCCAGTAAAGGTAGTTTTATAAACACCCTCAAGCGCAATATACTATAACAAGTGGCAACATCCATATTTATCAACAATTTGATACGAGTAGAAGCGACATCTATAAAAATAATGCTTAATTACAGAACTGTTTTACCACAAATCGACACCAAACAATCACCAGATGCCGCTTTGATCGATTACATAGAGTGTACCCCCCCTGGTCGATTCTGAAGACCTGTGCCTATAAGTAAATTATAGTAATGGGTTGTAAAAAAGGGTTGAGACAGATATTTATTTGTCTTATTTATTTAAATAGTTACACCATTAACTTACTAAGGATTTAAAAAAGATGTAACTAAAATAAGCATTGTTCGAAGTGATAAGTCTAGGTGTAAAAACATTGATTATAAATATATTATAAGGGAAACTAACTTAGTGAACTAAGCTAATAAGAATTTAAACAAAAAAATGATATTATTGTCATTACTCATTAGTTAGCTAAATATGGTTGTAGAATTGTTTTGAATATATAATATTAAAATAATATATACATATAAAAAATACGTGGGTTATGTATATTTCATAGAAATACTGAATAAAACAACACATTCACATTATTTTATTTATTCATTATCTTCTCATTTCACTCAAGTGTCCACTGTTTTGTACCTGAATGCAATAACTTGGAAAGACAAGAGTTCCAGGTTATTAAAGAAAAATAATTTTGAAAACTCAAAAATTGTACGTCTCTGACAATGCTCGTGTTTGCCAGGAACACGTTATTACATATAATTGGGATTTCTTAAGTCAGTACCAATTTAATAACACCTTTACCAAGGCAGAAATTCAGGCCATGTTTTTATGTTGCCATGAAGAAGATGAAGCAGAAGCTTTGAATTTCCCTAACAATATGTCTGACAATTTATTTAATTTTTGGACTGGCATAACTAAAGCCCAGTTTGGAAACCCTTTCAGACAACTCCGTCACTAAATGAAAATAATTGTAAATATCCGAGACAAGCTTTCATTTTATTTTTAATTAAAACACACACCGGTGAGCCTCACGACAGACTAGCATCACTGTTAAAAAAAAGTAAAACATCTATATTCAGACTGTTGAAATATGTTCGGGAAGCACTTCTTAGGGATTTTGTACCCCTACACTTGGGGATTAATCGATTGAGCAGAAAAGTTTTAATTTTAAATAACTTTAAAATACCGGAAGGTTTATTTGGATACAGAGAAACACGTAGGCCAATCATTATATTTGACAGCACATACATATATTTACAGAAGTCATCCAATTACATACATGTTAAAAAAAACTTACAGTTTACACAAATATAAAACTTGGTAAAACCATTTTTATTAGTTGCCCCTGACGGGCATATTGACATATTGTAGATGTGTTTGGGCCATATCCCACCACCCTGTCTGACTCAGACATAATGACATCCCTATTCCAAAATGAAAATAGCATTCAAAGAACATATTTTAGACCGAATTATATTTTCATATTGGATAGGGGATTCCGTGACTCGATTCTGTTATTGGAAAGTCTAGGGTATAGTTTATAAACCTGAAAATATTCTACCTGCAGATACACAATTGACTACAATAAATGAAAATAAAACAAGACATGTCACATTATGTCGATGGGTGGTGGAAGTTGTAAATGGTAGATTTAATAATGAATTTAAATTATTTAAAGGTGAATATTTTAATCTGGCCTCAACACATTTATACATATTATATTCTAATTAAAAGACAAGGGAGTCATTGAAATAAAAAAAAATTCAATATTATTGTACATGTATTTGTGGAAGGCGCAGAGTGGGATGCTTTGCGCATGTCATGACTTGGGCTGGGCTCGGCACCTAGAGATAATTCATGCACCGGCCTCCTTAAATGACATATGACATAATATAACACAATGAGAGGTGTGTTTAAAATCATGTAGTTCCATGACATTTATCATCATTTTGAGGTTCTATTTCAGGCTGTTTGTTATTTTCAATTATAAGTTGTACACTTCTCCAACATGGAACACATACTAAAGGTTGAGCAGGTACCTGTAATTGAATAAATATTCTAAGTGATCAGTCAATAAGGATTTTATTTGATTTTATTAGATTTGTAAGAATTAATACGGAATTATGTTTAAGTAACATGAGGATGACAATTGATAAATGTTATCTAAACTGTATACTGTAATACCTAACTACAACTATAGCACTGATAGCATGACTTTGGCTGTAGTTTTTAGAAGGCTATCAAATAGTGACTTGAAATGATGATGATGACTAATATGAGAAGGGAAAAAAATAATAATCTAATTATTACCTGTCTAGGAAAGATTCTAGCTGAAACTATTTCTCTGTCTTGTCCTTCACTCAACAAACGTGTTTGTCGTTGAAGTAGTGATACCCTACAGTATGTGCATTCATTCGCATGCTGGTTAGATGTTCCTAGTCTTTATAACTGCTCTGTTTCCTGTTGTTGGGAGACGTATGCTCATCTGAGCACTCACCCAACATGCATA
The DNA here is from genome assembly GCA_905220545.2 of Melitaea athalia. Classification (NCBI taxonomy): domain Eukaryota; kingdom Metazoa; phylum Arthropoda; class Insecta; order Lepidoptera; family Nymphalidae; genus Melitaea; species Melitaea athalia. The sequence continues at coordinate 3,626,929 of HG992207.1, read as the reverse complement.
GCAAACACTGCTATTTACTTGAATCTACAAAGAATAAAAGGTAAGTGAATGTGAAGAATAAATGTTATATAATTTCTTCATTTGTGTAATTCAAAATACTTGAAACATAGGTATTTACATCTGGTAGATAGATCGCAGCTTAGAAATTCGCCCACACTGAAAATTTTATAATCTAATGAGCACCATCCAGCAACCTAGTACCTACCAGTGGCAAACAGCTACCATGCTGCCGCACATACCTAATCAGTACACATGGCCATATGATGCGACAGAAAATGTCCACCTCCTGCCTCATAGCGGTAGACCATCATAGAGGAAACAAGTACCCAGAAGAGGCATTTAAAGTAGCTACCAATACTCATAAAAAGGACAAAACAGTATTCAAATAAAACAAAATTACCTGTCTCGGAGTGATCCTTTGTGTTATTAGATTTCTCTCGGGACCTTCAGGAAGAGAATGAGTCCATTTCCTGATTAAAGATGTTGAGCACCATATACACACATGGGTGTTTATAGATGCAGTATGTTCATTTGCTCTGTATTGTACAAGTTGACACACATAGACCCAGCAGTTGTAGCACTTGTAGCCTTGTAGCAGACTAATGCCTTATTATGAATCTAAAAATATCAAAAAAGAATTAATTGATAAAATAGCTCTTCTAAGGTTAACCCTAACTGCATAGAAAGTATTTTAGCTGTGAACATAATATTATGTACGTAGGCTGTTATAGCACCATAAACTTACCTCTCTTGGATAAATTCTTCTAGAAATTAGATTTCTCACCGGTCCCTCCAGTATATCATTAGAGAGAATTTTGACACCACACACACACACATTTGTATCATGTTGCAGATATGTGTAGTGATGAGCGAGTTCATTAGTAACATCATCAAAACATTGCTGACATATAATGCCATTAATATCGACCTGAAATACAGTTTAAATACAGTCCATAGGAATGTAGGTTCAATGCCTGGAGAGGGGAATTTAGAAAATTATTTAACATATAAAATATCGTTAATCTGATATATATCATAATTCTATAACTGTATAGCAAAAATGCTTACGTATTACTTATGAACATAAGTAACAGTTTATGTTGCGTATTAAGTTTGTATTACAATACAATTCATGTGGACATGTATCTTATTTAGGTTATCAAATATATTTTATTTCATTATGTAGATAGTTTAAATCATTCAGTTTTGGGACAAACTACTACTTATGCTACTACTGCCTGCTATTTGAGAACTACATGAAAATATGTATTATCTTTTTGCAATGTAATCATAATAGAACGATTGAAATAAATTGAGATTACCTGTCTGCCTATTAATTGTTCAATAATGTCAATAATATATTATCATTGACCCATACTGCTAATAAGATACAGCAGTTCAGTTTCATTATCTTCTGGCAGAAAAAAAAACAAAATAAAGAAAAACAATCCTAAATTCCTAACGCAGCGAAAGACAAAGGAATGACCATAGATTTATAGATTATACACTTATGGAATGACTTGACTTTTGACATTTCATCTAACATAGATAACAAAAGTACATAGATGGATGCACTTCAAGAGTTGCTATTACCCAATTATTAATTTTAAAACTACCTCTAAACCACTGTAAAAATACTTAAAAGCATATTTTATTTAAATTTCTATGATTTTATACTATTTTTTGGTATACTGTACAAAGACCTGGCCCAAAATGAAACAACCCCTTTAAAAACAAATTTAAATTAAATAAAAAAAATAAAAATGAAACGATAAAATTAAAATTGACATTACAAAATTAAAATGAAAATTAATATGAAAGATTAATAATAAAACAATCAATTATAAATTATGAACAAATTCAGTGACATTAAAATCAATAGACATAAAAATTAAAATTAAAATTGATACAATAATATTGAGTTATTACATGACGTCAATGAAATTAATATTACAATAAAAATTATGAATAAAATAGAATAAGCATTTTGAAACATTAGTCTTATCGTGATGAAATAATTATAAACTATAGCCTTCCTCGATAAATGGGTTATCTAACACTAAAAGAATTTTTCAAATCGAACCAGTAGATCCTGAGATTAGCGCGTTCAAACTAACAAACTCTTCAGCTTTATAATATTAACTAGCTGTACCCGCGACTTCGTCCGCGTGGAATTTAACAAAAAAGTTAAAAAAAAAGTTCGAAAAAATGATCTTTGACATTCTTTGATTTCCTTTAATAGCATGCGAGCGATGCGGGGCAGAGGGGACGGACTCGCCCGCGTCGTTATAGGCATCTCAAGGAAAGAACGCTCAACGCTGGCTCGCCGAGAATTAAATGTTTCGCTAATAATTACTTCTAACTACGATATCTCAAAAACCATTCATCTGATTGATTTAGTGTAAAGAGCAATTTTAATCTGCATTAAATGACTAAGCTAACTAACATATTCATTTTGATAAGGATTAATACCGAAATAAAGAAAATAGCTTTGAAAATAACGTAATGTTTTTAATTAAAAATTTGAACATAAAAGTGGTTATTGTAGGTCAACCGTAAGAGATAGAGATATGCTATCGCGGACTTTTTTGTAGCAATTTTATAGATTTTGAATTCTCTAGTACATTACTTAACTGTATCTTTGCTAGTTTACGCGGCGTTCGCGTGGAAAGATCCCAGTTGGCGAGATTTTTTGCGACCTCTTCAACATTTATCGCCGTATTTCAGCTAATTTACATAAAAGCATAATAAATTATATACCTAAACCTTCCTCAAGAATCACTCTTTCTATTGTTGAAAACCGTATAAAAATCCGTTGCGTAGTTTTCGAGTTTATCGCGTTCAGACAGGAGGACAGACAGACAGACAGGAGGACAGAAAGACGCGGCCGGGGGACTTATTTTTATAATAAGTATAGATTATTAGTATAGTACGCGCGCGAGTTCATGTCCATCGGGGCCTGAGGAGGCGGGCGGGGGCAGCGCGCCCCGCCTTCACCCACCTCGCCGCATTCGTCCGCACTTGAATGTTGTCCTTGACGCACGCTTGTCGATATTGTCGATACATGGTAGATACTAAGAACTATTGACCGCTATTATATTGCACTACTGGCAAAAAGATGGATTAATTGAAAATGCGATCGACAAATTTATAATTGAACTCGGCGACGGCGAAAATAGTGACTCCGATTCAGCTCTGTCAGTTATCTTAGCATCTGATAGTGACTAATTCGTGTTTAGGGTTTTGCATTTTATAAATTGTTTTCCTATTTTTGTAATAAATAATTAACAAGTATTGGGTGCATTTACTTCATGTTGCATTATTTTTTTCATTTTTTTTTAAATAAATATCTTACAACATTTACACACAATCGTCTGTTCCGCTTCCGTCTGATATAGCCAAATATTTTTTATATATTTACATACATATATGATATATCAATATATAAATACAAATATTACACCCCGACTCAAGCGGGAATTGAACCCGCAGCCCGCGGAGCAGATAGCAGGGCCACTATAAACTGCGCTAACGGGCTAGTCTATTTAAATTATAATTATTTACTTACTTAAAGATGGGATAGATATTAAGGTTGACCAAATGAGATTATCGATATCGACAATACCATAGGTCACAAGAACTACCGCATTCCTCAGGATGGACATGAATTCGCGCGCGTACTATAATTATAGGTATAGATTTAAGGAACATGAATCAACATTTAACATTAAGAATTTTTATATTTTTAGATATGAGAAAAGTTACATTGGTGTATTCTAAAACTCAGATGAAACCGTGATTAGGTGTAATTTCGGTAGATACAGATTTAAAATCTCTTTTTTATAAATTTTTTATTATAGATCACTCCCTCGTCCTATTTTTTCGTTTGGATAATCATGCAACTTTGACCTTGGTGAAAAGTGCGAGCGTCAAGTAAATTATTAAATTACTTTAACGTGTTTACTGATTTTTTATTTATTAGTTAGTATAGTTATTGTAGTTTAATGGTGTAGTCTAGGTAGATCCTCTAGATATATTACATATATTATATTAAAAAAATGTGTATTTAAAATAGTTTAATTCGAATTTTTGAAATGTGTACCTACTATCTAATTGGTTTTTTATTAAACAACTAGCAACTCGCCCCGGCTTCGCGCGGGGTTTTTAAAGAAAATATCTTATAAATCAGAATAACATACACGATTAACATATAAAGATACTAGCTGTGACCGCGACTTCGTCCGTGTGGAAATAAAAAAAATATTTTTCAGTTCACAGTTACAAAATAAATACATTTGTAAAATATAAGTAGCCTAAGTTACTCCTTATTACATCACTAGCTTCTGCGCGAGACTTCGTCGACGTGGACTCCGCTCCTATTGGTCTTAGCACGATGATATATAGCCTATAGCCTTCCTCGATAAATGGGCTATCTAACACTGAAAGAATTTTTCAAATCGGACCAGTAGATCCTGAGATTAGCGCGTTCAAACAAACAAACAATCAAACAAACAAACTCTTCAGCTTTATTATATTAGTATAGATTTATCTGCCTGTGAAAGTCCAGTTAAAAGCGGCCCAGCCGTTTCAGAAATTAACCGGAACAAACAGACAGACAGACAGACAAAAATTGTAAAAAAAGTTATTTTGGTATATGTACCGTGTATAGGTACATCATAATATGCATTTAGTAAAAAGCAGTTACTTTAATGTTACAACCAGACACTCCAATTTTATTTATTTGTAACTAGCTGCCCGGACAGACTTCGTTCTGTCTGTTATGTTTTATTTATTTATTATAAAAACCTTCCGTGGGTAATTAGCCGAATCGATCGAGCCTTTCTCGAGTTATGCGCTTAGCAACATCCATTTTTATTATATAGACTAGCTGCCCGGACAGATTGCGTTCTGTCTGTTGTTTTTTTTTTGTAGTATAAAAACATTAAAAAACTTTCATGGGATTTTTAAGGAACATACAAAAAAAAATTAGCTGAATTGGTCGAGCCTTTCTCGAGTTATGCGCTTAGCAACATTCATTTTTATTATATAGATATAGAAGATTGTGTGAATTGTACAAAATCTAATCCTGCGCAGGCGAAGTTGCGGCCACCAGCTAGTTCCACCATACACTAGGTACCTAAACTTTCGGACGCGAGGCGCGGGGTCACGGGGCGCCCACTCAGCCCGGTCGAATCACGGCGACAAGAAATTAATTTAATTGCGCATTATTTTGATTTTGCTATTTATCTCCTATGGTATTCATTTAATTTGCTTTGTTTAAAGGAAAAAAATAATCTTCATGAAAATATACTAATATTTGATGTTAAAAGTCTTATTAAGACATATGACGATTTTTTAAGATATTTTAATACTTTTTTCAAACTTATATATCCAACAGGGTTAGTATCAGGCGAGCCGCACGCTTGTTCGCTGAGATAGTTGTACCTACTTAGGTATATAAAAAAAAAGTTTTATCGAAAACGCTGCATAAACAGAGATGTAGGTAACATAAAAATGTGTGGTAGAATTATTCCTCTTTCAAAGGTCTACAAAAACAGTCCGTGTTAACTTTTAAAAATATTAGCTACTATCATACTACTATTACTATGTATACACTTGGGTGTAGCACATGAATTGTAGAAAGTAGCGAGAAATGTCACAACATGGTCACAACACAAAAAGTTGAGAAAAAGTCACAAAATTAAGTCCACAGGTTTTTAGAGGGTACTGAGCACTATAATATTAGGTATGTAAAAAAGTTAGGGATTGTCACGCACGACAGATCTATCGCCGCACGCACTCAAGGTTTTAAGTCGCAATTTTGCCCGTCTCCGCGAACGAAAACAGGTATAACGCACTGGTTTTTCAGTAGATTTTCACAAAAAGTACTTCACTAGTTAGAGGGTAATGAGACGAATAGTTTGATATTCAACACTCTACGAAAAGTTAATAAATTACTTAAAAAATGAAATTTTAAAATTGCTTTGGGTAGGCTACTCGTTCTATAAACTTTATTTACCTATAATAATAATTTATTTAATTCAGATTCACATCCATACAAGTGTTAGTAACATTTTATAACTTAAAAACTAATGTTAGTAATACACTTTGATTTAATATAATTGTGCGTATAAGCACAGATTAGTAAATAGTACTACGTACAGATACTTAATACTGCTATAATAGCCTACTCCTTCGCGTCAGCAACCGCTGCATGCTAAAATGTGCCTAAATGCTCCAGTGTACAGTTGTGATTGCTTCGCACCACGCGATCCCACAGCAACGGCAGGGCTGACTCTTCGATAAAATTAAATTAACATAACTCTTTGTATCCATGTTATTGAGAACTGTGAATATATTCCGACTATATGTGGTAGTTTTAAATTGTATAGTTTATAAAATATATTTTTCTTTATAAATAGGTGCTGACTGTTAAATAAACTGACTGCTAAATTCATTAATACACCTAGATAAAACATTCTTATAGAGGACAGTGTGTAGATAAAATAAATAAAAAATATTCAAAAGTTACATGTGTTTTATGATTGTATAATTTTTTTATAAATTTAATACTCGTAATTTAATAATTTTCGATTAAAACAAGAATTATCAAAATCGATAAACCCAGTAAAAAGTTATCCGGTTTAATATAACGAAGGTCGACGAAAAAATATCAAGTAAATACGCATTTTAGATATAACTCTAAAAGTACTTGGGACCACATGATACGCATTCACGCATACCCTTTACTTAAAACAAAATTTATCGAAATCGGTCAACCCAGAGAAAAGTTCTGATCTAACATACATAAAAAATACAATAGAATAAAAAATAATTAATTTAGAACATCCTCCTTTTTTGGAAGTCAGTTAAAAATTGAACTACGTGCGTGCGATTCGTTTGCGACAACCTTATCTGGCCCGAGACCGCTCGACTGGGCAGTAGGTACTTATAGCGATTAGCGCGCAAGTACATGGAGTGACGATAGTCTGGTATAAGTAGGTAAACTGATTTCATGTTCCTTTATTACAATTATGGATACCTATTGACATAAAAAAATCGAATCATACTAAAATTCAATCAAAATAAAAATAAAAATCCAATCAATATCAAAACTCAACCAAAATTAAAATTAAAATCAAAGTCAAAATCAAAAACACATCCATACCAAAAATACAATACAATAATTATTATTAGCCGATATAATATTTTGTTTGATCCGATATAATTATTATCGATACAAAATATCCAATATCGAAAATTGTATTAGAGACGATATTTTTTTGAAGTGAAACTTTGTTAGGTGCATGAGGGTAAAATTTTAGAGAACGTGTGACCGACTGGGGAACTCCACGTGACGTTGGCTTTTTTTTAATTTGTTATTTTTTTGTCAATTAGTTTTGCCAAGTGTTATTTTTATTTAAATGTAACTAACTAAACACTGACAGCGGAGCTTTGTAAAGAGCAGTTTTTCGACTTTCGCAACCGGATAAATACTAGTTTATGTAATACTAGCGACCCGCTCCGGCTTCGCACGGGTGCAATGCTGATACTAAATTAATATAAAATATAAAATAAATATTTGCAATCTAAGCGCAAAAAATGTGTTTATATACGACATCAAATTAGAAAACTTTAAAACTATCACCCCGCACAGTGGGCTGAAATTCGCGTTTCATAGACATTCAAATTTATTTTTTCAACTGACGCTTTTTTTTGCTTGAATGCGATTGAGAATAACTGCTATATGCCTTATATAATGATCTTTCATGTTTATAATCGGTCAGGTTATAATTTTATTACAAAATTTGGTGAAAACTTACCATTTTATGTCCCAAACACACTAAACAGTTGTAAAAGAAAAAAGAAAAAAAAAACAAAATCTTGGTTTTTTGAATTTTTCACATAAATTTTGAGGTTATGTGAAAAAAGTGTAAATACTAAAGTTGTAGATCTTTATATTACCTACAGCTTTGCCCTTGAACTTTTTTTTCATAGGACTTGTAGTTTAGCCAGAAATTGAGATAAACTGTTCTTTTACTCTTACAACCCCCTCCCTACCACTGCCCGACCTCAGATCGACCGTATTTCATTTTTCTTTTCTTTTCCAATGTGTTTCATCCTACTATAATTTTCTTTGATTTTTGCCATTTTTAAAGGCTAAAGGCACTTGGTCTATAAGCCTTTTTAAGGTTTTTAATGAATTTCACTTTCTAATATACTACACAATTAATTTGAGTAAATGTAAAGTATATATACCCTTATGTAAAGCTTGATATTATTTAAAAACAAAAAAATAAAGAAAAAAAATTGGTAATTTTTTTAAAGGTTTAAAAAAAAGCACGTTTGACCTTAGCATGAAGTATGTCAAAAAATCAAAAATAATTTGTATTTTAATAAACTAAGAGGATATTAAGTGCAATTGTGCGATTATGGAGATATCATCATTTATGATGTCGACTCCATACAAATTTTCTTGAAAAAAATTCTATGTGCGCTGTTTACGATTATAAACCTGAAAGATCATTATATAAGGCATATAGCAGTTCTTCTCAATCGCATTCAAGCAAAAAAAGCGTCACTTGAAAAAATAAATTTGAATGTCTATGAAACGCGAATTTCAGCCCACTGTGCCCCCGCTCTCGGCTCTCCGCAACCAATGGCAGCGCTCCTGCGCGGCCTCCTCCGCCGCTAGCCAGTGTTGACAACATAGGTGATTTTTCACCATTTAGGCTACTCTAAGTGGAAATCGGTGACAAAAATATCTAAATAGCGACTGGTCGCAATAAAATAAATAAATAAGCCTTTTATTATTTCCTATTTTTTACATATAAATTATTACAATTTTCATGTATTCCTTTTTTTAACATTAAAGTAAACAATATTAATTTGTATTAATTTCCTTCATCATGTTATATTTTTTTAACAATATTTGTTCATAAGTTTTAATGCACATTTCTAATTTTTGTTTTTTTTTTTTATTATATTTTGTTTTTTTTTTTTGTAAATGACATTTTGTTTACTTTCGTTAAATGTACCTATGTATCACCTTATGGAGAAATAAATGTTTTCATTTTTTATCATATTTTTAACCTAATACCATAATATATTACTAATGTAATTTCTAATAATATGAAGAATAATCAAGATCCTTTATTCTTTTATTAAACTTCTACTAACATTTACGAAAATTATCGCTTTTAAACAACATGCAAGAAATTAGCTTCACCAATAACTAATTCTTATTATTCTTAGAATAACACATACTTTTAAGGTAAAAAATGAACTCTGGTCGCCTTTTAGGCTACTGAAAAAATTTTGAAGAAATGAACTAATCACAACACAAATGAGCATTTAAACGTAGTGTGAGAAAATTTAGAGAAAAAGATGGCCACACCCGTCGTTAGTTTCGGGGAATACCTGTAGCTATAACCTGACCAAATTTAAGATGCAATCAAGATACAGTGTTTGCTTCGCTTTTCATAACTATTCTAATTGTGTGTATTATACTTAGCGAAATAGTTCGTTATAACCGTTATTTTTAAAGGAAAAGTTCTACTGTACATAATACATTTGATCAATTGGGCGCTAGCCAGTGAAGTGAACGGGTCCCCTCGCTATGTTGCGAAGCATACGACCCAGAATTTTTTTTTGCCATAACAGTATTAACATACTTATCTGTCTCTCTGATAAACTTCGGAAAAAGAAACGACAAGTGTGAAGTGACTGATGTTGATGTTGTTCAAATATCTTTTTCAAGTAAGAATTATTATTTAATATTTATAGTTCTCTCGTTTAAAATTGTCCAGTAATTAAACAAACCTTATCCAACCAGTGTAAATCATTGATAAGAATTATAATATACCTGTATTTTTTTCGTCTTCATATATATTACTTTTAGTTTAATAAATAATGATGTAATCGTTTTGTCTAAATGATCTATATTTAATAAACAAAAGTAGCCTTAGTTACTCCTTATTACATAGCTTATGTAATTAAAAATAATGATGTAATCGTTTTGTCTAAATTATCTATACTATCATAATTAAATTATTTATATAATAAACAAAAGTAATTAGGAGTAATAATGTAAGTAATTAATGTAATTAGGAGTAACTAAGGCTACTTTTATTTTAGAAATTTGTTTATTATTTTTATAACTCTGCGAACTGAACAATAACTTTTTTGTTAAATTCCACGCGGACGATGTCACGGGCACAGCTGGTCTTAAAATATACGTAATTTTTTTTATTACAGATGATAAAAAATCGCTTTTAAAATTTTATTGAAGAAACGACAAGTGAACGACGACGTTTGACCTCAAATATCTTCTTCAAGTAAGAATTATTATTTATCGTTCTCTCGTTTACTATTTTCCAGTAATTATACAAACCTTATCCAATTAGTTTAAATCATTTATGACAATTATAATATTCCTGTAGTTTTTAGGGTTCCGTACCCAAAGGGTAAAAGCGGAACCCTATTACTAAGACTTCGCTGTCCGTCCGTCCGTCTATCCGTCTGTCACCAGGCTGTATCTCAAGAACGGCGATAGCTAGAGAGTTGAAATTTTCACAAATTATGTATTTCTGTTGCCGCTATAACAACAAATACTAAAAACAAAATAAAATAAATATTTAAGGGGGCTCCCATACAACAAACGCGATTTATTGCCTATTTTTACTCGATATATCTAAATAAATGGTAAGAGGTAGGCACTTGAAATATTCACAAAATACTTAATTGTGTGTTACTTTAATAATAAATAATAAAATTAAAATTATAAAAATTTGGGGGCTCATACAATGAAAATGACTTTTTTGCCGATTTTTGCCCGCTATTAAAATCAATGTACCTACTGGTGTTTACCTAGCCAATGGTACGGAACCCTTCGTGCGCGAGTCCGACTCGCACTTGGCCGATTTTGTTTCGTCTTCATTTATTACTTTGTTTAAAAAATAACGATGTAATCGTTTGTCTAAATTATTTATACATCTATACAATAAATAAAATTGAAGTGTATGTTTGTAATATTAAAATAACCGTTTTTACTACATGTTTATGGATGTATAATACGCGGTACAAATAGGGTTGCCACCTTTTTTTTGTCAATTAAAGTACATTGGGTATTATAGGTAAGAAAAAAAAGTACATAGTATCAACATAAAGTACAATTTATTTTTATTTTTTATTAAATTTGAAAACATATTTTTTATTGCTTTTTGCAGCTTGTATCAAATTAGTATCTCTACTAAACAATTGCACAACATCTTTACACACACTTCAGCTTATCGCAGTCCACTGCTGGACATAGGTCTCCACAAGTTCGCGCCAAAAATGGCGCGAACTCATGTGTTTCGCCCATAGTCACCACGCTGGGCAGGCAGGTTGGTGTCCACAGGGCTGGCTTTGTCGTACCGAAGACGGTGCTGCCCGTCTTCGGCATGTGTATTTCAAAGCCAGCAGTTGGATGGTTATCCCGCCATCGGTCGGCTTTTTAAGTTCCAAGGTGGTAGTGGAACTGTGTTATCCCTTAGCCGCCTCTTAAGACACCCACGGGAAGAGAGGGGGTGGCTATATTCTTTACTGCCGCAACCACACAGCAGCCCACACCACATCTTTAGAGTCTATATTTAAATTAAAAAAGTAACTCATTTTTTATCAAATTCAGAGACGCTTTGTTTCGTTCATCACAGCAAAAAATCTTTGAATGCTGACGTATTGGGAATAGGTAATAAGAATGAAATTACTTTATACAAGTTTATTAAATTGTCATCACCCTTATTAAATACTTGCTGCCATTTTTGTGCAGTTGATAGTTCTGCAAAACCCTTAGAAGTACATTTATAATATTAATGTAATTTCTCCATAAAGATCATCGATATTTACATTAAGTTTTCGCAGATTTAAATTTTCAATTATGTTAACAATATTATCTCTAAGACTAACCATAATCCCATAAATATCTAAAATTGTTATGCAGTTGCCTTCTAGACATTTAACAGCTTTATTAAATAGTAGCCGACCTGTGCCCACTTCGTTAGGCGTTAATTATTTTTGTGATGCAAATATATACCTAGTAAAGTTTTCATCCCGCTCGCATTTCTCCGACTTGATTTACATATACTATTATTTTTCACTGATTTTTTTGTTCAATAACAATAAAATATAGCCTATGTCACTCCTGAATAGTGTAGCTTTCTGTTAGTGAAAGAATTTTCATGATCGGATCAGTATTTGCGAAGATTACCTCCTACAAACAAACAAAGTTAGAAACTTTTAACTTTACCTCTTTATAATATTCGTATAGAAAATTAATAAGTGACTACAAAAATGGAAATAAATTTCAATCATATCATCAGATATGATCAGAAATTGTTAAAACCGGCCAAGTGCGAGTCGGACTCACGCACGAAGGGTTCCGTACCATTGACTAGGTAATATAAAATATATGTTTAAATATATCGCCTCTTTGCTTCAACAATGTGGTAAGTCCGAAAATTCAAAAAAATTTTTATTTAATAATTGAAACCGCCGTGGCCGATTTTATTTTTCCATAAAACGTGGTAATTTTTGCGTGTATAATAGCGAATCTATGAGTGAAAAAGACATCGTGACTGTGTCAGATCGCGATATCACGTTGTTTCTTTCGGCGCGGAGATTTGTTTCGACAACGTAACAAAACAGTTGTCACTAAGCACGTATTGAGGAAGGTGCTTTCAAATTGCAGCGAAAACGAGACATTACGACGATATCACTGTTTGGTTGCAAAGGTATGTTTTAATTCAATAATATTATTATTTATTTTAATGTGATATAGTGGGTTAACACAGCTTTGTTGAAAAAAATGTGTGATGTGTTGATTGTTGTACATGCTCATGTCACACTGTTTCCGAAAGAATGAAAATTTTGCTTTGTGTTATCTTATGATACAACATTGTAATTGATGAAACTTTTTGTAATACAAAAATCGAAGTATATTTATCTCCCGATGTTCCGTTATTGAACAAAAAAATAATAATTTTACCAGTAATATTCATAAATATTACTTTGTTATTGCTAAAACAAAGTAACTTATTATACTTATTTTATTTTTTCCAGATGGAATCGCGAATTAAAAGACTTGTTAATCTTGCATTTACAACAGAAAAATCAAATATTCCTGTTGTAGGGATAAGTGCAGGTACCTGTTTGTGTATTGAACCATTAAAGAACTATTTAGTAGGGAAATTCCTCCGCCACCGAATGGCTGAGTTAAATACCTATCTACATACTCTTTAACGCGTAGTAAGTACTTGTGCTATTAACTATTCCGTGCGCGAGTTAATGTAGGTACTAAGTTTGGATTAAAATTTTTTTCTGTCGTACTATAATAAAATATTTAAACTTTTTTTAGACGACGCAACGTTAAGCTCAGGGGATGCAAGGACAAACACAGAGGAAGCAAATTTAAATGTGGAAAACGCAGCAAAAAAGCTGGTTTATCTAAGAAGAAAAATAAAGACTGCAACATTTCTTCTATGAAAGATGATCGGGGACATCATGGAAATCAATATAAAGTGGATGAAAATATAAAGAATGGTGTAAAAACATTTATAGAAGTAATACCAAAAATTGAATCACATTACATAAGAGCCGACTCAATAAGACATTATATCGACGGCAGCAAAGCCGATCATTATAGAGACTATGACTATGTTGCAGAATGTAAGTCGAAAAATGTACCTTTCGCTAATTACTTAATGTTTTACCGTATAGATATTTATGCAAGATTACAACATATCCTTCTGTGTTCCTAACAAGATTTATGTGATGTATGTGGAGCTCACAAAAATCGCATCGATGAAGACAAAGAACGACTAAAAGAAAACTGTGAAACGCATCAAAATGAAAGAGTTCTCTCACGTGTAGGGAAGGAGAACGATAAAAAGAATAGTGAAATTCTCGTTGCTGTGTACGACCTTCAAGTAGTTTTCCAATGTCCCAAAGGCGACATCTCTGTCTTCCATTACAAGTCCAAATTGAATGTATTCAATTTAACTATATACAACATTCAGAGTGACTGTGTTGAAAGCTATGTTTGGGATGAGTCAAACGCTCACAGAGGTGTAAATGAAATTGGTACTTGCGTTTACAAATACCTCGTCAAAATTTCAGAAACAGTCGAAAATCTGGATGTTAAATTCTATTCGGATAATTGTGAGGGTCAACAAAAAAAAAAAACAAATTTATGATCTGCATGTAGCTATACGCAGTAAAGACAATACTTAATCTTAATTCAGTCACTCATAAATATTTGATAAAAGGACATACCCAGAATATGCACCTATAAAGGCTGCCCGGAAGAAAAGTGAGCTCTTCCATGTGAATGAAATGTGCTTCGCAGATTTCTATAATTGGAAAAGCTTAACTAATCAAATGAACTTTTCGTTGCTAAAAGATGAAAATAATGATTTAATCAAACTATCAGGTTCAAAGGTGATTCGAGTTCAAAAAAGCGATCCTGAAGCTATACTTATTAAAAACATTAGTTATATTATTATTAACTTTATAGTTTATTTATTTTTATTTGAGAATGTTATATTATTGTTTTGTCTAAGACGAGTTAGATATAAATGTTAGTTCTTTTAATTGTATTATATTATTTATCTAGTATTGTATTCATGATATTCATTAATCAGAGCGCTATTTATAGCCAAAATCTTCCCAATAAGTCATAATTAGGTAAGTATACCTATTATTAAAATCTAACTGTTCAGAAGGATAGATATTCTTTTACTTAATCTTAGCCTTTAATTTCCCTAGTAAAATGTGATTCTCATTAAGTAATGAACAATAAAAATTGTGATTATTCGTAATGTCAGTCTAATTTTTTAATATTTTTATAGAAATTACAATAAGTGTATTTTGCTATTGCAGTGTTTCAAATAAAGATTGGTTCTGAAATCTAAAAGTAATATCAACAAAATCGTGATAATTTCGTTTGTAACACCTATGTTACTATATATTTGCAAGAACAACGTGACATGTTTTTCCCCTTTTTTTAAATAAAGCCAATTTCTTACTAAACTTCTAAATTATCAGTATTTTGATAAGTTTTCACATAATTTATTAGTTATAATTTACAATACATCGAAGATTTACAGTAAAAAAATATTTGTTTCGACAAAATAATTTTTTGAAAGTTAAAAAACGCTCTCCTGTAAAATTGCGTTTTTCAAGATAACACGTTATTGAAGCAAAGAGGCGATATGTATTATATAAATATCGAGCAAAAATAGGCAAAAAATTGCGTTTTTTGTATGGGAGCCCCCCTTAAATATTTATTTTATTTTATTTTTAGTATTTGTTGTTATAGCGGCAACAGAAATGCATAATCTGTGAAAATTTCAACTGTCTAGCTATAGCCGTTCTCGAGATACAGCCTGGTGACAGACGGACAGCGAAGTCTTAGTAATAGGGTTCCGTTTTTACCCTTTGGGTACGGAACCCTAAAAATGAGTGTTTAGGTGATGTGGCGCTGGTGAGTAGCGACATCTACGACAGCAAAATTTTTTAAAATCCTAAAGAAATCGAATCATGCATAATAAAGTATTTTCGTGTACTTTATTGCTCTCATAAAGTATAGAGTACATTTACCTAAAATAACGTACAATACTTTATTATAAAGTACGGGTGGCAACTCTAGGTACAAATACCAAAATAACATTTTTTACAATTCTTTGTCGTTGCGTACTTGCGTCCATTCGTTATAATTAATTTATTATAAAGATTTTCAATCATATCAAAATTTTTTCGACCCAGCGGGATTTGAACCTGCGCCCTCTGATGTGCCGTGTCAGCGCTCTGCTAACTGAGCTACGGGTCCTCATCTAGCCGTGTCGAAATTCTTGATATGATGATTTTAGGTTTTTAAGCAAACCTTGGCGTCGTCTATAGCGACTTCTTTACAGATCCCGACTACTCAAAGATTTCATATTACAATGAATTCTTCGACAAGAAACGATACCATGCTATTTTTAATTCGTTTTTATTTTTATTTTTGTGTTACCCACACATGAGGAAATTATAAAGATTTTAAATCATATCAAAATTTTTTCGACCCAGCGGGATTTGAACCTGCGCCCTCTGATTAAATTAATTATATTATATTATTGGAGTTATCAGGGAAGTGGACATACCTACTTCACTTACTTCTCATATAACAAAAGTGGTTTTTTAGCCGCTTTTTGCCCGATATTAAAATCAATGTACCTAGTCAATGGTACGGAAACCTTCGTGCGCGAGTCCGACTCGCACTTGGCCGATTTTTATTGTATAGATGTAGTATTTATAATATGTATGTTTATTGAAAAAAAAAATGTAACTATACCAGTCGGCTGCATTAAGTTGCTTACTTTAGAAACAGACGACCGTGTGTGTGTGTGTGTGTGTGTGTGTGTGTGTGTGTGTGTGCTTGTGTGTGTGTGTGTGTGTGTGCGTGTGTGTGTGTGCGTGTGTGTGCGTGCGTGTGCGTGTGTGTGCGTGTGTGCGTGTGTGTGTGTGTGTGTGTGTGTGTGTGTGTGTGTGTGTGTGTGTGTGTGTGTGTTGTAGATAATTATATTTATTTGTTTATATTTATTACTAGCCTCTGCGCGCGACTTCGTCGGCGTGGACTCCGCTCCTATTGGTCTTAGCGTGATGACACATAGCCTATAGCCTTCCTCGATAAATAGGCTATCTAACACTGAAAGGATTTTTCAAATCGGCCGAGTAGTTCCAGAGTTTACCGCGTTCAAACAAACAAACAAACAACCAAACAAACAAACTCTTCAGCTTTATATACATATTAGTATTAGTATAGATTTAAATATATTGAAATGAAAATGTTACCATACAAGTACCTACTTCTTAAAATATTATATGTTGCTACTTACAATTTATTTAGATTAATAATTTTTAATTTCTTACTAATTTTAGGAAAATATATACTATTACGTTATTTAACTTGATTTATTTTTCTATATACATATATTGTTAATCATACGCAGCTTTTTAACTGACTTCCAAATAAATTAAAAGTAAAAAACCTTTTTAAAAAACAAGCTTTTATTTGAATGCACTAAAACGAAAAAAATAAATTTTTACCTTAAAACTTTTACTATCTACTTATAAAGTCATTACACATAATCTATATGATAGAAAAGCTTGTCGCGAGATAGTACTCGTATTTCCTTAGTTTGAAAATTTTAATAGTTAAAATCAATCACATCAATTTATTTAATTTACTTGTTTACAAGCAAATCTTGTTTCAATCAATCAATCAAAAAGTTTTAAGGTAAAAATTTATTTTTTTCGTTTTAGTGCATTCAAATAAAAGCTTGTTTTTTAAAAAGGTTTTTTACTTTTAATTTATTTTTGACTTTTTAGTCGGTTATCACGTCACTTTATTAGAATTATTCTTAGCAAGCCCTTTCATTTGATACCCATATTGTAGAAGTGCACTAAAAATAGCTAGTCCGCACTCTTGGATATGCCGCCATATTTGATTTAGAATGACGTCACAAAGGTAACCATGCATTGGCATCCAAATTGAACCTATATACAAAATTTCAGCTCAATTGGTTGAAGATATCTGCTTCAAAATTGAGTTGCAAGATTTCACCTGAACAAACATACATACATACAAACCATGCATTGTCATCCAAATTGAACCTGTATACAAAGTTTCAGCTCAATTGATTGAAGATATTTACTTCAAAATTGAGTTGCAAGATTTCACCCGAACAAACATACATACATACAAACCATGCATTGTCATCCAAATTGAACCTGTATACAAAGTTTCAGCTCAATTGCTTGAAGATATTTGATTCAAAATTGAGTTGCAAGATTTCACCCGAACAAACAAACATACATACATAAATAAATACAAATCATGCATTGTCATCTAAATTGAACCTGTATACAAAATTACAGCTCAATCGGTTGAAGAGATCTGCTTCAAAATTGAGTTGCAAGATTTCACCCGAACAAACATTCATTTTTACATACATACATACATTGCAAGTTAAATAAAAGCTTGTAAAAAGAGGAGGTTCTCAATTCGACTGTATTTTTTTCAACTACAAGTACAACACAAGTACTTTTAGAGTATGCGGCTGTCCTTCTTATTATAGACTAGCCCATGCGAAACATTCTATATCTATGGACTAGCCCGTTGGCGCAGTTTGTAGTGATTTCATTGCATTGATTTTGCATTCTTTGAAATGATTTTAATTTTCTGCTTTGTCTGAGAATAAATTGTATAAAATATTGTATTTAAATATATTAAAATGAAAATGTTACCATACAAGTACTTCTTAGAATATTATATGTGCTACTTACAATTTATTTAGATTAATAATTTTTAATTTCTTACTAATTTTAGGAAAATATATACTATTACGTTATTTAACTTGATTTATTTTTCTATATACATATATTGTTAATCATACGCAGCTGTTTAACCGACTTCCAAAAAAAGAGGAGGTTCTCAATTCGACTGTATTTTTTTTCAACTACAAGTACAACACAAGTACTTTTAGAGTATGCGGCTGTCCTTCTTATTATCGACTAGCCCATGCGAAACATTCTATATCTATGGACTAGCCCGTTGGCGCAGTTTGTAGTGACCCTGATTTCTGCTCCGGGGGTTGTGGGTTCGATTCCGACCCCGAGTCTGGGTGTAATATATATATTTATTTGTGTACTATTTATAAGTATGTATATCGAAAAAAATGTAGCTAGACCAGTCAGCTGTTACATATTATAACACAAGCATTAAGTTGCTTACTTCAGGAACAGATGACCGTGTGTGTATTGTGTAAATATTTATTATTATGACTCGTTTTTACAACTTAAATCCACTTTTCATAGTGTTGAGCGTGTTACAACGGAAACTAATTACACAACTCATGTTCTCATCCTTAGTATATACCTATAACTCCACATTGTTAAACTTTAATGTATAGGTAGGAGCCAGCTGAAGTGACAGGATAGAGACAATAAATTTTGATTAATGATTATACTGAAATAAATTTTTAAACCTACACAGGATGAGGATATAATTACCATTTTAATGAATCTAGATTTCCTTGGGCTTTTAACCGACTTCCAAATAAGGTGGAGGTTCTCAATTCGATTGTATTATTACAAGCTTTTATTTAACTTGCAATGTATGTATGTATGTATGTAACTTTAATGAATGTTTGTTCGGGTGAAATCTTGCAACTCAATTTTGAAGCAGATACCTTCAACCAATTGAGCTGAAATTTTGTATACAGGTTCGATTTGGATGACAATGCATGGTTTGTATGTATGCATGTATGTATGTATGTTTGTTCGGGTGAAATCTTGCAACTCAATTTTGAAGCAACCAATTGAGCTGAAATTTTGTATATAGGTTCAATTTGGATGCCAATGCATGGTTAACTTTATGACGTCATTCTAAATCCAATATGGCGGCATATTTAAGAGTGCGGACTAGTTATTTTTAGTGCACTTCTACAATATAGGTATCAAATGAAAGGGCTTGCTAACAATAATTCGAATAAAGTGACGTGATAACCGACTAAAAAGTCAAAAATAAATTAAAAGTAAAAAACCTTTTTAAAAAACAAGCTTTTATTAGAATGTGCTAAAACGAAAAAAATAAATTTTTACTTTAAAACTTTTACTATCTACTTATAAAGTCATTACACATAATCTATATGATATAAAAGCTTGTCGCGAGTTTGCTTGTAAACAAGTAAATTAATTAAATTGATGTGATTGATTTTAACTATTACAATTTTCAAACTATTTTAGTTTATCTGAGATAGGGCACAGCAGGAAATTTCCTGCTCAAAATATGGAGCAGCCCGACTGGGGTAGTACCTCGACCTTACAGAAGACCACAGCTAAGTAATACTGTTTTCAAGCAGTATTGTGTTCCTGTTGGTGAGTAAGGTGACCAGAGCTCCTGGGGGGGATTGGGGATAGGGTCGGCAACGCGCTTGGGATGCTTCTGGTGTTGCAGGCGTCTATAGGCTACTGTCTTACCATCAGGTGAGCCGTATGCTTGTTTGCCGGACTCGTAACATAAAAAAAAAACAACTAAGGATATACGAGTACTCATATCTCGCGACAAGCTTTTCTATCATATAGATTATGTGTAATGAGTAATGACTTTATAAGTTGATAGTAAAAGTTTTAAAGTAAAAATTTATTTTTTTCGTTTTAGCACATTCTAATAAAAGCTTGTTTTTTAAAAAGGTTTTTTTTTTTCTTTTAATTTTTTATTTTACGAGTAGATGCCCGAAGATCTAATATAAGATTGAAACATCGCATGAATTTACAATAATTGGTATTTTAACTGGCACCTTATGTCCACTTCCCTGATAACTCTAATAATTTTCGACGGGACATTTACTGGCAGGTAGCTGATGTAATAAGGAGTGACTTAGGCTTTTAATTTTTAATTTATTATTATTTTTTATTTTAATTTAAGTATTATTAATATTATTTACATTATAATGTACAATTGATTTACTAAAGTTTTTTTTTCAGCGAACGAATGTGTTACCTTATTCGAGCAACAAAATGATCATCAAAAAATAATACAGGAAGTAACTCAACATCATCTGGATTGATCTACAAGTAAATTTGAAAAACATAGATTAATAAAGCTTTGCACTGTACAATATCAACACTTAAATAATAATTCATTTTATAATATAATACATAATAATAATAAAAAAGTACTTAATATGGAAAATTTGGCTAAAATCGGTCTTCAAAGACAGCAAGGTAGAGAATTCTTAAAATTATATTAAGTTTAGAAGTAAGTTTTATAAGTAAGTTAAGTTATAAAGTAAGTAAAGTAAGTTATATAAGTTTCACCCCACAACATCGATCACGATTCAGCCAGTAATATCCCACCGTTGGGCATAGGTCTCTTCCCCATGTGGGGGAAGGATCGGAGCTTAATCCACCACGCTGCTCCAATGCGGGTTGGCAGATATATTTCCTACTATGAGTAACGATCGCTATCAGGTGTACATGATAACAACAGGGACCGACGGCTTAATAGAACGGGAGCCAGGTTAAAATTCGGTCAATCATTAATTCTTCCCGATCGAAACTTCGTAACATGAATAAGGGTTTTTTTTATGAATTTTCGTCTTTGTCAGCTGCCACTCCGTGGGTGGGTTGGGCAGTGGCAGCCTCCCAAACATCGAAAAAAAAAAATTTTTTTAGTCATTTCCTCTGACTTCAAAATTTGTCGGATTATAGTTTACCTAATATCTTGAAGGAAACATAACGTCAGCTGGCCATAACATGGTGGAATATACGTCAGCTGGCTGCTTGAACATGTAAAAAAATTTTTTTTTCAGTGATTTCCTCTCAACTAAAAATTTGCATGGTGATAGTTTACATGCTACTATAAATGAAAATTAACGTCAGCTGGCTGTATTGCTGTGGAAAGTTTGTCAGCTGGTACCTTGAAAGATGTAAAAAAAAATTAGTCATTTTCTCTCACTTCAAAATTTGTCAGATTATAGTTTACCTTTTTTAGCTTCGATCCTTATCATTATATAAGGGAAATAGGAGCATATTAAATATCTAGTATAATTTATATTATACTTTTACAGGTCCGTACAGGGATATTTGTGAGATATTAATTCCTTAGTTGTGGAATTACAATTTTTGTTTGATTTTAGCGCAAAAAAAATCAATTTAGTGGTAATACATGATAAAAATACTTCACTTTACTGCTTTTCAACTATCTGATTCAGGATTATTTTCTTATGTGTAATCATAATCGTAATTGGTTATCTTAATTTAAAAACTATCACTATCTTTTTATACACTGGGACCTATACGACACCTGAACCACAAGGAGCACTGAGCATTGGTTACGCCATAACCCTTCCTTTTACATATTTTAATTTCCTTTTACATTTTCCTTTTTCAGTAATTTCCTCTTAACTAAAAATTTACCTGGTGATAGTTTACATGCTACTATGAATGAAAATTAACGTCAGCTGGCTGTATCGCGGTGGAAAGTTTGTCTGCTGGTACCTTGAAAGATGTAAAAAAAAATTAGTCATTTCCTCTCACTTCAAGATTTGTCAGATTATAGTTTACCTAATATCTTGAAGGAAAAATAACGTCAGCTGACTATAACACGGTGGATTATACGTCAGCTGGCTGCTTGAACATGTAAAAAAATTTTTTTTCAGTGATTTCCTGTCAACTAAAAAACCTGGTGATAGTTTACATGCTACTACGAATGAAAATTAACGTCAACTGGCTGTATCTCGGTGGAAAGTTTGTCAGCTGGTACCTTGAAAATGTAAAAAAAAATTTGATAAACTTTCCACCAAGATACAGCCAGCTGACGCTAATTTTCATTCATAGTAGCATGTAAACTATCACCAGCTAAATTTTTAGTTGAGAGGAAATCACTGAAAAAAAAATTTTTTTTTTCATGTTCAAGCAGCCAGCTGACGTATAATCCACCATGTTATAGTCAGCTGACGTTATTTTTCCTTCAAGATATTAGGTAAACTATAATCTGACAAATTTTGAAGTGAGAGGAAATGACTAAATTTTTTTTTACATCTTTCAAGGTACCAGCTGACAAATTTTCCACCGCGATACAGCCAGCTGACGTTAATTTTCAATCATAGTAGCATGTAAACTATCACCAGCCAAATTTTTAGTTGAGAGGAAATCACTGAAAAAAAATTTTTTACATGTTCAAGCAGCCAGCTAACATATAATCCACCATGTTATGGCCAGCTGACGTTATGTTTCCTTCAAGATATTAGGTAAACTATAATCTGACAAATTTTGAAGTGAGAGGAAATTACTAAAAAAAAATTTTTTTTACATTTTCAAGGTACCAGCTGACAAACTTTCCACCAAGATACAGCCAGCTGACGTTAATTTTCATTCATAGTAGCATGTAAACTATCACCATGCAAATTTTTAGTTGAGAGGAAATCACTGAAAAAAAAATTTTTTTACATGTTCAAGCAGCCAGCTGACGTATAATCCACCATGTTATGGCCAGCTGACGTTATGTTTCCTTCAAGATATTAGGTAAACTATAATCCGAAAAATTTTGAAGTGAGAGGAATTGACTGAAATTTTTTTCTTCTCGATGTTTGGGAGGCTGCCACTGCCCAACCCACCCACGGAGTGGCAGCTGACAAAGATGAAAATTCATAAAAAAATCCCTTATTCATGTTACGAAGTTTCGTTTGAGAGGGTATTGGTCATGTCAACCTGTCACGAGCTCCCGGTCTATAACGTGCTCTCTGAGGCACGGTGGAGAGACCCACAAGGACTGCACAAACACCCAGACCACGGCAAACATCTGTATGGCCAATACAAATGTTGTCATGTGCGGGAATCGAACCCGCAACCGCCCGCACAACAGCCAATCGCAATCCAGTGCTGTGACCGCTGCGCCAACGCGCCAACCCCACAACATACCGGACCTAAATTATTTTTTTGACGTCAATTGATTGGCCATCCTGTATTTGTTAGTTCCTTTACTACATTGATCTACAAATAATTTTGAAAAACATAGATTAATAAAGCTTTGCACTGTAAAATATCAACACTTAAATAATAATTCATTTTATAATATGTTTATTAATATTTGAATTAATTAAGATTTGATGAGATCCAACATCGTTTACTTGTCGTTTATTCAATTTTAAAATGGTCTAAGATCCGAGAAGGTAAATCTTCCCTCATCTGTTAATTAGATGAAACAATTTTTTATAGGCAGATTTCAATATTGTGAATTTATAAAAAAAAAACCTCTGCCACCCTACGCCTGCTACAATTGATAATACTTAATTAGTTAATCAGTATTTTTTTATGATCTTTTCCCTCTCATGTTAATTATATGTAGTAAGCTAAAACCGGCAATATTTTATATTATATACCTTACTGTAGTAGGCACCCATCTCTATGATTGCTATACTTACCTGCAGCCAGGTCAGAAAAGGTAGATAAATGTAGATTATTACCCTCACATGTTAATTAAAAAATCCAAGTACAATAATAAACGTCGGCGAATTCTAAACATAATAATGTTTGGCTGCCGTATTAAAAGCTGATGCAGCCAAAGATAAATATGGTCTAAGATTCGAGATAGCTAAATATTCCCTCATCTGTTAATTAGATGAAACAATTTTTTATAGAATGATTTCAATATTGTGAATTTATAAAAACAACTTCTGCCACCTTAAGCCTGCTACAATTAATAATACTTAATTAGTTAATCAGTATTTTTTTATGATCTTTTCCCTCTCATGTTAATTACATGTAGTAAGCTAAAACCGTTAATATTTTACATTATATACCTGACTGTAGTAGGCACCCATCTCTATGATTGCTATACTTACCTGCAGCCAGGTCAGAAAAGGTAGATAAATGTAGATTATTACCCTCACATGTTAATTAAAAAATCCAAGTGCAATAATAAACGGCGTCGAATTCTAAACATAATAATGTTTGGCTGCCGTATTAAAAGCTGGTGCAGCCAAAGATAAATAGTAAAAAGATACAATTTTCGATGACTATGGGAGCTCATTGCGAAGAATGAGACAGAATAATACTAATTCCTTCAACGAAAAGAGACAGCGTAAAATTCATGCGCGCGCATCACAGGCTCATTTAAACATACTAGAAAATTCGCGAATTCGAAATTTCGAAAATTTAAGAAAAATGTATACTAGAATAGAGAGAGAGAAGATAAGAATTGGAGTAAGAAATAAGAAAGATAAAGACAAAAAAATTGCTCCAAATTTTTAAGATTTTTTTTTAATTTACGGAATAATGTGCAATATTAAAAAATATATATGCTTTTGAGTTACCCTTACCGTGAAATTTTCTTGATGGTTCAATTATTAATTCTTTTTATATAGTTCTTTAATTATAATTCTGATACGGTGAAATTAATTATTTTTTTAAACAAACAAAAACATTTGTTTTATTTATTATTATACATACCATTATTATAAACATATTACAAACAGAAAATTAGTGAAATCAAATTTTGTTGGAAATAATTATTGTAAGGCGAAAATCAATTATTTTAGTCCGGGATCCCTAGTACATTTTTTTCACCTGATTAGAATCAAGCTAATTTTCCGGGAGTAGCTTCATTTTGATGAGACGAACAAAAAATTCCTCTACGAAAACTCTCGATTGTGGTAGGTAATAGAGTTAGCAGGAGATAGAGCAGCAGTGACCGTAGAACCGGGATAACGTACCACGATTGTAGGACAAAAATGTACTAGGGATTTCGAAAATTTCGAATTTTCTAGTATGTTTAATTGAGCCTGTGATGCGCGCGCATGAATTTTACGCTGTCTCTTTTCGTTGAAGGACTATTAGGAATTACTATTATTCGGTCTTATCTTCGCAATGAGCTCCCATAGTCATCATAATTTATTTTTTTTACTATTTATCTTTGGCTGCATCAGCTTTTAATACGGCCGCCAAACATTATTATGTTTAGAATTCGCCGCCGTTTATTATTGTACTTGGATTTTTTAATTAACATGTGAGGGTAATAATCTACATTTATCAACCTTTTCTGACCTGGCTGCAGGTAAGTATAGCAATCATAGAGATGGGTGCCTACTACAGTAAGGTATATAATATAAAATATTGCCGGTTTTAGCTTACTACATGTAATTAACATGAGAGGGAAAAGATCATAAAAAAATACTGATTAACTAATTAAGTATTATCAATTGTAGCAGGCGGGCAGGGTGGCAGAGGTTTTTTTTATAAATTCACAATATTGAAATAAGCCTATAAAAAATAGTTTCATCTAATTAACATATGAGGGAAGATTTTGTTATATTCCGGATCTTAGACCAAAAGTGATTCTTTATCATGTAATGAAAAAATTACTTATATTTTAAGAGATAATTTAGACAAAACGATAACATCATTATTTTTTAAACTAAAAGTAATAAATGAAGATGAAAAAATTAACATGAATATAATAATTCTCATCAATGGTTTAAACTCCGCAAAACGAAAATAATAAACATGGTAAATATTCCGTTTTCGAATAGTTTTAGTAATAGAAGTAACCATGTTAATCTAAAATCTTGTAATGTGTTTTGTTTATTTAATAAATTTTTTTTGAAAAATACTGTTTTTTCTTTCAAATACCTTATTTTTTAGTTACGTTATAGTAGATGTCATTGTGGCCACTTAAAATCCTTGGATCTGGCGTTGTGACAAAGAACCTACATAATCATAAATACGAGTCATCAAAGATTATTCGAAATGTACTCATTATATCTCCATTATATTAAAATACAACCCATATGACAAGTATAAGCTTTTGATTTATAAAAGAATCATCAAAATCGGTAAACACAGTAAAAAGTTATGACGCTTATTATCACGTAGGTCGACGAAAAAATTCAGGTAAATGACGCATTATTGGTTATAACTCGAAAAGTACTTGTCAGATCTCAATTAAATTTAATTGATTCCAAATGACACTCAATACCTTTCGATTGAAAAGAAAAAACTAAATTACAGATGCTTTTAAAAGTTAGCTAAAAATTGGTTCAGTAGTTTCAGCGTCACGTACCGATAGCAGCGCCACCTACCGGGTCTAATTGAGATAAAAACTACGCTATCTTCCAAGTTGGACCAAATTACAGAGGCTTACAAAATTTGATACAAATTGGTTCAGTAGTTTCGGGAGTTACATACCGATAGCAGCGCCACCTACTGGGTCCAATTGAGTTAAAAACTACCCTATTTACCAAGTTGGACCTAATTACAGAAGCTTACAAAATTTGATACAAATAAGTTCAGTAGTTTCAGAGTTACACACCGATAGCAGCGCCACCTACCGGGTCCAATTAAGATAAAAACTACCCTATTTACCTAGTTGGACCTAATTACAGAAGCTTACAAAATTTGATACAAATAAGTTCAGTACTTTCAGAGTTACATACCGATAGCAGCGCCACCTACCGGGTCCAATTGAGATAAAACTACCCTATATCCCAAGTTGAACCGAATTACAGAAGCTTACAAAATTTAGTACAAATTAGTTAAGTAGTTTCGGAGTTACATAACGATAACAGCGCCACCTACCGGGTCCAATTAAGATAAAAAAGTTTCCCATGTCCGTCTCCTGGTTCTAAGTTACCTTCCCGCCAAGAGTATAAAAATTATATGGAAAAATTAATTTTATTAATGTCACTTTTTTATTTAACCGATGACATGTTTCTTTTGACGTTTGGAAGGGACATTAATTTCGTATATGTTGGCTAAAAAGTTCGCCTCCTTTCCCCGAGATGGCGTCACTGAGCCAGTGGCGCCATCTCGGAGAAACGATACGAACTATTTAGCCCAATATATACGAAATTAATGTCCCTTAACTATACAATATTTACGAAAAAATTCCTCAAAATCCCTATATATCCCTTTTTAAATTTAAGGAATAATACGGTCCGTGTCCTATATATAAAAATGACCTAACACTATTCGCTCCATCGAGGAACCCTTTTCCCAAGATTAATTTTGCGTGAAAAGTAATTTCCTAAGACGTTTAGTGTTACATGAACATTGGGCTACAATTTTCCACGAACGAATTGTCTCGGTCCGTACTATACATTAGATATATATATATATATATATATATATATATATATATATATATAACTCTAAACAATCACTCGCGCACACTGTGGAACTTGTGGAGACGACCCGCTGTCCAAGCGTTGATCACCTCTCCGTAAATCACCCAAGGGCAGCTCGCGTAGCTCGCGCCTCATATAACGCGCGTAGTTCACCTTACATTGTTTCCAAAGTAAATACAGCATCGCAGCAAGAATGCAGATGATGATGAATAGTAAATAAACTTCATATTTTACGTATGAAATTTGCTCTTCGTTCTCAGATGCTGCCGCGCTATTGCCAGCACCATTCTGTGCGATTATTATTTGTTCTTCTTGCGATTTACTTTGTGGTTTACCCATCTTTACAGAGATTACTAATATAATAATTGAAAACTGTTTACGGTAAGAAACGTACTACTGGTTTAATCACTCGTCCGAATCTCGACACTTTCGAGCGATTGTTTATAGTTGCGCTCGCCGTATTTGGTGTCGTCGCTGGAAACTCTACACTGCTGTTAAGCGTAAACGCGGGCTTCAATCGATCTATACTAATGTTTTTCTGTGAGTCCTGCTGCATAATTTTATAATATTTTTCTTTTTTACTAATAACTTTAAAAGGACCTATGTAAGGCTGCGTCAAGGGCTTCGTTACCTTGTCGACGCGTACGAATACATGAGTGCAATCTTTCAGATCCGGGTGAACAAATATTTTTCCTTGGTGCATTTCTCTTTTTGGCACTGCTGCTAAATTCGCTATTTTAGAACGTAAATCTTTTAAAAACGACTCGTTATTACAGGTTTCTCGTTGTATTGGCTCGAAAAAATCTCCCGGTAATCGTATCGGTTCACCAAATACCATTTCCGCTGCACTTATTTGCGTATCATCTCTTAAACTCGCTCGTAATCCAAGTAACACAGATGGTAATTCTGATACCCAATGTTCTGTGTTACCTCGGCACATAAGTGCGGTTTTAAGCGAACGGTGCCACCTCTCTACTAGTCCATTTGACTGTGGGTGGTATGCGGTAGTTCTGAATTTTGTAATACCCATTATTTTGGCTAATTGTGTAAATAAATTAGACAAGAAGTTCGATCCTTGGTCTGTCGTTAAATACAAAGGAGTTCTGAACCTTGCGATCCATCCGGTGTAAATGATATCCGCGATAGTCTCGGCGGTTATATCTTTTACAGGATAGGCTTCCGGCCAACCAGTGCTTCTGTCTACCATGGTCACGATGTTTCGGTACCCGCTACAATATGTTAATGGTCCAACTACATCCATATGCAAATGTTCAAAACGATCCGTGTGTATAAAATTACCATAAGGTGCAACCGTATGTCTATGAACCTTGGACTTTTGGCAGCTGGTACACGCTTTGGTCCACTGAGTTACATCTTTATTCATTCCTTTCCATATATAGCGGTCTTGCATCATCCTTCGTGTCGTTCGCATTCCAGGGTGACTGATATCATGTACAGCGTTGAAAGCCGATACACGAAATTCCTTAGGCAAATACGGTCGTGTTTTGCTAGTCGATATGTCACAATAGATAGGTAATTTGCAATTAGGTACATATAACTTTTTAAACTGTAACGAGTTCGATTCCACAAGGTTTTTTAATTCTTCGTCATTTTTCTGTGCTTCAGCCAATTTTTCGTAATTTAAGGAAGACGCTTCGTTCACGGATTCTATTCGCGACAAACAGTCGGCAACTATGTTTTGTTCACCTGATATGTGTTTAATATCGGTACAAAATTGCATAATGAAATCTAATTGTCGTATCCGTCTTGGCGTATCATTTTTACTTATTGTATTCTTTTGTAAAGAGTAAACAATCGGTTTATGGTCCGTGTACACTGTAAATGACCGACCTTCGACAAGCGATCTAAAATGTTTCATAGGTAGAATATCGCTGTTGTGCTTCACTTAATTTTGTTGAGAAAAATCCTAAGGGTTTCCAAGAGTTTCCTTCTTTCTGTTGCAGTACAGCACCAGCGCAGGTATCAGAACAGTCTGTCATGAGGGCTAACGGTGCGTTCGGTGATGGAAACGATAATGTAACTGCATTTTTCAGGCTTTGTTTGCAGTGTTCAAAGGCCTCAAGAGTTTCATCTGTCCATGGGATGGGACCTTTATCCTTTTTCTTGGCGTTATGCAAAAATAAATTTAATTTCTCGTGTGTGTACGCTGCTTTAGGAAGATGACGTCGATAAAAGTTCAGCATTCCGAGAAAACGACGTAACTCGTCCACTGTACTTGGCGTCTTAAATTCTGATATGACCTTGACCTGCTCATCTAAGGGTCGTAAACCGTCTTTTGAAACTCGAAATCCAAGAAAATTGAGTTCAGATTTCCCAAATTCACATTTAGCCATATTTATTGTTATGCCATATCTATTTAAATGACTTAGTACTTCCCGAACGTGCTCTCTATGCTCCTCCTCCGATGACGATGCAATTATGACGTCATCTATATATATGAAAATGTTGTTTACGTTACGTAAAACTTCGTCGTTGAGAAAACGTTGAAATGTGGCTGCAGCGTTCTTAAAACCGAATCCTAGCCTTAAAAATTCAAATAATCCAAAAGGACACGCTATCGCTGTCTTGGGTATGTCCTTTTCATATATAGGTATATTGTGGTAAGCCCTTTGCATATCTATCCTAGAAAATATTGTTTTACCATGCAATAAATAGGTACAGTCTTGCACACGAGGTATTGGATAACGATCGGGTTTCGTGATAGCATTGAGCTGTCTATAGTCGCCACAAGGTCTAAGCTCACCGTTTTTCTTTATCACAACATGTAATGGACTCGCCCAATTGCTTTTAGATGGCCTGCAAATTCCCATCTCTTGCATTTGTTGAAATTCAGCCTTGACCCTATGGTACTTATCCGGTGGTAACGGTCGCGGACGAACGTAAACTGCCGGTCCCGTAGTCTCGATGTAATGTACTGTAGAATGAATTGGGGCATCTTTGAAATTCATCGGTTTCGTAATATCAGGAAATTCCGCTAAAATATCTCTATAATCACTTTTGTAGTCGATTGTACTCATTGTAGGATCATCTTGCAATACCACAGACGCAATACTTTGTAGACTCGTAACGGAATCTATAAGCTTTTTATTTTTTATGTCTACTAATAATGTATAATGAGACAGAAAATCGGCGCCTAGTATAGGTTGCTTGACCTCTGCTACAACAAATGTCCACTGAAAAACTCGACGCAATTTAAAGTCTAAACTCAAGGTCTTAACACCATAAGTCCTAATTTCTGTACCATTCGCAGCATACAGTTTATAATCGTCGCACTTAGCACTATATACACGATTCTTGTTTATTGGTAACACAGAAATATTTGCACCCGTGTCCACTAAAAATCTAAGTCCACTATTATTGTCTGTAATACATAGGTGGTGCATTGGAGTGATGGTGCATATCCCCGCCTGCGAGTACACCTCCTTTAGTTTTCCTGGTTTAATATAGGTTTTTTCCACGCGCACGGCTCTATACATTTTCTAGCTCTGTGGCGATATTTATAATGATAAACACAAAGCCAGTCTGGATGACTCGGTGTGCGTCGCGTCATATTACGACTTCGCGACGCTGACCTCGATCTTGATTTATAACGATTAAAATTTCGACTTTTCTCCATCTCTCTTATTTTTAGGCTTAATTTAGCTATCTCCGCTAAAATAAAGCTATGATCACTGTTAGAACTACTACTACGTACGGACTGTACTTCAGACACTTGCGAGGGGTTTGTCGTCTCCATGACCTTGTCTGCAATAGCCGACAGATGCTCCAAATCTTTCACCTCACTAACCGCTAACACTCCACGAACAGCTGGGGGCAGATGACCTTGCCACATAATTCTGAGCGTCTCATCGGGCATTTTATCGCGAGCCAGGTCCCGCATTCGGCGCAGGAGCTGTGAAGGCTTCTGGTCTCCTAACTCCATCTCGCTAAGCAGCTTTTGAAACTGGCGCATTTCCGACTCCTCGTAAATTTTAAGCAAGCGTTCTTTCAAGGTGTCAAATTTCTTTACTTCGGGAGGCTTTAGAAGGATGTCGCTGACCTGTTGCACGGCATCTTTCCCTAATTTAGTTACGACTAAGTTGTATCTGGCTTCATCACTAAGTTTCTGCGCAGCGAGGACGGCTTCACACTGGACGTACCACAGCCGCGGCTGGTCACACCAAAACTCAGGAATTCTTGATGATACCGAAATGACAGCTACTTCTCCTTCACCAGAAGTCAAAACTGATACTTGCTGAGCCGCAGTCATCTTGTAAAAATTTGTGTCGTTTCGAACGCGTATCGATACGCCCTGTGTTCTAGTTCGGGGTCACCACTGTACTATTACTGTACTATTCTTGTATATAATAGTATATGTGTAGCTGTCTACGTCGTATGAGTATTGTAATGAAACGACATTTATTTGACACGTCCGTTTATTAGAGAAGTCGTTACAGTACTAAATAAATTACAATGTACTCTGTGAATACTAACTTCATGATGTGTCGGCGGCACAATACCAAGCACGCAGTCTGCATCAAATTCTGGACTGTTTTTCAGTATTATTGAGCCAGTATACACCTGAAAATTTTGGCAAATAACCTTGTAATGCACTGCGTACCAAATGGAATTGAAAATAATTTCTTTCAATTTAAATTAAAAATTTCTATAATATTAGAATAGTTTTACGTTTTTTTACCACAATAATAGCTAGGTAGGCCTTCAACCTACGTGATAACAATAATAGCACCTAGTGAAAGATGATAAAACTATTGAAATTGTAAGTTACTAGCTGGATACCTACTCGATCTCCTCGAGCAGATCGAAGCCACTTGATTGAAAAAAGTACGAAAATAGGAACTAGAAATTGTAGGAATTTAAGAGAAATAAATAGGATAAAGGAGGGCACTTAGCTGAATGAATCGGCTGCGCCGACGACTCCGGACCGCGTGCCATTGTAACCTCACACCCGGCAAATTCTTCAAAATATGTACTATAGTTGCTTTATTGGTAGACAAATAGGCTTCTGAAGCATCATAAAGCCATATCCGCTGGTATTCTTCTGTGATTTATTGATAGTTCTACCAAATAAATCCGCCTCGTGCTCGTGTGAAGGTCATTCCAAGTTCATGTCGTGTAGCGGTCGCCAAAAAACTTATGTATTTAGTACTTAATGGGAGTTTATTTTCTTGGTTGAAGTAAAACCCCGAAGAAAATACAATCTTCTTTTTATTTCTTAACAATTTATAACAATTAAACAAGTATTTTAATTTTGAAGGGCACGCGAGTTCAAGTGAGTAGGGATGGCAATTGGCAAAGTCTCATATTATACTTATCTATGGCAAAGTCGACTCTGAGCATAGATAAGTATAATATGGTGTAACTCTGAGTTCAAGAATCGATCTTTTCATAAAAATAATCGACTTTTTGGAATCCACTTGAACCTGTCTCGAGTCGATTGGAATCGAATCTCATTCGATGACTTTGACTTTTTTTAAGCAACACAACTGTCACAAACTCACGGACGGTAGTATATATAATTATATAGTTTGTACCAGGGATTGGAATACCGTTTAAAAATTTGGTAACGTTAACTTGTCTCGGCAGACAACGTTATTTATGGAGTAACGATATCTTAAGTTAAAACAAACTCGTAACACCTAAAGTTCGTAACTATTACGGTAAACGAACAAATAGATATTTGATACCCACTTTAATTAACCAAATAACCAGAACTATACTTTTCGATATTACTGAAAATAATTACAAATATAAACTTAAAAAATATTTCTGTGAACAACTGAATAAAAAATTGGAAATATTAACAACTTAAATTAAATAAATGGATATGTCGATGTATGTATATACGGATTATATATGTACAATGTATAGTGTGTGTGTTTGTATATATAATTTTATCGCTATCTTTTTATTTGAATGATCAATAAACAAAAATAAAATATTTATGAATTTATTAACTAATTAATCATCACAAAAATACATAGCAATTCATTACAAATTTACTATTATTGAAATTTAACATTGGAATGATAATATTATTGAAAACATCACTTTTACGAAGTACCACAGTGTCCTCACAGAAAAAACAAGATGCTTTCAAAAAGTCGGCTTGAGAATCGACTTTTAACTGTGATTAATCGACTTTGAGAATCAAAAAATTCCAAGTCGATTCCAAAGTCAAAAGTCGACTTTTTTCACGCAGTCTCCATCCCTACAAGTGAGGTGGCGGCCATAGAATTTTGACAGAAAACAGCATAGCACAGAACACTATGTATTCAATGTACTCTGTGACACTATTACTAAGTGGAGAATCGAGGTCAACGCCGAAAAAAGCTCAGCGGTGCACTTCACCAGAAACCCAAAGTACATTCTTTGGAGACAAGGGCGACCGAAGATAATTAAACTCTTCGGGACACCGATCCCATGGCAAAAAGAAGCCAAATACCTCGGAGTCACTCTAGACAGTAAATTAAATTTCAGATCCCACATTACCCGCGTTCGTAACAGAGCCGCTTTCGTACTCAGTAGGTTATATATGATGCTATGCGGAAAGAGTAAAATGTCTCTTAGAAATAAGACGACATTATACAAACTCTGCGTTCATCCTATCATGACCTATGCGAGTCCAGTCTTTGCCCACTGTCACCCCGCCTACATCCAACGTCTGCAAGCATTGCAGAATCGCTTCCTACGTATGGCCACGGCCTCACCGTGGTACGTACGTAACGTAGATCTCCACAAAGACTTCAAGATCGATTCAATCTCCAAGCATCTCAAAATACTTTCTACAAAGTATTTCGAGAGAGCAAGTCGACATCCTAACCCTCTTGTAGCAGAGGCCTGCACCTACGTAGGTAGAGGAAACATACAGACTAGACTTAGACGTCCTAAGCACGTCCTGACAGACCCCGACGATAGGATTACCCTCGAAAACACCCCCTTCACAGGGAATACACACAATACACACACACACCGTCCTCGCCGGCGAAGACGAGGTCCCCCGCGAAGACGAGGTCCCCCGCGTTAGGACGGTTCGAACACGCTTAGGCGTATCGACCGTCTATAACTGGTCACAGCGCTCCGCATAGTGCCTCCTCCATTCCGACGACGTTCTAAGCCGAGGTGCGATCTCGCTAGGAGACACCCTTAGGACGAACGTCACCCCCGTGACCTCCAAAAGGGCCCACATCTTCCTTCGCGGTCGGTGTCTATGTACCCGGCCCCTCTCACCGGTGACGCTGTAAAGGCCAGTAGGGCCAACAGAAACAGTCATTTCGAAAAAAAAAAAAGACACTATTACTCCTACCGGAGGAAAACAGATAATAGAATTAATAGACGATATTCGTAATGAGTGAAGTTAGTTTTACCAAATGACAATTAATGACGTTAGTTACAAACATTATATGCGTTAAGCGCCTAAGGAAAAATTGTGAGCAAATTTATACAATACTAGATTACACCATAGTTCATGCAGGCGTCAACAAAGTGTATTTCTACATAAATTTTAATTTTTATCAAATTTTATAATTTATCTTTGACTACCGAAAGTATCCTCGACGTAAGGGCAATTTTTTAGCGTTTATTAGATTTTCAGAAACGTTTTGGTTAAAGAGATACAATTATTTAAAATTGGGATGAAATTTAAATTATTTATTACAAGCTTTTATTTAACTTGCAATGTACAGTGGACCCGCGGTAATCGGACAAACGTTTTGCAGGGCAGTGTCGGATTTTTTTTTTTTTTTTTTTTTATGTTACTAGGTTGGCAAACAAGCGTACGGCTCACCAGATGGTAAGACCGTAGCCTATAGACGCCTGCAACGCCAGAAGCATCGCAAGCGCGTTGCCGACCCTATCCCCAATCCCCCCAGGAGCTCTGGTCACCTTACTCACCAACAGGAACACAATACTGCTTGAAAACAGTATTATTTAGCTGTGGTGGTTCAGGATTACCGAATTTGTCGGATTATAGAGTACCCTGCCTAAGACCCCCTATAGTCCGGATTTTTTTTAAAAGAGTACCTTGTAATCCGACAAATTACAGGTTCAATGATAGGATTATACATATATGTATTCAGGAGTAAAAATGATACTTCATTATGTACGTCTTTAGTAAATTAAACAACTCAATAGAGAGCTTACGTTTTATTATAAAACTAACGTCATTAATGCTATAGAACTTACAATAATTGTGTTTGCTCGCAAACGAAAAAAAACCGACTTCAATTACATCGACAAGTAATACAACGTAATAAGACGAAAAAATAGTCAAGTAAATACGCGCTATTAAAGATTACTCAAAAAGTTGTAATCAGTTTTCGATTTAATTTAATCAAAACTACAAGACAAGTATTAGCTTTCGATTAAAGTAAGAATCATCGAAATCGATACACCGAGTAAAAAGTTATGCGGTATAATATAACGTAGGTCGACGAAAAAGTAGTCACGTAAATAAGAATTATCAGATATAACTCTAAAAGTACTTGTCAGATCTCAATTAAATTAAAATGGGAAAAAAAA
This sequence comes from Melitaea athalia, assembly GCA_905220545.2. NCBI lineage: Eukaryota > Metazoa > Arthropoda > Insecta > Lepidoptera > Nymphalidae > Melitaea > Melitaea athalia. Next base: position 3,590,681 of record HG992207.1, on the reverse strand, counting down.
ACATACGTGTCGAATTGAGAACCTCCTCCTTTTTTGGAAGTCGGTTAAAAAATATGCAATAACTTTACATTAGGAAATAATTGTGTACAAACAAATGAAGACCCTACGCGTCGAGCACAATAGTACCTACTAGTGCGTACAAGTTATAACTCGTTCAATCATGCATTAGCAAAATATTCAAACAGACCATGTCGGATTACAGGGGGTGCCGGATTAGCCGGAGGCCGGATTACCGGGGGTCCACTATATATGTATGTAAGTGAAATCTTGCAACTCAATTTTAAAGCAGATATCTTCAACCAATTGAGCTGAAATTTTGTATACAAGTTTAATTTGGATGACAATGCATGGTGAGCTTTGTGACGTCATTCTAAATCTATCATGGCGGCATATCCAAGATGGCGGACTAGTTATTTTTTATGCACTTCAAACAATATGGGTATCAAATGAAAGGGCTTGCTAAGAATAATTCAAATAAAGTGACATGATAACAAAAAAAACCTATGTGGTTTTATGAAACCACAGTAAAAGTAAAACTTTTTTCACATCATAGACATTTAACTAAAAAAATTTGGAACAATATTCCATTAAGGATATAAAAATCGCATCATCAATCTTACCGTGCGGCCGACCGTCACGCGACATGCAAAACACAGACGAAAAAGTTTGAGACGATGTAGTAAAAGTTTCACTTTAAAAGTCAAAAATAAATTAAAAGTAAAAAAAAACCTTTTTTAAAAACAATCTTTTATTTGAGTGCTATAAAGCGAAAAAAATATGTTTTTACTTTCAAACTTTTACTATCTACTTATAAAGTCATTACATAATCTATATCCGTTATACTCAACCTGCGGCCCGCGGGCCACATGCGCATAATACTGTTACGAGTACACAAATTATAGGAGCTTGCGCCATCTAGCCGGGAGCGGAGGAACCATGTTGTGTGCTGTACAAACCACTTTGTTACAAAGACAACGTGAAACATCCACTCAATACTAGATGGCGCTAGAGGACTTATATAGGGTGAATGAACTCAAGATCGAGTACACGCACGAACATTCTAGAATTGTCTGGGAGTAGGCTCGGCCCGGTATAAAAAGGCCGCGGGAGGCTGAGCGGAGTCAGTTCAGTTTGAGCTAACGACGAAGCGACTTCGCAGTGAAGACTAGTGATCAAGAAGTGATACCAGCGGAAACCTACGACATTGGCTACGACCTCAGACATTGTTAGTGCTTAAAGAGTGAACCTTGTGATTAGTGAGTGTATATAGTGCTTAGTGCTTTTACTTAGTGCGTAGTATTTGTACCTAGTGCTTGCGTAGGACCTAGTGCTAGTGAATAAAGTCTCTGAAAGAGTCAGAAGGTCTTTCTCTTCAAATCGTTCGAACCCTAACACGTAACAACTGGTGGCAGAAGTGGGATTTGGAGATGCCATTGACTCCGAGAGAGAACTCCAAGGAGAGGGTCAGGACGAGGGCACAACGAGCTGCGGATGCCACTGGGGGCCAAGCTCCGCCCCAAGCCCCACCCACTGGTCCCGCCTACCAGGCCACGCCCATTGGCCACGCCCCTCTGGCCCCGCCCACTGGCCCCGCCCACCAGGCCCCGCCCACTGACCACGCCACTCAGGCTCCGCCCACTTTGGCTCAAGCCCCGCCCACCGGACAGGCCACGCCCACCAGCGGCACCGTAGCTTCTACCGACCCTCAAGTGGCACTTCAATTAGGAAGTTTATTTGAATTAATGAAGGAAATGAAAGAATCACAAAAGGCAATGAATGAATCACAGGAACGCAAGTTCAGCGCTTTGCAAGAATCACAAAAGGCTTTTCAAGAATCACAAGAACGCAAGTTCGAATCACAAGAACGCAAGTTTAGTGCTTTGCAAGAATCACAAGAGCAACAAAAAGACCTCCAAGAAAAAGCGCTTTTGGCTATAAAAGATGTTAGTGATACGGTGGGTAAACTTCGAAAAGATGTCGACGAAGTGCAAGAACGAGTTACCGGGTTAGGATTGGATGTCGAAAATGTGAAAACCGGCCTCACTGAACTACAGAAGAAAGTGGTACGCCTTGAAACCACGGGAGTCGCAATGTCTAGTGGAACCGGAGTTGCGCAAGGACCAAGGGTGAAAGTGCCGCCATACGACGGCACTACTTCGTGGAACGCTTATCGCCAGCAATTCCAGACTGTTGCTACTGCCAACGGATGGACGGAAGAACAATGCTTGACCGCTCTCACTGTTGCGCTCACAGGGGAAGCTTTGTCTGTCTTGGAAGCACTGCCACATACAGGAAATGGGTTCCAAGACCTGATGGAGGCACTTGAATCGAGATACGGGGAGCGACACCTTGAACACGTGTTCCGTGCCCAACTGCGTGACAGAGTCCAACGCTCAGGAGAAGGACTACAACAATGGGCGTTGGAAATTGAAAAACTCGTCAGGAAGGCACACCCAGGAGCCGACACCAAGACGGTAGACACGAATATTGTTCAAGCATTTGTCGACGGAATCAAAGACCTGGAGGTCAGAGCTGCAGTGAGGCTTCGTCACCATACCTCGCTAAAGGAAGCATTGGCGCATGCTTTGGAGGTCGAGGCTGTTCGCCATGACGTACGGCAGACCCATAGGATCCGCGAGGTCTCCGAGGAAGTCAAGCAGATTAAGGCTCCTACGAAAAAAAGTTATGGAGTCATGTGCTACAAGTGCGGCAAGAGGGGCCATCTTCAGCTCAACTGCCCGCAGAAGGAGACCCATCTAGCAAGGATGAAAAGGATCGAGGATCAAATGGAGGAGCTGAAGAAGCAAGGGGCTTCGTTCCCTACCCGGGATCAGGGAAACGAATAGAAGCCAGGACTAAGGGGCGAGTACTGGCTGACGCGGAGGAAGCCCCGATAACCGTTATCTCCCAGGCATGCAGCGGGAATAGTCTTGCGATTCAGGGGACTATTAACGGGACGGATTGCAAATTGACTCTAGACACAGGAGCCTCTAGAACAATAGTGAACCCAGATCTGGTAAAAGCCGCAAGGGGACACAAGAGGAGAATTAACTTTCGGCTTCTTACGGCCTCCGGTCAGCCAACACCCGTCCTAGGAGAAATGTCAGTTACGATGGATGTAGGGGGGTCCTCATACTCCCATAACGTTATCGTGGCTAAGATTATGGATGATTGCATCTTGGGTTTGGATTTTATGAAGAAACACAACTGCAGAATCAATGTCGCTGACGGAGTTTTCAGGTGTGGCGAAGAAGAAATCTTTATTCTTGGAGGCGCCTGCGGGAAAGTCGCATGTATACAGAAAGTCATCATACCTGGACGAGCGGAAGCGCGGGTGCTGATGAAACTGCCGCCAGCTGGAAGTAAAAAGTCAAACAGATGCGTGTTGATCGAAGACACACCTACCAAGACATCGGCGCAAGAACTGATGACGGCGAGAACCCTTGTTAGTGGAAGCAGTAACGCTGTGGTCAAGGTGGTTAATCTTGGTGATCGCGAGATCTGCTTGAACAAAGGTGACGTCATTGGAAAGTGCGAGGAAGTCATCTGGATGAAAAAGTGTAGTTCGATAACAGGCGCGGACTCAGCAAACAGCAACAACTACGGAATAGTGACTGAGCTGCTTGATGACTGCAAGAGTAACCTAACGTATTCGCAGGGCATGAAAGCTAAGAAGTTCTTACAGCGCTACGCGAATATCTTCTCCAGTCATGATGGGGACCTTGGAAGGACGTCGGTGGTTCAACACAGGATAGATACCGGAAGCGAGAGACCAATTCGTCAACGAGCAAGACGGATACCAATTGCTAAGGAAAAAGAAGTTGAAGGCCTTTTGGAGGACATGGGAAGGAATAAGATTATTGAACCGTCTGCAAGTCCGTGGTGCTTGCCTGTTGTATTAGTGAAGAAGAAAGATGGCAGCACGAGATTTTGTGTGGACTATAGGCGTCTCAATGATGTCTCCAAGAAGGACAGCTATCCGTTACCTCGAATCGACGACACTTTGGATACCCTGAGTGGCATGAAATGGTTTTCGACCCTAGACCTGAAATCTGGATACTGGCAGGTGGAAATTCATCCAGAAGACAAGGAGAAGACAGCTTTCTCGACCGGTAAAGGTTTATGGCAATTTAACGTCATGCCCTTCAGATTGTGCAACGCACCTGCCACATTCGAGCGACTCATGGAGTGTGTACTAGCAGGCTTAGTGGGAGAGGCTTGTTTGGTCTACTTAGATGACGTCATCATTATCGGCCGTGACTTCGAGGACCATTTGCAAAACTTGGAGCGAGTTTTCGCAAAAATAGAGGGAGCTAGATTAAAGTTGAACCCGAAAAAGTGTCGTTTATTCAGGAATAAGGTCAATTATCTCGGCCTTGTTATCTCCAGTGATGGAATCCAGACAGACCCGGAAAAACTGGAAGCAGTTCAAAAATGGCCTACCCCTAAGGACAAAACCGAAGTGCGGGCATTCCTCGGCCTATGCTCATACTACAGGCGTTTTGTTAAGGGATTCTCAGAGATAGCCAAGCCATTACATCGGCTGACAGAAGATAAACGACAATTTAGCTGGGACGGGACTTGTGAAGATTCTTTTCAGAAACTGAAGAAACATCTGTGTGAAACACCAATCCTGGGCTATCCACAAACTGAAGGTCAGTTTATAGTCGACACGGATGCAAGCAACACGGCCATTGGAGGGAGTGTTATCTCAAAAACAGGGTGAAAGAGAAGTTGTTATTGCATATTTCAGCAAATCTTTATCCAAGCCAGAGAGAAACTACTGTGTTACAAGGAGAGAACTCTTGGCTGTTGTAAAGACGCTACAACATTTCAACAAATATCTCATCGGCAGACAGTTTTTACTGCGAACTGATCACGCAGCCTTGAAGTGGTTACTGCAATTCAAGAACCCCGAAGGTCAAGTAGCTCGATGGATTGAACAGCTTCAGGAGTATGACTTCAAGACGGAACACCGCAGCGGAAATATGCATGGGAACGCTGACGCACTCTCACGAAGGCCGTGCTCGGAAGACTGCAAACATTGTGTTAAGCAGGAATCTAAGGAAGTAACATTAAAGCTGATGAGAACAAGTCCTTTGGGTCTCTGGGAGAATGATGCTATGAGGGAGGCTCAAGAAAGAGATGATGACCTTCGGCACATCATCACATGGAAGAATCGGGGTGAAGTAAAACCAATCTGGAGTGAGGTTGCACCCACTGGCGCTGTCACTAAGGCGTACTGGGCGCAATGGGACAGTCTGATACTTCAAAACGGAATACTCTACCGGAAATGGGAGAAGACTAACGGCAGAGAGTTATATCTTCAGATAATTGTACCAAGAGCGAGAGTACCAGATGTTCTCCGTGAAGTACATGATGGCGTATCAGGAGGTCATCTAGGTGTTAAGAGGACGTTAACAAAAGTGCGAGAACGATTCTACTGGTTGCATTGTCGAGATGATGTACAGGATTGGTGCCGCAAATGTACTACTTGCGCTGCTGTAAAAGGACCTCAGACCAGTAGCCGTGGGAAGCTGCGGCTGTATAACGTCGATGCACCGTGGGAACGAATTGCAGTTGACGTAGCTGGGCCATTTCCTGTAACGGAATCGGGGAACAAGTATACTACCTGCTTACTTAAGAAATCTAAAATGCAACGATCTCCGCCACAGATGACTTCCCAGCAACTAAAGTTCTCGTCTAATCCTGAAATCCCAGAACCCCCTCTTGGCAACGAAAACGCCTTCGTTACTCTTCGAAGGCGTAAACAAAGTGATAATAATCAAGATGCGATGTTAGAAATTATTGAGAAAAAAATTGATGAAAAATTAAATGCATGGAAATGTGAGTTGGATACATCTATAGCTACAACAATAAAAAACTCAATGCAAACTATTATAGAACAAGAGATGGAGAAAATTTCAATGTCTTTTAATAACATATTTAAACAAGTTAACGACAGGTTAGACAATATCGAGAAATCTTTGTGTTTTGCCACGGATCGTCAGGATTCCTTTGATGCTCGCTTAACTGAAGCCGAAATCAAATGTAAGGAAAATACAGGTGTAAGCAGCCAAATAAGCGAACTTCAACATAAGATCGATTCCATGGAGCAGCAGGCCCGACTGTATAATGTGGAAATCGCTAACTTACCTGAGCGTCGGGATGAAAACCTCATTACTATACTAGAAAAAATTGGAGGTGTTATCAAGCATCCCGTTGACACCTCGGGTATTGTATCGATCCATAGAGTTCCTCATTTTGACCAGAAAAATACTCAACCGAGAAATATTATAGTGAGATTTACCACCAAAATCCTTCGCAACAATTTTATCACTTCTGCAAAGTTGGCGAAGCAGTTGAAGTCGGACCAGCTATCTATATCCGGGACTGTACACAACATATTCATTAACGAACACCTCACCGTCAAAAATAAGAAATTGTTTCGGATGTGTCGTGAAACAGCAGCTAAGAATAAATATAAGTATGTGTGGGTCAAAAATGGGACGATACTCGTACGACAGACGGACTCTTCAGCGATTTTTGCGGTGCGAAATGAGCATGACGTCAAGAAAATTAAATAATTTAATAATAAGTAATTTTAAGATTAATTTAATTAAGATATATTCTTGTAGTAATGTTGTAGTGACGATTTTTATTTTTATTTTTGTGTCATTTAAATTTATTCTGTGTATGAGCATTGATACCTATATATTACATTTATTTTATAAAACATATAAAAAACATAGTAATTTATACTTTATTTATGGTGTGTTCTGTAAGTTTATAACAAATTATCAATATAATTGTCAATCAATAATTCCAGCAAGGCGGTTCTGGAGTAAAACAATAATAACACTTAAATATATTTATAACTTGATTGCATGTCTACCAACTAATCCTATTATACGTTAAATTAAAAATGGCTTACAATCATAACATTTCTATTTATTACCAGAACTGCCGCGGTCTTAGAACCAAACTACACACACTGTTCATGAACATACTAGCATATTCGTATGATATCATAATACTAACCGAAACTTGGTTGCATACAGACATTTCGGATAGCGAATATATTGACAATAGATATCTGATATTTCGAGCGGACCGTGATCGGGAGGCGAGCGGTCGGCTCGATGGAGGTGGCGTACTGTAGTGCTATTCTGTAAAAAACCATTTCGATATCGAGCTTCACCTGAGTGACAAACCTCACTTCGAAAGCAAAACCCACTTGACCTTGATTTGGAATTCTGTAAACACAGAATACCGATACTCATACTCAAACCTACTCATACTATTAATGTCAACTTTCTCACGCAACAGGGTTCGACTCGTCGCTACACTCACCAGTGTGGCGCTACCGGGACTGTCGAGTTTTAGAGAATACGAATTTGATTTCTCACCGCGGATTCCGCTGTCGAGACACGAAAATGTTCTTACAGAATAGCACTACTGATCGCGGTGCGGCGAGCACTCTGCACGGGCTGCGCACTCGCACCGATCGCTCCCATCCCTTCCATCATAGATCAGGTTTTTATTGAACTACAACTAGCTAACAAATATTATTATATAGGAGCTGTTTACATTCCGTCGAAGCAAAACCAGCAGGTTTATTACGACTATTTTAATGCTTTGCAAAATAAAATATTGGATGAAGGTAATAATGTGGAGAATATTTTTATTATCGGCGATTTTAATTTACCTACTTTGAAGTGGATAAATAGCGAGCCGTATAAGCAGTACCTGAGCAGTGGTAACTTGACTCAAATAAATAGCTGCATAAATAACTTTATGACGATTACAAATTGCTATCAAATAAATACTTTGAAGAATCGTAATAACACAACATTGGATTTATTTTTTACCAACGTTCTAGACTGTGTTTTGTTGCCAGTACCTCACTCATTAGTGTTTCCGGACGAACATCATCCACCCTTCTGGGTTTCGGTTCCATTCACGAGCAACTCCAATTATATGCAACGTAGGCCATGTTATAAATATTGTTTTAAAAAGGCTAATTACGATAAAATTAAACAGGAATTGTCAATGATAAATTGGAGTGATCTCTTTAAAAATAAAGAAATTGAAGAGGCTGTTTCATGTTTTTACGACAAACTATACATAATTATAAAGGAAAACGTACCTTTTAATAATATTAAAACGAATGGTTACCCAGTTTGGTTCACCTCTAAATTAATACAGTTATTTAAGAAAAAAAATCAAGCATGGATTAAAATGAAAAAGTTTAATAATAACTCAAACTATAATATTTTCTCCATTTATAGGAAAGAGTTTAAAATTGCGTCTTAAAACTGCTACAAGAAATATATGGCTTCATTAGAAACTAGTATAAAGATTAACATAAAATACTTTTGGAGTTATGTAAATCATCGGAAACGATCCATGAATATGCCTGTGGCGACATCTATCGAGCCACATACGAACTGACGGTTCTAGATCACGCTATCGAAGTTTCCTAAGCGAATTAACTATATATACAAGAACCCGACAACAACCGTTGGGGCAGTGGCCCTACCAGATACAACACCCGTCTGGTTGGAGGATCCTCCCTTTGCAGTGGTGGATGAGGGACTCAACACGCTGTCTCTCGCCCCCAAACTGGTGACCCCGAGCATGAACATCAGCGCAGCCTTCGTCAATCTACGTCATCGTGACGTCATCATCACTTCCTCAAGCTTTCAAGCAGCGAGTCCTACAGCCAGCCAGCACCCACGGCTACAACGGGTATCCTGACCACCAGCATGCAGCGGACGCGCATACCTGGTCATCACCCACAGCCTTCTCAGCGACTTTGGCACAGCACACTGCACTTCGGCCGGTCAGCAAGCAGAGACGCACTTCTCTCCTGGTCGACGCAGCAGCCAGCCACTACGCAGCACTGCACCACTCCGACTCACTGGAGCATTTGCAGCATCACCCCGACTCACTGGGGCATCACCGCAGACACTTCCGACTCACTGTGAACTATGCGGCATCTGGTTCCGACTCACTGGAACATTCCACTGGCCCGGCTAGCATCACGAGATGTAAATGGACGACTCAAAAACCACTATCGACCTCCGGTCTCGGAGGGGAGTGATGTGGCGACATCTATCGAGCCACATACGAACTGACGGTTCTAGATCACGCTATCGAAGTTTCCTAAGCGAATTAACTATATATACAAGAACCCGACAACAACCGTTGGGGCAGTGGCCCTACCAGATACAACACCCGTCTGGTTGGAGGATCCTCCCTTTGCAGTGGTGGATGAGGGACTCAACACGCTGTCTCTCGCCCCCAAATGCCTATTAATTTGTATTATAAAACATCGAAAGCTGGCAACCTAGATGATGCATGTAATTTGTTTAGCAAATTCTTTCTTTCAGTCTATCAGCCTTCTTTTGTACCCAATAATCTAGACATTAGTGACCTTAGCTTATCAGAAAATACGTCTAATTTTATAATTAACGATATAAATTTGTCTAAAACAGAAATTCGTAGGGCATTAGAATCTCTTGATGTCTCTAAGGGTGCTGGAGTTGACAATATACCCTCTATTTTCTTTAGGGAAACTGCAACAGTGATTGATCAGCCTCTTCACTATCTTTATAATAAATGTATATCTGATGGCATTTTCCCAAAAATATGGAAGAGCGCTAGGATTGTCCCTGTACATAAGGGGGGATCAAAGAGTGATATAGAGAACTATAGGCCTATATCTATTTTACCGGTTCTCTCAAAGGTGTTTGAGAGACTAGTCCACAATGCTGTATATCCTTTCTTGCACAATAATATCCTACAGCAGCAGCACGGTTTCGTAAAAAGACGTTCGACTATAACAAATCTGTTAACCTATACAACTGATTTATTTGATGGACTTGATGCAAACACCCAAATTGATAGTGTCTACACAGATTTCCGCAAGGCGTTTGATCGAGTAGACCACCGTATATTGCTAGAAAAAATTGCATACAATGGTATAAGAGGAAACCTCTGGAGGTGGCTTAAATCTTACATCTCTAATAGAACACAGAGGGTGGTGGTTAGTGGTTGTGAATCATCTACATCAGGTGTAAGCTCCGGTGTCCCACAGGGATCTATCTTGGGGCCGTTACTGTTTGTCATCTTCATTAACGATATTAACAAATGCTTCCTTAATAGTAAATTTCTTCTTTACGCCGATGATTTAAAAATATACCTAAAAATAAATATCTACCAAGACCACGTTTTGCTTCAGGAAGATTTGGATAGATTCACAACCTACTGCTATGAAAATAAATTGGAGCTTAGCCTCAACAAATGCAAGAGCATAAGTTTCACTAAAAGAAAAACGGTAAGCAGTTTCACGTATTCCCTTTGTGACACAGATATTGATAAAGTAATAAATATAAGAGACCTGGGCGTAACAATAGACAATAAGCTACACTTTGACACTCATATATATAACATTATTAGTAAAGCCTTTCAAATGTACAACTTTGTCATGCGGTCCTCTACTGAATTCAGACATCCATCCACACTCGTGTATCTTTTTAAGTCCTTAATAAGGCCACAACTCGAATACGCCGTTGCTATCTGGAATCCGTTCTATATTAAATATGAGAGGAGCTTAGAAAGGGTGCAGAAAAAGTTCTTACGTCACATGAATTACAAATGTTATCGTAAGCGTATGCCTTACGAGTCGCTTTTAAGGAAATAGAAACTGCTTGACTTGAAATCTAGACGACTGCAACTAGAAGCTATGTTGCTTTACGATCTTTGTAATAATAAGTATGACTGCATTAATATTGTAAACAAAATTAGATATTCTGTGCCTTCGCGCGCTCATTTGCGACCATCCCGCCATTATCAATTTTTTGCAGTAACACGATCTCGTACGAATGCAGGTATCCGTTCCCCATTAAATCGAATGTTTAATACATATAATACGAAATTTAATACATTAGACATTTTCGCCACTTGTAATGACGCATATATGAGGCAGGTAATTGATATTTTAAATGGAAGACCGTAACACACAAGTCACTTACACGCATAATATACCTCTATTGAAGAAAATATGTAGATACATGTATATTTAAGCTATATTAGTGTATGTGTACATGTTTATGTATATGTATATTTGTATGTGTGTGTATATAATATGTATATTTTATAGTCACTATAATAATTGTACCTATCAATCAAATCTTATATATCTATATGTAAGGACATATGTATTATAATATTATATTTTGATTAAAACTTATCAAATTTAATTATTAAAACAATGAATTGTAAAACAGGTTCACCATTTGCAACTTTATTATGTTCAATGTGACCATCAGTGTTGAGTTTGCAATAACTTAAATTGTAATAATTAAGCTTGATGTAATTAATGTTTATTGTAAACTTGTTTGTGGTTTCAATAAATTAAAAAAAAAAAAAAAAAGTATTTTATGGTCGTCATTGACTACTTCACCAAATGGCCCGAAGTGTTCGCCATACCGAACCAAGAAGCTACAACAGTCGCTTCTAAGCTAGTCGAAGAAGTGATATGTCGCTTTGGTGTGCCTCTAGAAATCCATTCTGATCAGGGCAGGAACTTCGAATCGCAAGTGTTCCAGGAAGTGTGCAGAATTTTGGGCATGCACAAGACGAGGACCACCGCGTACCATCCACAGTCCGATGGAATGGTTGAGAGATTTAACCAGACCCTTGAGAGGCATTTGGCGAAATTGGTAGACGACAAACGAAAGGATTGGGACAAGTATATACCACTCTTCCTTCTGTCGTACCGAACCGCCGAGCATGAGAGCATAAAAGCTACCCCGGCGTATGTCAATTACGGTAGAGAACTACGAATACCAGTAGACCTATTGACAGGAGGGTCACCGGAGGGACCAGAGACCGTACAAGACTATGTCAGCAACTTAAGGGAAAAAATGCGCTATATACACGCCTTGGTCCGGGAAAATGGGTTACAGTCAAGTGAGAACATGAAAACCAGGTATGACCGGAAATCGAACACGAGAGGCTTCGAGGAAGGGTCACTGGTGTGGCTGCATAACCCAACCCGCCGGAAAGGGAAATCTCCAAAGTTGCAGACCAAGTGGGACGGTCCATACAATGTGGTTACCCGAATGAATGATGTGACTTATAGAATTCAAAAGCAACCAAGAGGGACATTCAAAGTGGTACACATAGACCGTCTGGCGCGTTACCATGGCAGTAACCACGATGCTCGGGACGAGCATCTCTAAGAGGGGAGTAGTGTTACGAGTACACAAATTATAGGAGCTTGCGCCATCTAGCCAGGAGCGGAGGAACCACGTTGTGTGCTGTACAAACCACTTTGTTACAAAGACAACGTGAAACATCCACTCAATACTAGATGGCGCTAGAGGACTTATATAGGGTGAATGAACTCAAGATCGAGTACACGCACGAACATTCTAGAATTGTCTGGGAGTAGGCTCGGCCCGGTATAAAAAGGCCGCGGGAGGCTGAGCGGAGTCAGTTCAGTTTGAGCTAACGACGAAGCGACTTCGCAGTGAAGACTAGTGATCAAGAAGTGATACCAGCGGAAACCTACGACATTGGCTACGACCTCGGACATTGTTAGTGCTTAAAGAGTGAACCTAGTGATTAGTGAGTGTACATAGTGCTTAGTGCTTGTACTTAGTGCGTAGTATTTGTACCTAGTGCTTGCGTAGGACCTAGTGCTAGTGAATAAAGTCTCTGAAAGAGGCAGAAGGTCTTTCTCTCCAAATCGTTCGAACCCTAACACGTAACAATAAAAAATAAATAAATAAAGCCTTTATTGATAATCTTACATGTTACATTTTATCTTAGAGCTACTAATATTAAACATGGTTATTTAAGAAAGCGACGTAATTAAATGTTCAAATTTATATTAGACACCGGTTCCGTGATTGTCTTGCCTTCGGCATAGGCCTCCCCAAGTGTTCTCCACAATAATCTATTTCTTGCTAACCTCATCCAACACGGTCCTGCCACCTCCTTGATATCGTCCTCCCATCTTCGATACTGCCTACCTTTGCTTCTCTTTCTATACCTAGGGCACCATTCCGTCACTTCTTTCGTCCACTTTTCTGTCATACTTCTTGTCAGGTGTCCTGCCCATTTCCATTTCAGTTGTCTGATTTGGTATTTTATGTCTATAATCTTGGTTTGTTTCCTGATTGTTTTTAACCTTATTTTGTCCTTTAATTTTATGTTGAGCATGCTTCTCTCCATTCGGTGTTGGCAAGTTTCTAGTGATTTGTAATTTTTTGTTGTACCACTCCATGTTTGACATCCATAGATCATGCTTGGTAGAATGCATGTATTAAATATTTTCTTCTTCCCTTCTATTGGTATATCCGAGTTTTTCATTACATCTTTTAGAGCCCAGTATCTCTTCCATCCTAGGTTTATTCTATGTTGAACTTCTTTTGTAGTGATGTCTGTTGGAGATATTATTTGTCCTAGGTATGTATATTCGTTTACGTATTCTAGTTCAGCAGCATTATCGGGTTTAATGGGGGTTTTGACGTAATTAGTCATTAATTTCGTTTTGCTGGTATTTATAGATAGTCCTACCTTTTCACTTTCGCTTATCAGTTGTTCAATCATAATCTGCAGAGTTTTTGGATCACCACCTATTAATATAAGATCATCTGCGAATCTTAAATGGTTTAATAGTACTCCATTAACATTTATTCCAAATTCCTTCCAGTCCAGTTGTCGAAATATATGTTCTAAGGTAGCCAGGAACAGTTTGGGTGATAAGGGATCTCCCTGTCTAACTCCTTTTCTAATGCGGAAACATTTTCCTATTCTCTCTGTGCGTATTTTAGCCGTCATATTGATATATATGTTCTTTATTATATTTATATATTTACTGTGGACCTGTTGTGCAGTGAGGGCTTCCCATATTTTCTCATGTTTCAGCGAATCAAAGGCTTTATTGTAATCTTTAAATGCTAAGTAGTAGTTTATTTTATATTCCTTACATTTCTGGATCATTTGTTTGATGGTGTGGATGTGGTCAATGGTTAAAAAGCCACTTCGAAACCCTGCCTGTTCTTTTGGCTGATTCTCATCTATGATCTGTGTCAACCGGCCAAGTATTATCTTAGAGAAAATTTTGTACACATTCGACATTAGGGAAATGGGTCTGTAGTTCGATATATCATCTTTTCTTCCTTTCTTGTGAAGTAAAGTTACTGTAGATGTAGTCCATTGAATAGGTATATATTCAGTTCTTAAAATTTTATTAAAAAGGTTTGTTAGTGTGTCCAAAATAGTCTCCGACACTCCTATTAAAAGTTCATTAGAGATGTTATCTTCACCGGATGCTTTTCCTCTTTTCTGTGATTTGATAGCTTTAATAACTTCAATTTTCAATATGCTAGGAACTGATTCTTCTGGTGTACTTATTTTTGTTTCGCTACTTGTAATTGATGTACTCGTACTTTGTTCGTCATTATATAGTTCGCGATAGAAATCAGTTGCTGTATTTAGTATATCGTTTCTTTTTGATTTATATTTTTGAATTTTGTGATGTGTTAAGTTAATAATCCAATTTGTATGCTCTTTAAGTTCTTTCCACGCATTCTTGATTCCACCTAACTTCGTTATGTGGTGTTGTATTAATTTAGTTTTTTGTGTATTTTTGTATTTCCTTATTTCAGTATATATGTCTTTACTTATTTTAGTTATGTTTTGTCTATTATTCTTCCTGTTTTTAAATAAATGTGCTCTTTGTTTTATTAATCTTCTTGCTTCAGGCCCTATTCTATCTTTAAGTGGTTTATCTTTTTCTATCATTTTATTAATTCCTTTTATTTCCTCTTCTAAGGCATCATATTTTTCTTGGACTATTCTTAGTTCACTTATTGGCATTAATTTAGTTTTTAGGGATTCTAGAACATGGCTGGGTAATGGTAGTGAAATTGGTTGTTTAGTATTTCGTATATGTTTCCTAGAATTTTTAGGTTCATGTAGGTATAATTGACCTCGGAGCAATCTGTGATCAGTAAAATAGTTAAATTTGTTAAGTACTTCCACATTTAGGAAAAGCTTTGGTTTGTTCGTAGTCATGAAATCTATTTCATTTTTTATTTGGCCATTGGGAGATTCCCATGTCCATTTTCTTTTAGGTTTTCTTTTATAAAAAGTATTCATAATATGCAAGTTATTTTTCTAACGCGTAGTTTATTAATCTTTGCCCATTATCGTTACGCTTGCCGGTTGTATAGGGTCCAAGTATTTTATTTTCGTTCTTTTCTCTTTGGCCAATTTGGCTATTAAATTTGGCTATTAAAATCTCCCATCACAATAATGGTTTTATAAAGGGTCTCCATTGTCTCGTTTAGGTTTTCGTAAAAGGTATTTTTAATTTCATTTTTCGCTACCTCAGTAGGAGCGTATACTTGGACTATCGATATCGGGTGTTTGTGACCAGGAAGTATAATATTTAAGACAGCTATCTTGTCTGAAACTCCTTTAAATTCTATAATGTTGTTTTTGAAATATTTTTTGACTAAGAAGCCCACACCGTATAATCCTGGTATTTCATTTTTATAATATTGTTACGTGTTAGGGTTCGAACTATTTGGAGAGAAAGACCTGCTGACTCTTTTAGAGACTTTATTCACTAGCACTAGGTCCAACACAAGCACTAGGTACAAATACTACGCACTAAGTACAAGCACTAAGCACTAGGTACACTCACTTATCACTAGGTACACTTCACTAAGCACTAACAATGTCCGAGGTCGTAGCCAATGTCGTAGGTTTCCGCTGGTATCACTTCTTGATCACTAGTCTTCACTTCGAAGTCGCTTCGTCGTTAGCTCAAACTGAACTGACTCCGCTCGGCCTCCCGCGGCCTTTTTATACCGGGCCGAGCCTACACCCAGACAATTCGAGAATGTTCGTGCGTGTACTCGATCTGTAGTTCATTCACCCTATATAAGTCCTCTAGCGCCATCTAGTATTGAGTGGATGTTTCACGTTGTCTTTGTAACAAAGTGGTTTGTACAGCACACAACGTGGTTCCTCCGCTCCCCGCTAGATGGCGCAAGCTCCTTAAATTTGTGTACTCGTAACACTACTCCCCTCTTAGAGATGCTCGTCCCGAGCATCGTTGTTACTGCCATGGTAACGCGCCAGACGGTCTATGTGTACCACTTTGAATGTCCCTCTTGGTTGCTTTTGAATTCTATAAGTCACATCATTCATTCGGGTAACCACTTTGTATGGACCGTCCCACTTGGTCTGCAACTTTGGAGATTTCCCTTTCCGGCGGGTTGGGTTATGCAGCCACACTAAAGACCCTTCTTTGAAGCCTCTCGTGTTCCATTTCCGGTCATATCTGGTTTTCATGATCTCGCTTGACTGTAACCCATTTTCCCGGACGAAGGCGTGTATGTAGCGCATTTTTTCCCTTAAGTTGCTGACATAGTCTTGTACGGTCTCTGGTCCCTCCGGTGACCCTCCTGTCAATAGGTCTACTGGTATTCGTAGTTCTCTACCGTAATTGACAAACGCCGGGGTAGCTTTTATGCTCTCATGCTCGGCGGTTCGGTACGACAGAAGGAAGAGTGGTATATACTTGTCCCAATCCTTTTGTTTTTCGTCTACTAATTTCGCCAAATGCCTCTCAAGGGTCTGGTTAAATCTCTCAACCATTCCATCGGACTGTGGATGGTACGCGGTGGTCCTCGTCTTATGCATGCCCAAAATTCTGCACACTTCCTGGAACACTTGCGATTCGAAGTTCCTGCCCTGATCAAAATGGATTTCTAGAGGCACACCAAAGCGACATATCACTTCTTCGACTAGCTTAGAAGCGACTGTTGTAGCTTCTTCGTTCGGGATGGCGAACACCTCGGGCCATTTGGTGAAGTAGTCAATGACGACCATAAAATACTTGTTCTCCGATTCCGTTACAGGGAATGGCCCAGCTACGTCAACTGCAATTCGTTCCCATGGTGCACGGACGTTATACAGCCGCAGCTTCCCACGGCTCCTGGTCTGTGGTCCTTTTACAGCAGCGCAAGTAGTACATTTGCGGCACCAGTCCTGTACATCATCTCGACAATGCAACCAGTAGAATCGTTCTCGCACTTTTGTTAAAGTCCTCTTGACACCTAGATGACCTCCTGATACGCCATCATGTACTTCACGGAGAACATCTGGTACTCTCGCTCTTGGAACAATTGTCTGAAGATGGAACTCTCTACCGTTAGTCTTCTCCCATTTCCGGTAGAGTATTCCGTTTTGAAGTATCAGACTGTCCCATTGTGCCCAGTACGCCTTAGTGACAGCGCCAGTGGGTGCAACCTCACTCCAGATTGGTTTTACTTCACCCCGTTTCTTCCATGTGATGATGTGCCGAAGGTCGTCATCTTTTACTTGAGCCTCCCTCATAGCATCATTCTCCCAGAGACCCAAAGGACTTGTTCTCGTTAGCTTTAATGCTACTTCATTAGATTCTTGCTTAACACAATGTTTGCAGTCTTCCGAACACGGCCTTCGTGAGAGTGCGTCAGCGTTCCCATGCATATTTCCGCTGCGGTGTTCCGTCTTGAAGTCATACTCCTGAAGCTGTTCAATCCATCGAGCTACTTGACCTTCGGGGTTCTTGAATTGCAGTAACCACTTCAAGGCTGCGTGATCAGTTCGCAGTAAAAACTGTCTGCCGATGAGATATTTGTTGAAATGTTGTAGCGTCTTTACAACAGCCAAGAGTTCTCTCCTTGTAACACAGTAGTTTCTCTCTGGCTTGGATAAAGATTTGCTGAAATATGCAATAACAACTTCTCTTTCACCCTGTTTTTGAGATAACACTCCTCCAATGGCCGTGTTGCTTGCATCCGTGTCGACTATAAACTGACCTTCAGTTTGTAGATATCCCGGGATTGGTGTTTCACACAGATGTTTCTTCAGTTTCCGAAAGGAATCTTCACAAGTCTCATCCCAACTAAATTGTCGTTTATCTTCTGTCAGCCGATGTAATGGCTTGGCTATCTCTGAGAATCCCTTAACAAAACGCCTGTAGTATGAGCATAGGCCGAGGAATGCCCGCACTTCGGTTTTGTCCTTAGGGGTAGGCCATTTTTGAACTGCTTCCAGTTTCTCCGGGTCTGTCTGGATTCCATCACTGGAGATAACATGGCCGAGATAATTGACCTTATTCCTGAATAAACGACACTTTTTCGGGTTCAACTTTAATTTAGCTCCCTCTATTTTTGCGAAAACTCGCTCCAAGTTTTGCAAATGGTCCTCGAAGTCACGGCCGATAATGATGACGTCATCTAAGTAGACTAAGCAGGCCTCTCCAACTAAGCCTGCTAGTACACACTCCATGAGTCGCTCGAAGGTGGCAGGTGCGTTGCACAATCCGAAAGGCATGACGTTAAATTGCCATAAACCTTTACCAGTCGAGAAAGCTGTCTTCTCCTTGTCTTTTGGATGAATTTCCACCTGCCAGTATCCGGATTTCAGATCTAGGGTCGAGAACCATTTCATGCCACTCAAGGTGTCCAAAGTGTCGTCGATTCGAGGTAACGGGTAACTATCCTTCTTAGATACATCATTGAGACGCCTATAGTCCACACAAAATCTCGTGCTGCCATCTTTCTTCTTCACTAATACAACAGGCGAGCACCACGGACTTGCAGACGGTTCAATAATCTTATTCCTTCTCATGTCCTCCAGAAGGCCTTCAACTTCTTTTTCCTTAGCAATTGGTATCCGTCTTGCTCGCTGACGAATCGGTCTCTCGCTTCCGGTATCTATCCTGTGTTGAACCACCGACGTTCTTCCAAGGTCCCCATCGTGACTGGAGAAGATATTCGCGTAGCGCTGTAAAAACTTCTTAGCTTTCATGCCCTGCGAATACGTTAGGTTACTCTTGCAGTCATCGAGCAGCTCAGTCACTATTCCATAGTTGTTGCTGTTTGCTGAGTCCGCGCCTGTTATCGAACTACACTTTTTCATCCAGACGACTTCCTCGCATTTTCCAATGACGTCACCTTTGTTCAAGCAGATCTCGCGATCACCAAAATTAACAACCTTGACCACAGCGTTACTGCTTCCACTAACAAGGGTTCTCGCCGTCATCAGTTTTTGCGCCGATGTCTTGGTAGGTGTGTCTTCGATCAACACGCATCTGTTTGATTTTTTTATTTCCAGCTGGCGGCAGTTTCACCAGCACCTGAGCTTCCGCTCGTCCAGGTATAATGACTTTCCTTATACATGCGACTTTCCCGCAGGCACCTCCGAGAATGAAGATTTCTTCTTCACCACACCTGAAAACTCTGTCAGCGACATTAATTCTGCAGTTGTGTTTCTTCATGAAATCCAAACCCAAGATTCAATCATCCATAATCTCAGCCACGATAACGTCATGGGAGTATGAGGACCCCCCTACATCCATCGTAACTGACATTTCTCCCAGGACGGGTATTGGCTGATCGGAGGCCGTAAGAAGCCGACAGTTAATTCTCCTCTTGTTTCCCCTTGCGGCTTTTACCAGATCTGGGTTCACTATTGTTCTAGAGGCTCCTGTGTCTAGAGTCATTTTGCAATCCGTCCCGTTAATAGTCCCCTGAATCGCAAGACTATTCCCGCTGCATGCCTGGGAGATAACGGTTATCGGGGCTTCCTCCGCGTCAGCCAGTACTCGCCCCTTAGTCCTAGCTTCTATTCGTTTCCCTGATCCTGGCCAGGGGACGAAGCCCCTTGCTTCTTCAGCCCTTCCATTTGATCCTCGATCCTTTTCATCCTTGCCAGATGGGTCTCCTTCTGCGGGCAGTTGAGCTGGAGATGGCCTCTCTCGCCACACTTGTAGCACATGACCCCATATCTTTTCTTCGTAGGAGCCTTAATCTCCTTGACTTCCTCAGAGACCTCGCGGATCCTATGAGTCTGCCGTATGTCATGGCGAACCGCCTCGACCTCCAAAGCATGCGCCAATGCTTCCTTTAGCAAGCTGTGGTGGCGAAGCCTCACTGCAGCTCTGACTTCCAGATCTTTGATTCCGTCGACAAATGCTTGAACAATATTCGTGTCTACCGTCTTGGTGTCGGCTCCTGGGTGTGCCTTCCTGACGAGTTTTTCAATTTCCAACGCCCATTGTTGTAGTCCTTCTCCTGAGCGTTGGACTCTGTCACGCAGTTGGGCACGGAACACGTGTTCAAGGTGTCGCTCCCCGTATCTCGATTCAAGTGCCTCCATCAGGTCTTGGAACCCATTTCCTGTATGTGGCAGTGCTTCCAAGACAGACAAAGCTTGCCCTCTGAGCGCAACAGTGAGAGCGGTCAGGCATTGCTCTTCCGTCCATCCGTTGGCAGTAGCAACAGTCTGGAATTGCTGACGATAAGCGTTCCACGAAGTAGTGCCGTCGTATGGCGGCACTTTCACTCTTGGTCCTTGCGCCACTACGGTAGTTCCACTAGACATCACAACTCCCGTGGTTTCAAGGCGTACTACTTTCTTCTGTAATTCCGTGAGGCCGGTTTTCACATTTTCGACATCCAATCCTAACCCGGTAACTCGTTCTTCCACTTCGTCGACATCTTTTCGGAGCTTACCCACCGTGTCACTAACATCTTTTATAGCCCAAAGCGCTTTTTCCTGTGATTCTTGCAAAGCGCTGAACTTGCGTTCTTGTGATTCTTGCATTGCCTCTTGTGATTCCTTCATTGCCTTTTGTGATTCATGCAAAGCGCTGAACTTGCGTTCTTGTGAGTCTTGCAAAGCGCTGAACTTGCGTTCTATTAATTCAATTAAACTTCCTAATTGAAGTGCCACTTGAGGGTCTGTAGTAGCTACGGTGCCGCTGGTGGGCGTGGCCTGTCCGGTGGGCGTGGCAAGGTGGGTGGAGTCAGTGGGCGGGGCTTGAGCCAAAGTGGGCGGAGCCTGAGGGGCGTGGTCAGTGGGCGGGGCCTGGTGGGCGGGGCCAGTTGGCGGGGCCTGAGGGGCGTGGCCTGGTAGGCGGGGCCAGTGGGCGGGGCTTGGCCCACAGTGTCATCCGCAGTTCGTTGTGCCCTCGTCCTGACCCCCTCCTTGGGGTTCTCTCTCGGAGTCAATGGCATCTCAAAATCCCACTTCTGACACCAGTTGTTACGTGTTAGGGTTCGAACGATTTGGAGAGAAAGACCTGCTGACTCTTTTAGAGACTTTATTCACTAGCACTAGGTCCGACACAAGCACTAGGTACAAATACTACGCACTAAGCACAAGCACTAAGCACTAGGTACACTCACTTATCACTAGGTACACTTCACTAAGCACTAACAATGTCCGAGGTCGTAGCCAATGTCGTAGGTTTCCGCTGGTATCACTTCTTGATCACTAGTCTTCACTTCGAAGTCGCTTCGTCGTTAGCTCAAACTGAACTGACTCCGCTCGGCCTCCCGCGGCCTTTTTATACCGGGCCGAGCCTACACCCAGACAATTCGAGAATGTTCGTGCGTGTACTCGATCTGTAGTTCATTCACCCTATATAAGTCCTCTAGCGCCATCTAGTATTGAGTGGATGTTTCACGTTGTCTTTGTAACAAAGTGGTTTGTACAGCACACAACGTGGTTCCTCCGCTCCCCGCTAGATGGCGCAAGCTCCTTTAATTTGTGTACTCGTAACAATATAATATGAATTCTTTATGTTCTTCAATATTTTCTGTCGATCTCCGTACATCACTTATACCAAGAATATCCCAATTAATGTTATTTAATGCATGTTCAAGTTCTGTTAAACATTCCTTTGACATCAATGATCTTGTATTTAATGTTGCTATGTGGAGTCTCCTTTAACGTAACGTATATGTAACAATACTATAATATATATGTATATCTTTGTCAAAACTTTTTTTTTTTTCATTAATAAAGTGGTGACCTTGTTAACTTGGAATTACGTTTTATTTAAAACCTAAATAATTTTTGCTTGTGGCCCGCGACACCATGATTGAAACGTGCTTATGGCCACTATAAAAAAAGGTTAAGTATGGCTGATCTATATGATATAAAAGCTTGTCTATATAAACAAGTAAATTAAATAAATGAGGATCAGTAAAGTTCTAGCAAATTCAATAGAACTAGTATCCACGTTATTCTCTATGACATAAGAATGATATTTCTTTTTGAATTATCCAAATCGGACCATTACTTACGAAGATATTAAGTTATAAACATTATGCCGTTCCTGCCGCTACCTCAGTGTACGCGGGATGCGTGTGACGTCACTCAGACGTTCCATGCCAGTTAGCCCATAGTAGCGACAAGCTGCGATGGTGTTTTCATTTAAACTATCTGTCCTACAAAAAATTTGTAAGGACATAATTTGTAGCAAATTGCTTTGCCTACAAATATGTTCATATAACTTTTTGCCGAAATTTAAAAATTAAAGAAGTTATAAGCCAAAAAATGAGAAAATTTCTATAAAGATTTTCTTTTTTGCTCTATAACTTTTTTTTTATACTTCTACTACGTCTTGTAGATGGTTTTTTGAGGAAATTTTTCTCTACAATTTTTTGAATTTCATTCATTTAAAACGTTGTTACAGCGCTCCAAAGTTGACCGGGTTCGTTCGTCAATGCTCATGAGAATCCGGTCAAAACGAAATGCTTAACTTAGTTTTATGATCCTTTTTTTATTGTAAACTAGCTGACCTGGCGAACTTTGTACCACCTAACAGTCGATTCTTTAATTAATACTTATCCTAGCCGTAACCCCTCCACTAACACTTAAACTTTATGATATGGTATTAAAGTTCAAATTGACTTTTAAGTATTATTACGAAGAATCTTTTGTATGGGAATATAGAAAATTTTTGTTTTTAGACTTTTTCAGGAAATTTTTTAAAATTTTCTCTCCGTAAGAACCATCCTCGAACTTCAAGGAATATTATAAAAAAAAGAATTAGCGAAATTGGTTCAGCTGCTCTCGAGATTTGCGCTTAGCAACACATTCAGCGATTCAATTATATATATTTTTAGGAACCAGAAGTAGTAAGGGTTAAATAAAAAGGCGAGCACACAATGATTCGTATCACTTATATTATAAACTAAGATATTACAACTTACTTAAACAACTACGATAATAATTAACAATTTTAATACTAAAGAGAAAACAATTAACCACTAATTGAATACTAAATAATTGTCTAAATTACGCCGACGAGCTATCCGACTATCCTAGCACCTCACCGTTATTATACGCACCCAAGCACCGCTATAAACACCCGAGCACGTGTACCGTCCGCCGACCAGGAAGAGAAAAAGGCCCTAAGCTTCGGGACGCCCGCTTTTAAACCCGCGTATTGGGCGCCGGCGTCACTCGACTTTGATCGGCCAATTACGTGCTTTCGCGCCTCATCGTAACTCATCGTACTACAGATTATAAACATATTGTTGGTAACGTTTAGAAACTCGTCTTATGTGATTTAAGAATAGACAAAATGACGAGGTAATTAAAAATTAAAATTAATTTTGATGACGATCCTAATAATATATAGAGATATATTCTTAACATTTTTTTGTTAAATCCCTGCCTACAACTTTACTTATTCATTGTCATAAGCTGTCTGTGGGGTAGGCCTACTGGGAATACCACGTTAATAATTGTGTTTGCTCGCAAACGAAAAAAAACCGACTTCAATTACATCAACAAGTAATACAACGTAATAAGACAAAAAAAAATAGTCAAGTAAATACGTGCTATTAAAGATTACTCAAAAAGTTATAATCAGATCTCGATCTAATTTCACGAAGACTACATGACAAGTATTAGCTTTCGATTAAAGTAAGAATCATCAAAATCGGTACACCGAGTAAAAAGTTATGCGGTATAATACAACGTAGGTCGACGAAAAAGTAGTCACGTAAATACGCATTATTAGATATAACTCTAAAAGTACTTGTCAGATGTTAATTTAAAAGAAATGGGACCACATGACACGCAACACCTTTCAAATAAAACAAAATTGATCGAAATCGGTCCACCCAGTCAAAAGTTCTGAGCTAACATACATAAAAAAAAAAAAATATATATATACAGTCGAATTGAGAACCTCCTCCTTTTTTGGAAGTCGGTTAAAAAAGAAAAGACGTGTGGCACTCGGGGACTGCCGCGGTAGCGCTCCCACACACGAACGGCACGTTGCCAACGGCAGAGGTCGACGGCAGCCGTCGACTGCCGTCGAGCGCCGTCAGCGGCAGACGACTGCAGCCGTCGACTGCCGTCGAGTGCCGTCAGCGGCAGCCGTCGACTGCCGTCGAGCGCCGTTGGCGGCGCGCCGTCGGCTGCAGTCCGCTGCCGTTGAGAACATGCCGCTCACAAGCCGCTCTATTAGTACAGGAGCCAGTTGTAAAATGAATCCCGAGGAGGAAACACTGTTATTGTTTTTACTTCGTCGCCGCCGAGAAAAATGAAAAATAAAAACACGTTCAGTGTGGGTTCAAGAATTACTAATCAATAGAGATCAAGATGGGCAGTTTTTTACACTCTATCCACTTTTACGAAGAAACGAGCAAAAGTTTTTTAATTATTTTCGGATGTCCATTGCTTCTTTTGATGAGCTGACGGCTATTATATTTCCTCTTTATAATATAAGCATACTAGCGACCCACTCCGGCTTCGCACGGGTGCAATGCTGATACTAAATATATCAAAATTCAAATTCAAATTCAAAATATTTTATTCAGCATAAAATTATTACAATTTCTTACTGAACGTCATGAGTCTACTACCAGTTCGGAAAGAAAAAGCCTCTGACCTGAGAAGAACTGGCGAAAGAAACTCAGCGGGACTAATATCATTTTTTTAATCATGTTTTTTTTTCCAAAGAAGATTGAAATTTACAATAATTTCATAGGTTGAAATAGCCTGGAGGCGATCACATCATTCCCAAGGCGTACTGTCTTCTATAAAATCGTTAATCGAATAATATCCTTTAGTACACAAACGTTCTTTTACAATTTTTTTAAATTTCGCAATAGAAGCTTTTTGAACGTTTTCTGGGAGCCTGTTGTATAAGCGTATACATTGTCCATAGAAAGAATTACTGACTCGGCGTAAGCGAGTTACAGGCATTACAAGTTTGTGTTTGTTCCTAGTATTAATGCTATGCATGTCGCAATTCCTGCGAAATTCGTGTATATTTTTATGAACATACATAACATTTTCGTACACATATTGAGAAGCAACAGTCAATATTTTTATTTCTTTAAACTTATCTCTTAATGATACTCTAGGGCCTAAACTATAAATTGCACGAATAGCTCTTTTCTGCAGGACAAAAATAGTATTAACGGTAGCTGCATTTCCCCATAATAAGATTCCATAGGACATGATACTATGAAAATAACTAAAATATACTACGCGAGCTGTATCTACGTCCGTAATAAGTCTAATTCTTTTTACCGCGAACGCTGCAGAGCTGAGCCTATTCGCTAGCCCCTCAATATGAAGATCCCACTGCAATTTCGAATCTATAGTAATCCCTAGAAATTTAGTGGATTTTACTGGTTTTAACATTTCCCCTCCTAATTCTACACCATTATCAACAAGTTTAACATTAGGTGTAGTGAATTTTATTAATTTTGTCTTTTTGTTATTTAATAATAAATTATTTGAATCGAACCAATAGACAACCTTTGAGAGAGCATCGTTTACATCGTCGTACATAAGTAAATTACGTTTCACCTTAAAAATAAGTGAAGTGTCATCAGCAAACAATACTATCTCATGCTTGTCCTGTACAAAAAATGGCAAATCATTTATGTAAATAAGGAAGAGAAATGGACCAAGAATAGAGCCTTGTGGAACCCCCATACCTAGAGGAGCCCCAGGAGATCTCTTACCATTTACATCAACCCTCTGTATTCTATTACTCAAATAGGAATTCAGGAGGTTGAGTGCCTTATTTCTAATCCCATAATGATGCAGTTTCCTGATCAACGTCTCGTGATGCACACAATCAAAGGCCTTGGATAAGTCACAGAATAATCCAAGAGCATCCTGCGACCTCTCCCATGCCTCAAAAATATTTTTAATTAGCTCAACACTAGCATCTGCTGTGGAGCGACCTTTTGTAAAACCAAACTGTTTATTATGTAGTAGATTGTGTGCATTAAAATGCGATAACATTTGCCCGAGTATGATTTTTTCAAAAATTTTACTAAAGGTTGGGAGTACTGAAATTGGTCTAAAATTATTTGGGTCTAAGGTACTGCCCGATTTAAAAATAGGAATTACTTTACTTTGTTTCATTAAATCAGGAAACACACCATGTTCTATACAGCTATTAAATATAGTAGCTAGATGAGGTGCAACAACATCAATTATTGAACTAACGACTTTTACAGATAAACCCCATAGGTCAGCTGTTTTCTTGACGTCCAGTCTTCTGAAGGCTACTGTCATATCTTTGGGGTTTACAGGTTTAAATGTAAATATTACATTACATTCTTTAACGTTTTCTTTTAGCAGAGATTCGGCAATGCCTGGTGACGAATTAAGTGATTGCGTTGTTGAAAATGGAATGTCAGTGAAAAATTTTTCAAACTCAGATGCAACTTCTCGGTCTGAGGTAACAAAATTATCATTGATATTTAACTTAAAATCGAAGCTGCGATCTGCGACTCTTCCACTTTCACAAGCAATTATGTTCCATGTCATTTTAATTTTATTATGTGCATTTCTAATTTTGTCTTTAATATACAAGGATTTTGCCATGGAACATACTCTTCTAAACATTTTTGAGTAGGCACTTACAAAAGAAGCAAATGATACACTATGATTATAGGCTTTTTCACTGTACAATTCATAAAGCCTTTGCCTGCTCTTGTATATGCCAGGAGTTGCCCATTCACCAAATGTCAAGAGACCCCCTGAATTGACTGTTTTAGAAGTAAATATTGTAGAAAATTCAGTTTTTATTAATTTAAATAAAGTGTTATATAAGTAGTTGGGGTCATCGCTGTATGATAAGTAAGGAAGTTTTGCCACAATACTACCTCTAAACTTCTCCATACGTGTAGTACTTATAGGTACAAAGGTCTTTTTACCCGACTGCCAAGGAAGGGTTATGTTTTTCGCGCGTATCTTGTATGTATGTATGTATGTATGTATGTATGTAATATTCTTAATTACCTCATTTCTCCAGAACCGCTGAACGGAATTGTATAATTGAGATATCGTTAGATTCGTCTTAGCAGCCCAAGTGTTCTTAGATAGGTGATATTAAAAAAAAAAAAACATGGCGGCTGTGCGAAGCCATTGTAGTTAATGAAGAAATAAAATTTTTTTTAGAATACTATAGTATGGGTATCAAATTAAAGGGCTCAATACAAGGATTTCGAAAATGTATATTATGATTAAGATTTCCGTAATAATAATAAAGAAATACAATAAGAAAGTTTAAAAAATGTTGACTTTGCTCTTTTCGTTTTTTACGCAGGCGGGTTTTTTGTTTTCTTTTAATTATATTACTTGTTTAAAATATTTTTGTTGGCATTTAAAGAATAAGAAAAGGAAGCTAACTGGCCACAATGGTCTGAGCTTAACTTATTAATAATAGCTTTAGAATAAGGTTTACAGTTTGTAAATATGTTGTCAATACATGTAGCACTGGTAGCAGTAATTCTAGTGGGTTCAGTAAATAAGTTATGTAGGTTATATGATAGAAGCATAGACTTAAATATGAGACTTAAATTAGAATTATCTAATAAATCAATATTAAAATCCCCACATACAACAATAACCTTATTAGAATTATTTAATTTTAGTAAAACTTCTTCCAATACTTTCTCAAAGTACTCATATAACCCACTAGGAGGTCTGTATACGCATACAACAATGAAGTGCTCAAGCTCTACGCAGGCTAATTCAATAGTTTGCTCAACAGAGAGGCTCACAATGTCTTTACGTTCTTTATATTTAAAAATTTTACTTATATTTATTAAAGAGCCACCGCGTATAGCTTTTCCTCTGTTGAACATACTAGCTACCTGGTGACCACTGAAGTTAAATATGGACTGATAAATAGAAAGCCAGTGTTCTGTTAAACATAAAATATTGATATTTTCACCATTCATAAATAACTCCAGTTCAAGATCTTTACCTAGCATGCCCTGTATATTTTGGTGCACCAGGTTTACAGTATTTAAATTTTTACAATTATTGTGGGCTTTCCTTACCAAATTATTATGACATTTATCTGATTTAATGTCATGACTCATTAATATGCTAGAGGTATCCTCTGTTGTCTTAATAACTAATTTAAATTATTATTTGGAACGGATTCCACATCAGAAGATGTCATATAACAATGTTGCTCAATAGGAGCAGATGTCAAAGTAACCAGATTATTGGCTATGTCAGTTTGTATATAATAAGATAGCACAGATGCTATCTGTCGTTTATAAAAATATGGTAGGCTCAGCCTACTATATGTCAACATATAATTATTATTTTTCCATAAATTATTTATGTCAATAACATCAATTTTGTTACTTTTTTTAATATTTACATTTAAGTACTTGCAAGTAGTCATTGTGTGCATAAGATTATTAATGTCATATCTTAACCTATTTTCCTGCGGCAATGTAGCTAAGTAAGGTAGTGTAAACAATAAAATTTTGTTTATATGTAATTGATTCAATCTATTAAAAATATTTTCCATTAGGGGCCCTTTTACATTACCCCTTCTCCCAATTAATACAATAATAGTTGTGTTGGGACAGTGAGCCTCACTCAAAATGTTATTTACTATTTGATTATAAGTGGCTCCGGGCATGCAATGATTGATTACTCGCTGGCCCACACAAAAATCACTCAATAATACACCCATACCTTTCCCTAAGTCGTCACTGTAAATTTTTATATATTTTTTTTCCTCGGGAATAGATATAGGATGTACAGGTACATTATAATATTTGGGGTCGGTGTGAGTCCCCGCAGGCCGAGTATAAAATCTCTATATATATAAAAATGAATAGCTGAATATTAGGCAGTACGAAGTTCGCCGGGTCAGCTAGTATAAAATAAATATTTGCAATAATAAGCGCAAAAAATGTGTTTATTTACGATATCACATTAGAAAACTTTAAAACTATCAGAGTTCCTCTACTGTATTATGCATGTATTATACATATAAACCTTCCTCTAGAATCACTCTACTTATTAAAGAAAACCGCATCAAAATCCGTTGCGTAGTTTTAAAGATCTAAGCATACCTATTTATACAGACAGACGGACAGCGGGAAGAGACTTTGTTTTATAATATGTAGTGAAATATAAATAATAAAAAGATATAAGTAATTTAGATTATTTTTTTAACGAGATCAACATCATTTATCACCATTTTAAGTTGAAACAAAATACAATTACTACCTATAGGAACATTTAATACATATTAATTATTAGTTACTTCTATTTTAATAACAATGGTTAAAAAAATCAAAATCAACTTTTAATAAACCGACCATTTTTTTAAAACATGTTTTTTTACTAGCTCAGTATTTTAATTTTTTTTTATTTTTATAATTATTACTTTTGCTCGTTTCTTCGTAAAAGTGGATAGAGTGTAAAAAAATTCCCATCTTGATCTCTATTGATTAGTATTTCTTGAACCCACACTGAACGTTTTTTTATTTTTCGTTTTTCTCGGCGGCGACGAAGTAACAAAATAAACTAAAAAATGTTTTATGTTATTCGGTTCTATTGCAATAAAAATGATATATTTAGGTTATGGACTAAAAACTAAAAAATAATTCGGTAAGTCCTAGCTACCAGATCGCACCAATCTTCTCATCAATCTGGGGTATTGATCAGACAAATATAAAATCGTTGGGCGTATCCAGAGCGCGTATATTACAGAGTAAACATTATGATTCACGTGCCCATCGTTTCAAGTTTTTAGTTTCGTCGAGTAGTTTTTAGATTGGTAATAAATATACCTACACAGTCTAATAAACTGTATTCTACCAATCAAGCCCTTTCATTTGATTTCCATATTGAGGTATTAGTAGAAAATATGTAATCCACCATTTTGAGGCGGCAGCCATCTTGGATTTTTCATAGTCAGCCCTATTCTACCAATCGAGCCTTTTCATTCTATAGTCGATACCCATATTGAGGAATTTGTGGAAAATATGTAATCCGCCATTTTGTAGCGGCGGCCATCTTGGATTTTTCGTAGTGAGCTCTATTCTACCAATCGAGCCCTTTCATTCGATACCCATATTGAGGAATTTGTGGAAAATATGTAATACGCCATTTTGTAGCGGCGGCCATCTTGGATTTTTCATAGTCGGCTCTATTCTACCAATCAAGCCCTTTCATTTGATACTCATATTGAGGTATTTGTTGAAAATGTGTTATCCGCCATTTTGTGGCGGCGGCCATCTTGGATTTTTCATAGTGAGCTGTATTCTACCAACCAAGCCTTTTCATTTGATACCAATATTGAGGTTGTTGTGAAGTTATGTGATCCGCCATTTTGTATTGGCGGCCATATTGGATTTAGAACCATAAGAAATATACTATGTTGTATTTTCATCAAGATTAAGAATGTGTACCAAATATCAGATCAATCTGTCATGAGGAAGGGGGTAAAATTCCAATTACTAAATTTGACCCAAACACACAAATAAACAAAAAAATAAATAAATACCAAGCTGGTCAAGCTAAATAAAACCGTTTAAAAACAATAACAGTATTTCTTCTTCGGAATTCATTTTGCAACTGGCTCCTTTACTACGAGAGCCGACGTGTGAGCGGCATGTTCCCAACGGCAGCGGACTGCAGCCGACGGCGCGCCGCGGACGGCGCTCGACGGCAGTCGACGGCTGCCGCTGACGGCGCTCGACGGCAGTCAACGGCTGCAGTCGCCTGCCGCTGACGGCGCTCGACGGCAGTCGACGGCTGCCGTCGACCTCTGCCGTTGGCAACGTGCCGTTCGTGTGTGAGAGCGCGTAAAGCTATTGCATAGCATTTTGTATCAACTTAGGTATGCAATAATTATAATATTTATTTATTTTATTTATGCAGTATTTCTTTTTCTTTGATATTAATTCAAGTTATACTTTTTGAGCGTGGTGACCGATAAGAAAACAAATTTTTTTTCTTTTATTAAAAAAATTAAATGCCAAATTTTATCCGGAAATAGTAACATTATAGGCAATATCATATTTGCATCAATGAGTAATACGCTCAACTAGATAATAGTACTAACGCCGGTGCTATCCCATTCATGTAGGTCGTATTTTTTATTTCATCACGCATTCATTGATAAATGCCGGCAAACTCGCGTCGAAGCTCAGACGTCAAGCGCACCGCCTAGCCGCGCCCCCGCGCCGCTAGTTTCGTAGAGTCGTACAATACGTCTAATCCCACGCACACAACGCCGCGCGCCGTGTCGAAGACTGCCGAACTGAAACGTTAGACGATGCACGGCCTTCAAGCCACACCTCCGTGCCCGTCGGAGTGGGGAGCGTGAGGTTTTTTCGTTACTGAAATTCTTGAAACTGTCCCCGCGCTCAAGGCCCGCGAAAGAAGCTATGCAATAGCTTAAAAATATGATTTATGAGATACTTGATTACCTAAGTAGATACATTCGAAGAAGATTAAGAGAAGTCAACGCATTTTTGTAAAACATTAGTATTTCCGAAACTGGTTGAGACTCAAAAGTACTCTTCTACACATATGTATAATGAGGATCAATAAAGTTATAGCAAATTCAATAAAACTAGTATCACGGTGTTCTCTATGATATAAGAAAGATATTTCTTCTTGAATTATCCAAATCGGACCATTACTTACGAAGATATTAAGTTATAAACATTATGCCGTTGCTGCCGCTACGTCAGTATTCAGTAATAATAATAATAAATAATAAACGTTTCACACTCAACGGCCCCCAGTAGGATTTTCTCGTGTGTCGGGGGTCCGGAAACACACACAATACACAACCACAAACGCCCAGACCATGACAAACATCTGTATGGCCAATACAAATTTTTGTCATGTGCGCGGATCGAACCCGCGACTGCTAGCGCAACAGCTAGTGCTGTGACCGCTGCGCCAACGCGTCGTAAGCGGGATCAGTGTATGCGGGATGCGTGTGGCATCACTCCGACTCATAAAACTCACTCCGGATCATAAAACTAAGTAAAACATTTCGTTTTGACCGGATTCTCATGAGCATTGACGAACCCGGTCAACTTTGGAGCGCTGTAACAACGTTTTGAATGAATGAAATTAAAAAAATTGTAGAGAAAAATTTTCCTCAAAAAACCATCTACAAGACGTAGTAGAAGTATAAAAAAAAAAGTTATAGAGCAAAAAAGAAAATCTTTATAGAAATTTTCTCACTTTTTTGCTTATAACTTATTTAATTTTTAAATTTCGGCAAAAAGTTATATGAACATATTTGTAGGCAAAGCAATTTGCTACAAATTATGTCCTTACAAATTTTTTGTAGGACAGATAGTTTAAATGAAAACACCATCGCAGCTTGTCGCTACTATGGGCTAACTGGCATGGAACGTCCGAGTGACGTCACAGCCTTCCGCGCCGGCCGGTTAGTAAACTCCGCTAGTAATTTGATCATAACTTCGTCAATTTTTGTCGTAGAACAAAAATTTTTGCACTGTATGTTAAGGATTTCTTAGTTCTATAAATCTGCATTCTCAACTAAAAACGTTACGGATCCTCATTGATGTGATTGATTTTAACTATTAAAATTTTCAAACTAAGGAAATACGAGTACTCGTATCTCGCGATAATAACTGTAAGTGATTAGCTTGAAATGGAACGTAGTCGTTGTCGTCATAGACAATATCATATTCTCCATGGACAATATAAATCGATTTAATTCTATAGTAGGTATGTATAGTGACCTTAAAAAATTATAGTAAACAAAATTAAGCTCTCTTAAGTTGGCGGGGAGAAATCAATTTTTTTAACTTTTTTATTGCCATATCGTTTGTTCGTTGTTTGTTCGTGATTGTTCGATAAAATTTATTGTTTGTTCGTTGTTCATTTTTTTATAAATAATGTTCAAAATTTTGACCTTAAGTTGGCGGGGAGAAATCAATTTTTTTAACTTTTTTATTGCCAAATCGTTTGTTCGTGATTGTTCGATTAAATTTATTTTTGGAGACTTCGGAGAGTATTCAAATAAAAGACTTCTTCAGAAGGTGTCGATCGAATCGAATGAATTTATTTGGCAAAAATCGCAATATTTATACAAAATTATTTACAAAGAAAAATTACATAAACCAATAAAATAATTAGTTTTTTAACCAATTAGAAAGCTATTCTAATTAGTGCTATGCATTTCTTTCCCGCATTATTTCCGTCTCTCTTTCCGTGCGTGGTTCGTGCTTCCGTCGGAATTACTCGTGCGCTGTGTAGAACGGCGTCGCGGGCGAAACTCTATTAATATGACCTCCGCCCGCGCGCCTCGCGGATTCCGCCTCCGCGCTCCGACCCGTTCGGACGTGTTTGCGCTGCTCTCTCGCTCGTCGCTCGTGCACCCCCGTGCCCGCCGAGCACTCGCGTCCGCTTCGCCGAAGCGTCGACCGCGCCACGTAGCGACCACCCGGTCGCCCGTCCTAGCTCTATGCTACAGTGTTCACGTAATTCCGTATTACGTCTTGTGATAGGTCAGTGTAGTGTTATTTAGTGATCGATAGTAAGGACTGTCAAGTGAGTGTACTCGGACATAATAAGTGCACTAGTGCTTCCGCGGACGCGGGCCCGCTCCTCCCGGAGCCGACCAACACACCCGGATTACCAGGTTAGTCGTAGGGACTCACCTCTGTCACCTACGGGCAGAGCTCATTAGGGTTCACACTGTAGGCACACAACTGCCGGGGGCAGGGGAGATACATTTATCTCCTCCCCGTGTCCACTAGGGGCACATAGTCACGATGAAGCGACTCCTAAAGTTGCTCGCCACCCGGTACCCGGAGGTTCTCGCAGAACTGAATCGCGAATTAAGCGAACAGGGCGCGGCCTCCGAAACACCCTCCGCCGCCGCCTCGGGTTCGATCCCCGACGGACCGGCATCCCCCGACTCGGTAGATATGATTACCGAGAGCGAAAGTGAGTCGGATAGTGACGACTCACGATCGGAGACTAGCTCGAGGTCGGCTTCACCGACCGAGAGCTCAAATGACGGTTTCGAGACCGTCACAAACAAAAAAGCTAGGAAGCATAAGCTGAAGGATTGCTCTATCAGCCCACAGCCAGACACTAAAAGACCCGCTACTAGCAAAGCCCGCCGCACGCCCCCTGCCTCGCCTACCCCCGCGCCTAACGCAACCCCCGCGCCTAACGCAACCCCCGCGCCTAACGCTACCACCGCGCCTAACGCCACCCCCGCCACCCCGGCTAACGCCAAATCGGTATCGCCGAAAAAGCCTCCGCCCATCTACATCCAGGACTTACGGTCCTGGAACGACATTTCGGCCAGAATAAAGGCCAGAAAAATTAACTTCACCCACGCGCAATCTACAGCGCAGGGTATAAGAGTCACCGTTCCGGACTCTGAATCCCACCGCCAGCTATCGAAGCTTCTCAGAGCCGAGAAAATCGGCTATCACACACACGCACTTGACGATGAACGTCAGCTGCGTGTTGTCATCCGCGGGCTCCCCAAAGAGATCGACGTCGCTTCGATCCATGAGGACCTCAAAGCCCAAGACCTCCCCGTCAAGGAAGTACACAGGATGTACAACCTTCGCACCAAAGAACCATATAACATGGTTCTGTGCATCCTTGATCTCTCCCCGCAAGGGAAAGAGATTTATAACCTAAAAACTGTGTGTCACCTATCCGGGCTCACAGTTGAAAAACCCCTTAAGCGTGGCATCCCCGGATAATGCCACAATTGTCAGAAATACGGGCATTCCGCCCGTAACTGTTTCACGAGGCCTAGGTGCGTAAAGTGCCTAGGGGACCACAGTACGATGGACTGTCCTCGTAAAGTCCCAGACCCACTAGTTCCCCCAAGCTGCGTTCTCTGTAACACACAGGGACACCCAGCGAACTACCGCGGCTGCCCTAAGGCCCCGCGAAGACGCCCACGGGGTAAAAACCCCCAGAAGAACTCGAACACGAGTTCCAAACCCTCCCCAAGTTCCGCCGAATCCCAACCGGCAAAGACAACTACCCTGTCTGCCCCTTCCACGGAGCGAACAATTCCTCAGGCGGCAACTAACGCCTCGATCCCCTCACTGACCCCTCAGGTCAACAGTCCCCTAGGAGCCTGGTCTGTACCGTCGGTTATAAACGGCACACCACCTTCTCCGGCTAAGTCGGAACCAATCTCTCGAACTCAGTTACTCAATATGCAGGCTTACCTAGACAGCGTGCGGGCTACCCTCGATAATATGTCAGCTCTAATAGGGCAATCCCTCAAGAAATTTTTAATGGCTACCGCTAGTAGGAATAAACCGCGATCGCTCAGCGTTGTTACTTTCAACGCAAACGGCCTTATCCGACAAATTGACTTAGTACGTCAATTTCTTAGGGACCACCCCGTCGACGTCATGTTAGTGCAGGAAACCTTCCTCAAGCCTTCAATTAGAGATCCTAGGATAGCTAATTATCGGCTTGTTAGGAATGACAGAGTCTTCGCCCGCGGGGGCACTGTCATTTACTATAAGAATTCCTTGCACTGCATTCCGCTCGACCCACCCACGCTTAGCAACATCGAGGTGTCAATGTGTCGAGTCAGCTTGACGGGCCATCAGCCTCTAACCATAATTTCAGCTTACTCCTCTCCGAGCAAACCCCTCTTAGAAAGTGAAATCAGATCACTCCTCTCGTTGGATGTCGCGGTCCTTCTGGCCGGCGACTTGAATTGTAAACACCCCCGCTGGAATTCCCGTAGAATGAACGCCAAAGGTAGAGAACTAGACAGACTGACTTCACTGCCGACCTTCGACTTCGAAGTGATCGCCCCTACAGCACCCACCCGTTACCCCACTAGGGACACCGGAGACAGACCCGACATACTCGATATAGCGATCTTGAGGGGAGTAACCTTACAGTTACGAACCATAGAGACGTTATCCGAGTTAGACTCCGACCATCGCCCTGTCCTAATCCAGCTAGGACCAGACACAGATCTCCCCCAACCCACTAAAATCATAATAGATTTCAAGAAGCTCGATATAGAGTTAAATAACATCGATTCCAACGAGAGTTTAAATAGAATACCCGACACAATTGACTCCGTAGATGTTGCAAAAGCAGCCGCGTTAAACCTCACCTCTTTCATTAAAGAAAAGATCGATTACTGCTCTAGGGAAATTCCTAATCGCCCTGGAGAGCGATGGGAACTCCCGGAGGAGTTAAAAGATCTGATAAGGCGCAAAAACGCGCAGACTAGAGCCCATGACACATACCCGACTGACGACAACCGGAGGAGACTCCGTGACCTACAGAGGGAGGTGAAAGCACGCTTCGCCGAACTCAGGGATGACCGCCACAGTAGATGCCTCGGAGAGCTCACGCCTTCGCACACCGCTTACTGGTCGCTAGCGCGAAATCTCCGAAGCGATACTGTCACCACAATGCCCCCGTTATTACGCCCGAACCTCCCACCAGCTCTCGACGATCTGGATAAGGCCGAGTGTCTTGCTAGTAGCTTGGAGAGTCAATGCTCACCAAGCACTGAGCCGATCGATCAAAGTCACCTCCTAAAGGTTGACTTCGAAGAAGAACGCAAGGCGGCTTCACCGCCTACGGACGAACCACTCCCTCCGACGACCGTCGAGGAGGTTGAATCGATCTTGAAAGGACTTCACGCCAAAAAGTCTCCGGGACCCGACCAGATTTCTAATAAGACCATTAAGCGTCTTCCTAAGCGGCTCCTCGCCCTACTCGTAATAATTTACAACTCCCTCCTGGCTAGCTGCTCCTTTACCGATCAGTGGAAAGAGGCAATCGTAGTAGGAATTCATAAACCTGGTAAACCCAGGAACCTCCCTACCAGCTATCGCCCTATAAGTCTTCTCAATACACTCGGCAAAGTGTACGAGAAAATAATCCTAATCAGACTTAAAAAAGCCACGGAGAATATGACACCTCCGCTCATTAATGAGCAGTTCGGATTCCGAGCCGGACATTCCTCAGTTCACCAAGTGCACCGCATCACCGAACATATCCTATCCGGTTTCGCCATTTCGAGAGCCCACTCAACGGGTGCCCTCTTCTTCGATATAGCGAAAGCATTCGACAAAGTCTGGCACAACGGCTTAATATACAAGCTGTATCAACTTAAAATACCAGACAGACTCGTGCTCATCTTACGGGACTACTTGTCGAATCGCACATTCCGCTATCGAGTCGAAGGCACGTTATCGTCGCCTTGGCCGATACGCGCCGGCGTCCCCCAGGGATCTATACTCTCTCCGTTCCTGTACTCACTATACACGAACGACATTCCCATACCCGACCCCAGATCAGCTACTAAGCTAGCTCTCTTCGCAGACGACACTGCAATCTTCACGACCTCCACCTCAGTAGACGTGATGTCCAGACGCCTCCAAACTGCAACCACCGCACTAGGCGAGTGGTTCAGGAAGTGAAGAATCGAGGTAAACGCCGAAAAAAGCTCAGCGGTGCACTTCACCAGAAACCCAAAGCTCATTCTTGGGAGACAAGGGCGACCGAAAATAATTAAACTCTTCGGGACACCGATCCCATGGCAAAAAGAAGCCAAATACCTCGGAGTCACTCTAGACAGAAAATTAAATTTCAGATCCCACATTACCCGCGTTCGTAACAGAGCCGCTTTCGTACTCAGTAGGTTATATATGATGCTATGCGGAAAGAGTAAAATGTCTCTTAGAAATAAGACGACATTATACAAACTCTGCGTTCGTCCTATCATGACCTATGCGAGTCCAGTCTTTGCCCACTGTCGCCCCGCCTACATCCAACGCCTGCAAGCAATGCAGAATCGATTCCTACGTATGGCCACGGCCTCACCGTGGTACGTACGTAACGTAGATCTCCACAAAGACTTCAAGATCGATTCAATCTCCAAGCATCTCAAAATACTTTCTACAAAGTATTTCGAGAGAGCAAGTCGACACCCTAACCCTGTTATAGCAGAGGCCTGCATCTACGTAGGTAGAGGAAACTTACAGACTAGACTTAGACGTCCTAAGCACGTCCTGACAGACCCCGACGATAGGATTACCCTCGAAAACACCCCCTTCACAGGGAATACACACAATACACACACACACACCGTCCTCGCCGGCGAAGACGAGGTCCCCCGCGTTAGGTCGGTTCGAACACGCTTAGGCGTATCGACCGTCTATAACTCGTCACAGCGCTCCGCATAGCGCCTCCTCCATTCCGACGACGTTCTAAGCCGAGGTGCGATCTCGCTAGGAGACACCCTTAGGACGAACGTCACCCCCGTGCCCTCCAAAAGGGCCCACATCTTCCTTCGCGGCCGGTGTCTATGTACCCGGCCCCTCTCACCGGTGACGCTGTAAAGGCCAGTAGGGCCAACAGCAACTATCATTTCGAAAAAAAAAAAAGCGCGCCTCGCTCATTTAGCGGCGGTCGGCGCAGCGAACGGACGTACAACGCCTCTTCACTTGGCAGCGCGGCGTGTCTATAATTCTTGAAAATATACACGAAGAAAGAACTTGCTTGAAAATTTGTGAAGTTATGTGAACTGTGACTGCTTGTGCATCCGCTTCGTGCATGGCGTGCTGTGAAATATCTATTTACAAACAGCTCTTTTCAGAGCTAACGACGTCATTAACAATTCCTGTTTCTTAACATTAAAACAGTCCTTTTCAGGGCTAACTATCATCGTTTCTAACGAAAATTAAAACAGTCCTTTTCAGGGCTACTTACTTCCTGTTTCTAGCAGACGTCATGCTTCATGGTAAAAGTTTTCAAGGTAAACTG
This sequence comes from Melitaea athalia, assembly GCA_905220545.2. Taxonomy (NCBI): domain Eukaryota; kingdom Metazoa; phylum Arthropoda; class Insecta; order Lepidoptera; family Nymphalidae; genus Melitaea; species Melitaea athalia. Next base: position 3,551,726 of record HG992207.1, on the reverse strand, counting down.
GTATTTTGAAGGTAATGTGTTTTAAAGGTACGGTATTGTTCAAGGTACAGTTTTATAGGTAAGTAAATAAGGTAAGTAATATTGTGCTAGTACATCGACTTATTATTACTACTTACGTAATAATGAATCGATGTGGTAGCCACAGAGCTCCCCCTCAAGTGAATCGTACTGGCAGCTTGACGGGACGGCCGACTCGTGTTGTGATGTTCTTATTCGCGATCGGTTGTGACGTCTCGTTGCTATGCGTTTTGGCGGGAACTGAGTTCTGTGGCGAGGTAACTTGTAGCGATGACGTATCGTTAGGTATATCTTCCTGTAGTATGTATTTAACGAGAGTTATATATGAAAGTATATATATATGTGTGTGTATGTATATGCGTATGTGTACATGTATATGTATGTTTGTATGTGTATACTATGATGTATAATGGGTTCATTTACTTATATATCGTTGTTTAGGCTTCAAAAAGCATAATTAGTATTTGTATTTGTGTAAGTATATATTTTATGGTTTTAAATTTATTCGCTGGCTGTACCCCACTGCCGCCAAGATAAAATAAATAAATCTATAGGTGGTCCTGAAAATCGGTGTTAGGGTTTATCCCTGACTGAAGCCGAGGACATACCTTTTTGTGAGACACGCTGCTACCTTCATTAGTGAGTTGTATTATTTTTAATGTCTTCTTTCTTGTCAATTTTGAGTTCAATTGTTTAAATTTTCTTTCTTCTTTTTTTTAAATTATTATTATTTGATTTGAGTTATCGTTAGTTCTTTCATATTTATTTTGATGTTTTATTTTAATGTACCTACTCAGTTTATTTTATGTTCATCGTGTTGTATCACTTGTATCGCAGTGTGTTATCGCAAATAAAGCACTTATTATTATTATTATTATTATTAGTAAGTATGCAGGCTTGAGTCTATCTATCGATATGTTAGTTTCTCGATTTTGTAATTGTATCGTATATACTTTGTCTGTTTTCTTTATTACACGATACGGGCCTTCATACGGTGGTTGTAAGGGTTTTTTAATTGCGTCGACTCGAACGAATACGTGACTGCAGTTTCGTAGATCTTTATGAATGAAGAGAGGTTGTTTGCTGTTATGATGAGTCGTAGCGGTTTGCGGTCTGTTTAATTCTATTGCTTCTCTTATTTTGTTTATGTAACTATAGTCGCTCGCAGTTGTAGGTATCGATGTATTAAAGAAATCACCTGGTAGACGTAAGTTATAGCCGTATGTGAGTTCGGCTGGGCTAACTCCGGCGTCTGTGCGTAGGGTCGCTCGTAATCCCGTTCCGTTCGTTCGTTCGTGGGCTCATCCAGACTGACCTAGGTCAGTCCGGGTACGGGTCTTAGGCTCACGCCTCTCCGCCCGAGCTTTTCCTCACAGGGGAACTTCGCCCCCTGGATCTTGTGTTTTGGCCCGCAGGGCCAGGGCCATACCTTATTAAAATAGGCTATGGCCTTGTCTTATTGGTTGCTTGATGTTGTCCAATGTTTCGGTACTTCTAATTCAGTGGTTATGAAGGACACCGCGTGGGGGGTCCCGGGTGTCCTGTTCGTCGAGATCTTCGCTGTCGTTGCCACCAGCGGCGATGTTGGGAGCCGGCGGTGACAGCAGGAGCTCACAAGTTAGGGAACGACCGTCTGGAGGCCTGGCGTGTAAGGGTGCTATGCCGTGTAGCGCTCCCAGTCGACCCGCGTTCTGGGGCTGCGGAGCACTGTGCAGCCTCGCCGGAGGGCGAGCGTAACTTGAATCGGCAGGTGCTGCGTGTTGAGATCGTACACCACCTCAACATCGACAGGTGTGGTCAGTCCGTTGAGCAGCACTATGTGCAGTACGTCCGGCTGGAGCCGAGGGTTAGTCGGTATATGGGTCGGCGCTCCTGGACCCATAATCCCGTAGCCGTGACGTACGCTGTCCTCGAACAGTTGCCTTCCGGTCGGGGTGATGGTGCGAGAGCCCCAGCTGGGGTGCTTCGCGTTGAGATCGCCCACGACTAGTGTAGGCTTCTGTGAGCTGAAGAGCGTCTGGACATCAGTGCTGTAGAATGCAAGTCCGGGTGGCTTGTAGGCGGCATACAGCAGGAGTTCTTCGTCCCCTGCGTGCACCCTCACGCCCTGTGTACGCATGGACGTGTACGGTGCATGCTCCACCTCCTCGTGTACGATGTCTCTTCTCACCAGGGCCGCCGTGCCCCTGTAGGGCCATCCCCGGGGAGAGACTTCGTCGCGCCGGTACACGAAGAAGTTCGGGACTCGGAGCTCGACCTCGTTCGAGAGCTTCGTCTCGCCCAGGAGGATAACGTGAATATCTCTCGACTGGGCAAGTAGTGTTAGTTCCCGCACGTGGCCTCTGATGCCGCCTGGATTCCAGTATAGAATTCTCAGCTGGAATGGAGCTGAGAAAGAGCAGCTATTCCAGCCGAGATCGCTGGTATGATATCTTGGCCCTGTGTGAAGGCCAAGAGGATCTTGGTTAGTGCCTCCACAAAAACCTGGATCGCTGATGCTACGTCCGGGTTTGCGGGCCTTGTTGTTGGTTGTTGTTGTGTTTGAGCTTGCGGCGGGTCTTCATTTGTTGCGATGGGCGCAGCCGCCACCTGTTGCCGCGGCTGCGGTGTAGATGCAGCCGCTGGCTCCGAGCGGGCCGGCCTGGCCACCCGCTTGCTTCGCTTTGATTTATTCTTCTTTTTCTTCTTTTTGTCCCCATCGCGGTTGACCCCAGCTCCAGCTTGGGGTTGTCCCCTGATGGTAGGGGGGTTAGCCGGCGGTATAAGGGTCGTCGGGGCGCTGGCTTCCGACGAGAGTGGTGCTGTAACTCGCTCTTCCTGCGCGGGCGCTGTCTGTCCCTCGGCATTTGGTTTTATTAGTTTGCGCCGCGGTTGTGGTTGCAGCGCTGCTGCTGGTGATGGTGGGGGCGGGTCGGCCCGGACGGCTTGCTGTTGGCGTGGGGGGGGGGAGGGGCCAGAGAAATGCCCCTCTTTCTCGCCTCCCTCCTAAATATCGTGCACCTGCGGTCCTTCGCGGTGTGCGCCTTCTTGCAGTTGGCGCATGTCGGTGCTTCTTCTCGAGGGCGGGGGCAGTCCCTCGCCAAGTGTTCGCCGGCGCAGCGAACACATTTGATTGCTCGGTGACAGTTCACCGAGGCGTGGCCGAAGGCTTGGCATCTGTGGCATTGTGCGGGTCCTTTGTTACCCCGCCACGCTTCTACGGTAAGGCCGGGCATACACAGGAGCTCCGTCACCCCGTACAGTTGGGTGAGCTCCTCCGTACTCATATGCGCCAGCTGCACGAAGTACGTGCACCCGTGCCGGCCTTTGGTGGGCGGAATGCCCTTGGCCCGCTCCGCCGGGAACCCCAGCTCTTGTAGGGCCGTGAGCACCTCTTCTGTCGGTGTGTCGAAAGGTAGCCCCCTTATGGCTATCTTAGTTGGCAGCTCCGAGGCCGGGCTGTAGCAGAACCAGGAAATGGTCTGGTCCTGCTTGCTGGCCTCCACCAGGTAGTGTTGGACTACCCTATACTCCTTCGGGGAGTCGGGTAGGAAGCGCACACCCTTCGCAAGGGGTCATGCGTTGGGGGCGCGTCCGAGTATCTTTCGGATCTCCCCGAAGTGCCTCGTCCAGTTCGGCAGGTGCTCTACGGTGATCGGGGGGTAGCCCGATCGGGGGGTCTTGCTATTTGTGGCGGCGGTGACTGTAGCCTTCGGCGGCTGCACCGTCTGGCTCCTCGGTGATGCTGGTGCGGCGGCGGCCGCTGCGTACGACATGCCGGATGGCCCAGCCTGCGGTGATGGAGGTCGTGGCAGGTCCAGGTCCACTGCCATGGAGGAGGAGGGCAGGGCCGCATAGCTCGTCGAGTCACGCGGCCATGATGGCTCCTGGGATGTCGATGGTTGAGGTTGGAGCGTTCCGCGCTCCAGTGAGGGTGGTGATTGAGGCGGGTCAGCGTGTAGGATCGCTAGCGCTTCCCCAGCGGCATCTTCAAGTGAAGAGGGGTCGGATAAGGACCCAGACGACCCAAGGCGTGGTCGCTTCTCTTCCTCTTCGTTGTCGGTTTTCGGTGAGGACCCCTCCGACCGGGTCCGCTTCGCCCCTTCAGCGCTCGCCGTAGAAGCAGCTACGGTGGCTGCGAAGTTCACGACAGCGACTCCAGAGGGCCCCTCAGCCGGGTGGTCCGCATTGATAATTCTTATACGGGGGCGAGGTACGGGGGGAGGCGCGACGGCTTCGACAGTCTGGTCGAAGATGTCGCGGCGGACGACCGAACGCGGTATTCCGGACCGCCCACCTCTCCTCGTCCGTTGGTCCAGAGGGGGGGGTGGCTCCCCCCCTTCCGACATGGTGGTCAACTACTGTTTCACTAACCCTGACACTCTCGGGTTGCCGGCAGCCCTCAGCGCGTGCAACCCAGCCGGGTGAGACCCCTGAGGGAGGCCCAGCTTAGGCGCCCGCGAGCAGGTGCCGGTTTCCGTTGAGTGAAGGCAGTCAGGTGCGGAGGTAGTTTATGTTGTAGATCCTGCAGGGACTTTTCCCATGAAAAGCGTGCAGGAATCCGAGTGTTTCAGCCTTAGCGGGGCGCTGTGCGCCGCGCAGACGGCCCGGCCGCTTCCTCAAGCAAAGTCGCGGGACTTTGCGAGTACAACTGGCACCGGGGGTCAGCGGGGAGCGGGTGGACACACTAAGGTTTACACTAATTACTTCCCAGGGCAAAACACTATTTAGAAAAACGGTATTTTTTCCGGGGGAAATAATCGTGCTCGTAATCCGAGTAATACAGTAGGTAGTTCGTTGATCCCTGTCCTTGAACTTGATAGCTTCGTTCGTAGCGCGGTTTTTAGTGTGCGATGCCAGCGTTCGATAATGCCGTTGCTAACCGGGTGATATGGAGTAGTTCGGTTTTTCGTAATTCCCATGATTTTCATTAAATTATTAAACAGCTGACTTTCGAATTGTCTGCCTTGGTCGCTAGTTAGTGTCGACGGACAGCCGAATCTTACGATCCAGTGTTTGTATATAGTTTCGGCGACTGTCTCTGCTGTTATATCGTCGGTAGGTATTGCTTCGGGCCATTTAGTTTCCCTGTCGATCATTGTTATAAGATAGCGATAACCTTGCGTTGTCGTAGGTAATGGACCTACGATATCGACGTGAATATGATGAAAGCGTTCCGTTGGCGGGAATTTAGATGTCGCGCTGTATGTATGGCGTTGTATTTTATTTTTTTGACAATCAATACAGCTCCTTGTCCAATTTGATACGTCGCTATTCATTGACGGCCAAAAATATTTCTGTGACGTCATCTTTCGAGTCGTACGCGTTCCAGGATGACTTATGTTATGTACGCTTTTAAAAACTTGTTGTCGATATTGTTCACGTATATAGGGTCGTATATTCAAAGTTGAAGTCTCACAATATAATTCGACGTCGGTGTTCGGGATGATAATTTTCTTTAAATTGATATTTTCTTGAAGTAATAACTGTTGTATTGTAGGATCTCGTTGCTGTGCGATTTCTATTTCTTCGTAATTTATTGTTGAAGGACATGTAATCGTTTCTATGCGGCTTAGGGCGTCGGCAACAATGTTTTGCTTACCGCTCACGTGTCGTATATCGGTTGTAAATTCGCTAATAAATAATAATTGTCTCGTACGTCTCAGTGTTTCTGTAGATGAATTAATCTTATTCATTGCGAATGTGAGAGGCTTGTGATCGGTAAATATAATGAGTGGTCGGCCTTCAAACATCTTGCGGAAGTGTTTCACAGCCATGTAGATAGCTTTAAGTTCTCTGTCGTATGTTGAGTATCTCGATTGCGCGTCGGAGAATTTTTTCGAATAATACCCGAGAGGTTGCCATGATTTGTTTACGTATTGTTGTAGGACGGCGCCAGCTGACTTGTCGGACGCGTCACAAAATAATGCATATGTAGCTTGATGTGATGGATGAGCAAGTAAAGCGGCGTTGCTGATGCTGTTTTTACATGCTTCGAATGTTTGTGTCGACTCTTCTGTCCACTGTATGACGGTCTTGTCTCGCTTTTTCACGTTGTGTAGGTATGCGTTTAGTGGCGCTAGTATAGACGCGGCGTTAGGTATGTGATCGCGATAAAAATTTAACATACCGAGGAAACGACGTAGCTCTTCGATGTTAGTAGGCTTCGGATACTTCATGATGATGTCGATCTTCTGTGCTGGGGCTTTAATACCGTCTTTTGAAACGTGATATCCTAAGAATTGAACTTCTGTTTGACCGAAGTGACACTTCGAAGGATTTATTGTAATTCCGTGTTCTTCAAGTCTTCGTAGCACGGTTCTTAAGTGTTCTTTGTTAAGATCTTCGTTTTCAGATGCAAGTAGTACGTCGTCGATGAATGGAAATACGTAGGGCAGTCCGCTCAACACTTGATGTATGAATCGCTGGAATGTGTGGCCTGCGTTTTTTAAACCTGGACACATTCTCGGGAATTCAAATAATCCCATTGGTGTTATTATAGCTGTCTTTTCAATATCCTCGTCGCGGACGCAGAGTTGTTGATAAGCTCTGTTGAGATCTATTGTTGAAAATATTGTTTTTCCAGCGAGTTGATACGTGAAATCTTTGACGCGTGGTACCGAGTATCGATCGGCCTTAGTGATTGCGTTGAGACGGCGATAATCACCACAGACTCGTATGTCTCCGTTCTTCTTCGGTACGACGTGAAGAGGTGATGCCCATGGGCTCTTGCTGGGTCGACATAAACCTTGTTCGATCATGTTTTGAAACTCTTTCTTTACTTTTTCGTAGCGGTGTGGTGGTATAGGACGTGCACGACAATGTACGGGCGGGCCTTCGGTTTCGATATAGTGCTGGACGTTGATCTTGCTGTCGTTTATGTTCATTGAAGTCAGTCTTGTTATACCGGGGAATTCTGAGAGTATGTCGTGGTAAACATTGTTACAGTCTATGCTTCGTACTGTAGGTATAGATGTAACTCGAACGGGTGCTTTGACTATTAAGTTAGTGACGTTGTCGATAAGTTTCTTATTTTTTAAATCCACGATAAGTTGATGATGCTTCAGAAAATCGGCTCCTAGTATCGGTTTTGACACGTCGGCGACTATGAACTTCCACTTGTATGGACGGCGAAGGCTGAGGTCGAGTTCGAGTGTTTTTTCACCGTATGTCGATATAGTAGTGTTGTTAGCGGCGTAGAGTTTGAATGGCAGCGGTGTAGTGAAGTGAGTTTTCTTTCTAGGTAGGACGGATATGTTAGCTCCCGTGTCTACTAAGAAAGATATTCCTGTTTTCTTGTCTGTGACGAATAGGCGGTAGGAGTATTCTTGAGCGCCGGATTCCGCCTCTGCCAGCGTTCTCTCTAGTTTTCCGCTTGCTTTTCTTTAGACACGAAGGAACACGGTGACCTACAGTTTCTTGCCTGGGCTCCGAAACGTAGGTGGTGGTAGCACGCTGACGATGGTGTATTTTCTCTTGATCGGTATTTATATCGCGGGTTGTATTTACGGCTTCGAGAACGGTTTCTTCTGTAGTTATGTTGCGGTGGTCTTGATTTTAATTCAGCGATTTCTATGGAGAGTTTTCTTATTTCGTTTATTAAAAAGTTTGTATCTATTTGTGATGCGGACGTAGGAGGCGGTAGTGTCGTGCTGACGACGGTGACTTCGCGGTGTTGTTCTAGCATCTTGTCAGCGAGCAGTGCGAGTTCTTCTAACGCAGTCTTCGTGCTGAAGGAGTCGCTCACGGCTAGGACTGAGCGGATGTGTGGAGGTAGGTGGTTGGTCCACAGGATGCGTAGCGTGGCGTCGGGGATTCTGTCACGAGCGAGATCGCGCATCCGGCGTAGTAGATGTGACGGCTTCTGATCTCCTAGTTCCATTTCTGACAAGAGCTTTTTAAACTGTCGGTTGTCTGACTCTTCGTACGCAGTGATGAGACGTTCTTTAATAGCTTGATATGGCTTGCTTTCAGGTGGATTGTAGAGAAGGTCTGATATTTGTTCGATATCTTGCTTTTCTAACCGAGCGATAACCATCTGTGCTAGTTGTTGTTCGCCTTTCTTCTGATCGTGAGTAGCGGCTTCGAAGCTGTAGAACCATAATCGAACACGGTCACGCCAGAAAGGTGGAATTCGCAGTGAAAGCGAAATATTTGCGATTTCTGAAGGCTGGTTGGCTAGCTGGTTGGCGGTGGCGGCGGCAGCGGCAGCGGCGGTGGCGGCGGGCAGAGATTCGGTGGTTCTTGCTTTTTCCATTTTCTTCGCGAGCAGGGATTCCTCTTGTTCTTCTTCAGCTTCTTCTTCAGGGGTGTGAAGTACCGGGCGCTTAGGTTTCTGTACTACGGGACCTATGTCGCTATCCTGACATACGCTGCAACCATATGGTATCGGCGCTCTCAATTGTACGTTGTTCAGAGCGCGGTTCTGCGGAGCCAGAGACCGGCATTGGTGCTTTTGACGAAAGCCTACAGGTCGTGCAGCACCGCAGCACTTCCTGTGCTCGCGGGGGTCCTGCCGGCCGACCTGGAGGTTGTTCGAGCGGGGCGCGTGCAGGAGGAGTGCGAGAGGCTCACGGGCGGGGAACGGAAGAAGAAGAAGACCGAGATCCTCAGCGATGTCGTCTAAGTTTGGCAGACGCGCTGGGCTGCGAGCGGTAACGGAAGGGAGTTGTATAGCTTCTTTCCGGATATCGCTTCGCGGCTGGTGCGCCGCTGGGTGGAACCTGACTATGTTACCTCGCAGATTCTCACCGGACACGGATGCTTCAGGGGTCGCCTGTACGGGATGACGCTGTGTGACACGCCATCCTGTTACTGCGGACACGATAGCGAGACCCGTGACCACATTCTGTGGGAGTGTGACTTGTACAGGGAAGAGCGGAATTCGATGCTGGACGGAATCGAGCGGACGAAGGTAGGCCCAGTCTACCACGAGGACCTGACTGCCACGGAGAACAACTTTAGCCATCTACGGATGTTCGCGCACAGTTGGCACAAACGAAGGACTGAGATGACGTAGTAGCTGCAACATTGACATACTCGGACTGCTGTGCCGTCACTAACGTGTCGTGTTGTCGTCAGCCCCAGAAAGGGGAGAATGACGCCAGGGACAGTAACAAAGCACTCTCGTCAGAGGGTGTTTTTGTTTTGTAGGGAGTCAAGAATTGTACGGGGGAAGAGAGCGATAACGCAGACGTACCCCGTACATCTCCCGCGTTTCGCTCCGTATACCGAGAGGTGGGTAGGAGCATGGGAAGGTGGTGGGATTGTTCTTCTTCAGCGTCGGGTCACCACTTTAGAGACTTCGGAGGGTATTCAAATAAAAGACTTCTTCAGAAGGTGTCGATCGAATCGAATGAATTTATTTGGCAAAAATCGCAATATTTATACAAAATTATTTACAAAGAAAAATTACATAAACCAATAAAATAATTAGTTTTTTAACCAATTAGAAAGCTATTCTAATTAGTGCTATGCATTTCTTTCCCGCATTATTTCCGTCTCTCTTTCCGTGCGTGGTTCGTGTTTCCGTCGGAATTACTCGTGCGCTGTGTAGAACGGCGTCGCGGGCGAAACTCTATTAATATGACCTCCGCCCGCGCGCCTCGCTCATTCAGCGGCGGTCGGCGCAGCGAACGGACGTACAACGCCTCTTCACTTGGCAGCGCGGTGTGTCTATAATTCTTGAAAATATACACGAAGAAAGAACTTGCTTGAAGATTTGTGAAGTTATGTGAACTGTGACTGCTTGTGCATCCGCTTCGTGCATGGCGTGCTGTGAAATATCTATTTACAAACAGCTCTTTTCAGAGCTAACGACGTCATTAACAATTCCTGTTTCTTAACATTAAAACAGTCCTTTTCAGGGCTAACTATCATCGTTTCTAACGAAAATTAAAACAGTCCTTTTCAGGGCTACTTACTTCCTGTTTCTAGCAGACGTCATGCTTCATGGTAAAAGTTTTCAAGGTAAACTGGTATTTTGAAGGTAATGTGTTTTAAAGGTACGGTATTGTTCAAGGTACAGTTTTATAGGTAAGTAAATAAGGTAAGTAATATTGTGCTAGTACATCGACTTATTATTACTACTTACGTAATAATGAATCGTTGTGGTAGCCACATATTGTTTGTTCGTTGTTCATTTTTTTATAAATAATGTTCAAAATTTTGAGCTCTCTTAAGTTGGCGGGGAGAAATCAATTTTTTTAACTTTTTTATTGCCAAATCGTTTGTTCGTGATTGTTCGATTAAATTTATTGTTTGTTCGTTGTTCATTTTTTTATAAATAATGTTCAAAATTCTTTCAGTGTTAGATAGCCCATTTATTGAGGAAGGCTATAGGCTATATTTCATCACGCTAAGACTGCTGCGGAGTTAGAATGGTTTATGGGATTAGAGAGCGGCCCACCATTCCAACCCGAGACCATAAGTAAGTGAAGAGAAAATTAATTTAAAAAAAATTCTACTAATTAAATTAAATTTTGGATTTAGAGTTATAATAAAAGAAATTATTACACCATTTAATAATTTATTGAACAAAACAAAATAAGGGGCTTAATCCTGCCTCGTGGCTTGGAGAATAAAGAGTAACTTAGCTGAGTCCTTGGGTGACTCCGACGGCCCTCGGCTCACGTCGGAAACGCCTGGCTCGCCACGTGGCCGGGCGCTGCTTCCCTGAAGCCTCCAGGTGCCGGGAAAAAATATGACTGTCTGGTCTCCTGCCGTCCGTCGCTCCCACCCAGGTCCCGAGAGAGGGGTGCCTGGGGGCTTATTCAACTGGTTATGTGGGGCCCCTGGCCGAAAGTAATGCCACGTGGTTGTTCACGACCTTCACGCCGACCGCCAGACGCCACGCCAAGGACCCTGAAAGGACACACCCAAAACGGTGAGCCCTTCCGAAGCCAACCCTCCACACACTCCGGGTTGACAACGGAAACGGCCCATTAAAGACAAAGACACGTTAACATTGCATGACACAAATCAATTCAGTAGACTGTTATAAACTACACAGCAAAACTACACAAAACTTTTTTTAAAAACACACTTGAACAAATTAAATTTAGGTTTTTTTTTAAATATGATAATAAAATATTAAGTTTAGTTATACACACAGAAAAGCTTATTAAATGTTTGTACTACAATCACTCACCCACGCAGAAACTACGTAACCACGGACACTGAAACGGGCACGGCACGAGCCACGGGCAATGAAATGGCAGAGCCAACAGCGACAGCTGCTTATAAACGAAGACCGAAGCCCTCCTCACGTCCCACGCCCGTAACACGGACCTCACGACGGATGTACCGGACGAGGTGCTACGCGTCACCACACAAGAACCCACTTCAATAATCCCCGTATACATAAAAAAATATATATGTTACAATACCCCCCCCCCCCCGTCAGAGAAGAATTTTGCGTCTCTTGGCAAAATTCTAAAAAAAATTTATGTAAGGAGAGGATCTGGTAAGCTCACAAAGGAATTATAAACTTTACCTCATACTAAGAGAAAACAATTTTTGATAGATTAAATTTAAAAGATAACTGAATTACAAAACACCAAGTATAATTTTGAATTCACTGCAACACTATCATACGACCCAAACATACATCACTAACATTCAACATCCTGAACTTCACCTAACAATGTGCGTTAATCGACCTAGACAAACGCCCTAACACACAGAGTAACGATCTATAGATGAACACTACTCAGCAGCAAAAAAAAAAATTTTTTCTTAATTCAACAATAATTTATTTTTATTTATTTATTTATTTTTAAATCTACATTTAATACCGTATTCCTGATGTAGGCCTTTAGAATATAAATACAATGTATATATATAATACAATGTATGTATTTTTGGAATCGCCACCCGTTCCGAAATAAAGGCGTAGGCTTAAAAGAAATAATATGAGTTATTGCTCAGTGGAATAACCTCATATAACAACACAATGAGTACATTAGAGATGTACCCAACACACCACTAGTCAAGTCATTGCTCAGTGGAATGACCCAACAATTAAATCAACATGAGTACATTAGAGATGTACCCACCACACAACTATCCTAAGTCATGTACTTACTTGTATTGGCTAGGTGCGAAGTCATGGTGGAGGTAAGCCGAATCTACACAAGCGTACGCAGTGGTGAATTTTTGAACTAAACGGAGATGTTTTAAGACTCTGTCGTATAAAATACACGTAAACATTTTAATTTTTTATCAATAATAACATTTTAATAAAATGAGCAACCGGAGTTGCTGTGTCGTTAATTGTAGAAATACTAGCAGAAAGAGTGAGTGTAAATTTTATACATTTCCAACTGCGAAATGGAAAATAAATCAAAGAAAAAAGTGGATAGTAGCAGTAAGACGGCGAAAGTAAGTAGTATCATAACCTTAATTTCAGTATTAATAATAAAAGAGTATAACAGGCATTTGGAAACTGGTAAATGTTGTTGACACAATAATATATTATCTAAATTAGTAATTTGAAATATAAATGTTTTTACTTGTGGAATTTATCAAAATTTAATAAACTATTGTATGTATTTTATTAAGAATTTCATATAAATAATGAAAAATATTTTGCTACTCTTTAGATTAAACAACGTGTTTATTAAATTTAAAAAATTTAGGTACTAATTTGGAACTCAATTCGATGATTTACTGCTTGAAACCCAGTTTTGATGATGACCTCCATGTTTTCGTAACGACTTAAATAAAAAAATATTAAATTAAAAAAATTAATATTTTACGTTATCTTCAAGATTCAGCTATTACATTATCTTTTTATTTTTATTCTTTACTTTTACCTTTACAATTATTATAATTATACTCTTTGTTTCCAAAGTTTGTTTCCTTTTAGTTTTGTTAAAATTAATTTTACAACTCATAATATGTACTCAGCTATGCTTTAGAAATTAGAATTGACCACAGATTACACACAGATAGTATAAAACTATAAAGCTAGCTCGAATTGATTTAATCTAATCATGTAAATATTAAATAATTTGTTTATCAATGATACTTACGTTTTTTTTAAGGTATTTAATTCAATATAAAATAGCACGTAATTTCGTCAGTTCGTCACTACATTTTTTTCACATATTGATAGTTATTTTAACAATAAAAAAATAGTAATTATTGTCAAATATCATTAATATACTGCCAATCACAGATTATATCTGCCAATACTGTCCCCTTTTAGTTCATACCTCGAGTGGCGCTACCGTCACGCACCTAGCCAATAGGCACCAAAATAAATAAATGAGATCATCACCCGTCTCAAAATGGAATACGTATTATAAGTTTTAAACAAAAAGAAAACAATATTTAATTACCCTTACTACCAGAACTTCCCGTTAACTTCAAATCTTTAATATGCCAAACCCCAAGATCTTTACCATTCATATCCTGTAATACATAAACAAGAGGAGACCTTTTACCAACAATTCGGCATTTAATAAATTTAGGTGCTAATTTTTTAGAAAAGTATTTTTTTTTTTTTTTTTTTTAATAAAAGATATATCCACGGACTTATAGTGCCCGTGCTTTTGTTATTCCAATTTTTTATATAATAAAACATGCATTGGTACTGTACTGCAACTTAAGTAAACCTAATAACTAGACTTAGAACCGACGTGAGTCCACTGACCAAAACTATTCTATAATATAATTTTGTTATATATTTACACTTAATTGCTAACTACAATATATGTACACTTATTTCCTAGCTACAATTTATGTGCACTTATTTGCTACTTACAATGTACACTTAACCTATGTTAATATTAGTAAGTTTGTTTTTTTTTTTTTTTTTTTTTTTTAAATACTTAATCTTATAGTATTACTACTCCTCTATTCCCATCCTCTCTACTTCGCTGTCCATGAATAGAGCCACGCATCTGGTCTTGATTCCCACTTCTCCGCTTCCGTTTCTTTCGCTACGCGAGGATTGTGTTATCCCGCTGTGGGTCGGTTGCGGAGGTGCGTTTTGGTTGGCTCTATTCCTGAACAGTTTCTGCAGCGAGGAGGGCATGGCTTTCGTTATTTGACCCAGAAGGGTGCGGCCAGGAGACATCCGTGAATCTGTTTGGTTATCCCTCTGAGTGGCTTGTTGGACACGGTTTTGGTGTGTTTGTGGTTGTGTGTTGTTTGTGTGGGTATGTGTTACGAGAACGACGGTGTTCGCACTCTGCGCAGGTGTTACAGCCGGTGGTGGAGCGGTCGTGCTGTTCCTTTTTGCGGCTATATTGACAGCCTTTCTCGCGAATGTGAGGAAGGCCGTTCTGCTTGTTTCGCTCTCCAGGATGGTATGGAGCGATAGCTGGTCAAGTTTGATCTGGAGTTTGAGCTCTAGATCCAGCCTTTCCTTACTAAACCTCGGGCAGTCCAGTATTATATGCAGAACTGTCTCCTCACAATTCGGATCGCAGATACACGAAGGACTGTCAGTGAGGTGGAATCTGTGGAGATACGCCGCGAATCCTCCGTGGCCGGTCAGAATTTTTGTGTCGACAGCTGTTGGTGCCGATTTCCTTACCAGTCTGTAAGCGGTCTTTACATCCGGCAGGAATATTTTCGTGACCGAGCCAGTCTCCGAAGAATTGTATCTGTCCTGCCAAATCCTGACAGTCTCTTCCCGGATCCGCCTTCTGACGGACGAAATAGGTATTCTGTCGTAGTCAGGTGCCGTCTTTTTTGTTAAGGCCGCCTTTTTGGCCAGCTCGTCCGCTCTCTCATTGCCTGGTGTTCCAACATGGGCCCTCAACCAAAAGAACCGTATCGTCTTATTCTCCTCCCGGAGCTGTCTGATTCGACTCTTCATTTCCACGGCCAGAGGGTGAGTCACTGAGGGGCTCCTCAGCAGATCTAAAGATGACCTCGAGTCGCTCAAGATGTTAATGGAGCGTGACTTTGAGGTTGATATATATGTAAGTGCCAACATACTACGTAATAGTGTTTGTAATGATTTATTATGTTGGCAACCCATGAACGCAGTTCCACAATAAATGTCAATTAGCAAAACGTGTTTTCTTGTGCTCCTAATCTTAAAAATTCATAAGCTCTTTGTTAGTATTTATAAATACAAATATTCATCAGTGGCGACGAGTTGGACTTACGTGTGTGTGGTATCGATTGAATAAAAGATGTCGATCGGTAAAATTGAGCCTTTCAAAATGTCGGTGGATAATTGGACTTTGTACATCGAGAGGTTAGAACAATATTTCGTGGTGAATAATGTGAAATCCGAACTAAAAGTGGCTACTTTAATTACCGTGATGGGAAGCGAAACGTATGAATTATTAGTAAATCTTTGTACACCCGAAAAACCGGCTAATAAAACTTTTACGGAGTTAGTCACAATTATGCAAAGTCACTTACAACCCAAACCGAGCATATTAGCGGAAAGGTACAAGTTTAAGCAAAGAGTACAAAAACAAGGCGAATCTATAGCGGAGTACATGGCGGAACTCAAGAGATTGTCTAATACTTGCATGTTCACCTCGTGCTGTATGAGTACGAGTATAAGGGACCAATTCGTCTGTGGTCTGAGCAGTGAGACAATTATGCAACGACTATTTGCCGAGGAGGATAACATGAAGCTAGAGAAATTGTACAAGTTGGCAATTTCGATGGAAGCGGCGGAGACAAATGCTGCATACGTGGAAAAGGACAGAGTAGCAAGTAGTAGCAATGGGAAGGCAGCGGAGGAGGCTCCGTGTAACGCGGTAGCGGCCAGAGGCGAGTACCGGGTGACATCACGCGGCGGCGGCGGCCGCACGTCCTCCTATGTGCGGGCTGCGCCGGCTGGGGGTGCTCCGAGGAGACCACCGCTGACTACGGCTACTCAGTGTAATGTGTGTGGTTCTCGGCACGATACTAAAACGTGCAAATTCCGAAATTACGTATGCAAGGTGTGTTTTACGGGGGGACATTTAAAAAAGATGTGTCCACGATTACGCTACAATAAAACACAGAACACGTTCAACAGTGAAGTACAGGTGATTAATTCGGACGGAGATCAGGATTCTGAGGAGGTAAATTTTAATGTGTTTATGGTAAATAGTGTTAATAGTTACGAACCGTTCATGATAACGCTACAAGTAAGTAACACAAATTTAAGCATGGAAATAGATACAGGTAGTGCAATATCTTGTATAAGTACAGAATGTTATAAAATGTTGTTTTCACATTTACCAATGGAAAAATGTAATTTAATAATGTGCTATTATACGGGCGAAAAAGTCGCTCCGGTAGGTAAGATATCGCCGTTAGTAAGATATAAAGAAATATGTAAGAATTTACCATTATACATTGTAGACCGAGGTAAAAAGCCGTTGTTAGGAAGACAGTGGTTAATTAAGTTAAACATTGAAGTACCATTTAAAAATTGTTTTAATAATAGTGTTTCCGAGTCAAAACTGAATGTACAATCTCTCAGTTCCAGATATTGTAAAGTATTTTCGGACGGACTTGGCCGATACACTGGCGGGGAGGTGAGCTTACGCCTGCGGGCCGACGCGCGGCCTGTGTTCCTGCGGGCGCGACCGCTGGCCTACGCGCTGCGCGAGCCGGTTGAGCGCGCCTAAGATCAGCTGCTGCGGGACAACGTCATTGCGCCAGTCGATACCTCAGACTGGGCTACACCTATTGTTCCGGTAATCAAATCAGACGGATCGATTAGGATATGCGGTGACTATAAATTAACAGTAAATAAATGCCTAGAAGTAGACCGTTTTCCCTTACCACGTATAGAGGACTTATTAACGAAAATTCAAGGGGGTAAAAAATTTACAAAAATTGATTTGTCACAGGCCTATGCGCAGCTATGTTTGTCCGATGAATCTAAAAAGTATACAGTAATAAACACGCATCGGGGTCTTTTTAAATACAATAGACTAATATATGGATTATCCTCGAGCCCAGGTATTTTCCAAAGAACAATAGAACAAATATTTGCTGATATACCTAAAGTGGGGGTGTTCCTGGATGACGTTATTTTGACTGGACGGGATGATAAGGAACATCTAGAGATCCTTCATAGAGTTTTACAAAGATTACAAGATTACGGGTTGAAAATAAAAAAAGAAAAATGCACTTTTATGGCGGACTCTGTTATTTATCTAGGCTATGAGATAGACAAGGACGGAATTCATACAAATCCAGATAAAGTTAAAGCAATTGCAAAGGTACCTATACCTAAAACAGGGACAGAAGTAAAAGCATTTTTGGGTATGGTAATGTACTATGGTAAATTTCTAAAAAATATAAGTACGATTTTGTGTCCGTTGTACGCACTATTGAAAAAAGGAGCGAAGTTTGAATGGACAGATGAGTGTAATAAATCGTTTTGCAGAGTAAAGAAGATGCTGTTGTCAAGCGAGGTGCTAGCTCACTATGATCCGGCACTGCCGCTGGTGCTGACCACGGATGCCAGTAGTGTAGGTGTGGGTGCCGTCATTGCGCACCAGATGCCGGACGGCTCCGAGAGACCTATCGCCTATGCATCACGAGTGTTGAACGCGGCAGAAAAAGCATACGCGCAAATTGATAAAGAGGCGTTGGCGATAATATACGGAGTAAAAAAATTTCATCAATATTTGTATGGCCGGAAATTTTTATTGAAGACGGACCATAAACCATTGGTTTCAATATTTGGTCCAAAAACTGGAATACCTACCATGGCAGCGTCCAGAATGCAACGGTGGGCAGTGATATTGTCGGGCTACGATTACGACATTGTGTATATCAAGTCAGAAGACAATGTGGCGGATGCATTGTCACGATTACCATACGAGTCACCAAACAGAAATGGGAAAGAATATACTTATTTGAATTTCGTTTGTGATAACTTACCAATAACACACAAGGATATCGAGCAGAAGACAAAAGAGGATGTGCATTTGCGACGGATTGTTACATACATCAAGTCGGGTTGGCCAGGTCACTGCGCTGATAAAAGTTTACAGCCGTTCTACTCGAGAAGAAATGAGCTTTATATGGATGCTGGCTGCATTATGTGGGGATATAGAGTGGTGATACCTACGGTATTCCGGAAAAGAATGCTAGAAGAGATACACATGGGACACATGGGTATTGTAAAAATGAAATCAATAGCTAGAAGTTATATGTGGTGGCCAGGAATTGATGACGACATCGAAAGAGAGTGTAAGGAGTGTCACACGTGTACAATGGAAGCACCAGCACCTCCGCGGGCACCACCGCAACCATGGCAGTACCCAATAGAACCATGGTGTAGATTACACATAGATTACCTGGGTCCCATCAAAGGCAATAATTATTTTGTGTTGATTGATGCTTCAACAAAATGGATAGAAGCATTTAAAATGAAAGATACAACAACAACAGCAACAATAAGAGTGTTGAGAGAAATTTTCGCGCGATTTGGATTACCTAGAGAAATTATATCAGATAACGGAACAGTATTTACAAGTGCAGAAATGAGGAATTTTTTGGTTAAGAATGGTATAACACATACTTTTACACCGGCTTACCACCCTGCTTCGAATGGCGCGGCGGAAGGGGCCGTGAAGTTGTGCAAGCGTGCTATAAAGAAAGCAGAAAGAGATGGGTGCGACGTGGAGATCGCTCTGCAAGCATATTTGATGGCATATCGGAACACAGCACATTGTACTACGGGAGAATCACCGGCAATGTTACTGCAGCGGCGTAACCTGCGCTCGCGCCTCGACTTGCTGCGGGAGGGCGGCGCCCATCGCGCGGAGGAACGCGCGCGCCACCAGCAGCGGAAGCTTGTGGAGCGCGCCGCTGGCACGAAGAGAGCGTTCGCGGTAGGACAGAAGGTATGGGCAAGGAACTTCGGTACAGGGGAGCGATGGGTAAAAGGAACAATCACTAGTTTAGATGGATCACGGACAGTAATAGTGGAGGGGGAAAATGGTGTACGTATGAAAAGGCATTTAGATCAAATTAAAAATTATACTAGTATATTGGGCTTGCCGTATCCTAGTCTGAGGGAGAATGACTTAGTCCAGCAAGAGCAAAGCCGGGAATCCGCGGTTCAGAGCCGACGACAGTCTGCCACGCCGCCCCCGCCAGGGTATCGTACTCGTTCCGGTAGATTAGTTAAGCCGGTAGTTCGTTTAGATCTTTAATAATAATATTTTAACTATAATATAGGTATGTGTAATAAATAAATAAGTATAGTTAGATAAAAAGTTAATTTGAGATAGATTTTTAAGATAGTAGGTTATATTTAAAATTATTATTGTTTGTATTAGCTTATAGCGTAAGTAGTAAATAAGGGTGGAGGTGATATATATGTAAGTGCCAACATACTACGTAATAGTGTTTGTAATGATTTATTATGTTGGCAACCCATGAACGCAGTTCCTCAATAAATGTCAATTAGCAAAACGTGTTTTCTTGTGCTCCTAATCTTAAAAATTCATAAGCTCTTTGTTAGTATTTATAAATACAAATATTCATCAGAGGTTTTTGCCATATCTACGGCTCTGAAGAGTGCGTACATCTCCGATTGGAAGACAGTGTTGTGCGGCTCTAACCGGAAAGTAGAGTATCTTACTTCCTTGCCTTGGTCCCAACATGTGAGGGCGGCTCCTACTTTACCCTCTATTTTGCTTCCGTCGGTAAAGATGAAAGGCCCGACGATGTTATGTTCCTCAAGGACTTCAAGGTTCAGATTCTCTAAGCGCTCATACTCTGTTGTCATGAGTAGAGAAGGGTGGGGATTTTGCATTGGTCCCACCCTGCGCTCCAGCTCTCTTCCCGGTGGAAGAAGGTCCGTGCTGTGACCTTTTTTGATCTTAAAAAGCATGGCCGCCTCTCGAACGCGGAGGTCTAACGGGAGCAAGCCCGCGAGGACTAGTGCCGATGTCAGCGACACCGTTCTGTACGCCCTGCACATTTTCTGTGCAAATCCTCTCTGCAGTGAGTCTAGTTGCTTTCTTATCGACAACTTCTCTGCTGCAGGGGACCATACACTAGCTGCGTACAGAACGATGGGCTCTATCACGGCCACATATATGGTCCGTACGATCTCTCCATTCAGACCCCAAGTCACTCTCGCCGCTCTCGCGCTTAGAAAAGTATTTATCTTTATCACTCAAGAAGTAAGTTTTCTTATAAACAAGATCACCAACATTAAATTGCTGCGGAGTTAGAATGGTTTATGGGATTAGAGAGCGACCCACCATTCCAACCCGAGACCATAAGAAAGAGAAGAGTTAATTAATTTTAAAAAAAATATAATTCTACTAATTTAATTAAATTTTGGATTTAGAGTTATAATAAAAGAAATTATACACCATTTAATAATTTATTGAACAAAACAAAATATGGGGCTTATTCCTGCCTCGTGGCGTGATGGAGAGAGTGTTAGACTTAGCTGCGTCCTTGGGTTGGCCCTCGGCTCACGTCGGAACCGCACTTCCACGCCACGTGGTCGGGCGTGGCTTCTAGATGCCGCCAGAGCCCCAAAAAAATATGGCTGGGTCGACCCGCCGTCCGTCGCTCACACCCAGGTCCCGAGAGAGAAGGTTCCCAGGGTGGTTCCCTCTGGTTGTGCGGAATTATGTGGGATAAGTGGGGCAAGTGGGGCCCCTGGCAGAAAGTAAGCCACGTGGTTGTCTCGACCTTCGCCGACCGCCAGACGCCACGCCAAGGACCCTGAAAGGTCACACCCAAAACGGTGAGCCCTTCCGAAGCCAACCCTCCACACCCTCCGGGTTGACAACGGAAACGGCCCATTAAAGACAAAAACACGTTAACATTGCACAACAAAATTAGGAAAATTTGTTATATAAACTACACAGCTAAAACTACTCAATACTTTTCTTTTAAAACACACTTGAACCAATTAAATTTAGGCTTCCTTTAAATATGATAATAAAATATTACGTTTAATTATACACACAGAAAAGCTTATTAAAGGTTTGTACTTCAAGGACTCACCCACTATAGAAATTATGCAACCACAAGAACTGGTGCAAGACGGACGATGAAATGACCGAGCCAACAGCGACAACTGCATATAAACGAAGGCCGAAGCCCCTCGCATCGCAAACCTCACCCCGGACACGAGCCTAGCGACAGATGTACCGGACGAGGCGCTACGCGTCACCACACAAAAAACCACTTCGATAAGCCATATAATAATACATATAAAAATATATATGTTACAAAATTCAGCAGTCTTTCGACGCAAATTATAACGTGAAGTATTTTTTAAATGAGCAGCATACAAACGAAATTGAACTTTATCAAAAATACTAGCCAACCGACCTAAGTTTTCCGCATAACCATCTCTAGGGGTAAAAATTAAATTCTCAACACAATCAGAGTCCAAATAATGCGAACCACACGATACTAATTCCCTACCGTACACTAAGAAGGACGGAGTGAAACTCGTAGTTTCATTCACCGCGCTGTTAATTGCAAATTGAATTTGAGGTAAGAACAAATCCCACGATCTATGATCTTCCTCGACAAAAGATGCAATACAAGTTAAAATAGTACGATTATATCTCTCAACCGGATTAACCTGTGGAGTATAACGAGGAGTAAAATGAACATTAGGTACATTATAACTTTTAAAAAAAATGATACACTCATTACTAATGAATTGCGTACCATTATCTAATACTACCGACTGTGGAATACCATGAACTAAGAAAACATTATCCTCAATTAATTTAATTATTACTTTGGAATTTGCACGCCTCATAGGGAAAATTAAACAAAATTTTGAAAAACAACAAGTTACAACCAATATATAATTATTTTGTTTTCTACTCGTAGGCAAAGGACCCATAATATCTATAGAAATAACTTGCCACGGACGGACACAATTCTTAGGACGACCCATGTCACCTAATGTCAAATGATTTTGAGCTTTATATTCCAGACACTTAGAACAATTATTAACATAATTTAAAACATCTTTATACATTTTCGGCCAAAAATACTTTAAATTTAATCTTTTAAGAGTTTTAAACATACCTAAATGACCCGCAGTAGGTACATCATGATTAATTGAAATTATTTCAGAACGATGTTCCATAGGAATCACCTCCTTCCAATCAAATTCCGATGTTAACTAATTTTTATTTTTAGACAATCTAAATAATTTATCATTTTTAATACAATAATTTTGAAAAGACGCTGGCTTATTAGCACAGCCATTAAAAATATTAAGAAACCATTTATCATTACCTTTATAATTTGAAATCGAAAATATACTACTCACGGGAACCGAACGACTCAACGCGTCAGGAATGACATTATCACAACCCTTACGATGTTTAATCTCAAAGTTAAACTCTGACAATCTAGTACTCCACCGAGCCAAACGACCCGACGGGTTTGACAATGATAAAAACCACTTAAGAGCACTATGATCAGTGTAAACTGTAAATTTTTTACCATTGTCGAGATAACAACGCCAGTGTTCGTCCGCTGCCAAAACCGCTAATGTTTCCCGTTCCGTAATACCATAATTTTGTTCCGGCTTTGTAAGTGACCTACTCATATATGCGACAGGATGTTCTTTACCTTCGAAGGTCTGAGAGAGCATCGCACCAATACCATAACTGCTCGCATCCGTGTGAACTTCAAAAGGTTCATTATAATTAGGACACCTGAGAACAGGAGCCGAAACCAAACACTCCTTAAGCTTCCTAAAAGAACTATCCGCCTCCTCCGTCCATTTAAATGGAGGTGCACCCTTACGAGTAGAAGTTAATTTATTTAACGGCGCTGCCAAAGTACTGAAATCTTTAATGAAACGACGATACCAAGACGCAGTTCCTAAAAAACGTTTTAAACCCTTAACATTGGTTGGAGTGGGAAAATTAACTATAGCAGAAACCTTATCCGGATCTGTACGCAACCCGTATTTATCAATTACATACCCCAAATATTTCAACTGACTCCTCATTTCGAATAACCACCTCATATTCTAATTCGGCCTTAGGCAGGGATACGAATTTAATTACGTGAGTCATTGTAGTACAATAACAAATTTAAACGAAACAAAAGTACAACAAAAAAAAATGTTCGATTTAAATTAATGCTAAAATATTATAAAGATGTACAAAGTATTCAAAAATATTCGTTAATACAGGGTAGCTAAAAGTATTTAGTTACGGCAAAATTATTGAGTAAGAAATAATTAATACAAAAGTAGGTAAACTGAAAATTTTAACAAAGAATCGATTAACAATGAAAAAACCTCTGGTCAACTGTTCCACGTACGAAGAGAATAATAAAAAAATAGCTTCTGAATATTCACTTTGTTTATAAACTCATCTGCTTACTTCGATTTAAAGGTCAATTTTATTATTGTTATCTACCTACTCATAAATTTTATAAAATCCCAATCATTGCTTGGATTCCTGTATTTTTATCTATAAAGCCTGAATTCCTGCTAATTAATGTAATCGTATAAGTTATATTAATATTGTTGTATTTTGTACAGTATTTTTTAGTTTTTTTTATTATTATTATTATTAGTTTTTTAGTTTTTTTTTTTTCATATCGTTTTATATTCATCTTTGTTTTTGAACAGTACAAAATTTTATTGATTCTTTTTAACGTTGTTATAATCGAAACATTTTTTTTTCTTTCTGCTTCATTGTTGTTATTTTTGTTTATTATTTATATTTCGTGAGGTAAGCAGAGTTACGATTGTTGCAGCCGCAGATGCCAAGAAAAAGCAATTTACTTATAATTACATTTATTAACTAAAATTACAATTAAAATTTGCTATTAAAACTACATGATTAAAAATAAGTGATTCCCTACTGATGTTAAGTAAGAGAATGATTTGATAAAAAGAAGTTAAAGAAAGGTTTCCTCGGTGTGGCCGTCGCGGCGGTGGTCGCTGCGGTGGTCTCCAATCTTCATCCGAAATGATGTTGAAATCTTGCAGGTGCGCGGTACAGAGTAATAAGGCTGTGAGCACACCTGGGTTTCTAATATTTAAAATATATTGTTTTAATTGTCTTCCTATGAAGTAAAGCTGAAGGCACACCGATACCGTGGGGTTAGGTTAGCCGAGTGTAACACCTCCCCCCGTAGAACAGCGTCTGTTGAAGACTGATGTCGTAAACTGCGCTGGAAGATGATTAGGATCCACCCTTCTGGTACCTGGGACAGCGTCGAATTATTTTCTTCATTTTCCTTCATAGTCTTATCTAATGGTCCGGTATGGCGCTTCCAATAGTACACGCTAAGAAGGGCGCATGTACTTAAAAGTATGGTTACATACGTAGGTATCGTAGTGTGATAGATACCATAGTTTTCTTCGGCTTTTAACTTTATAAGTTGAGGCATGGAGATTCTAGTATTAATTTCTTGAAGGTTTTTAAGCTTCCGTCTCCATATAACATTGCTTAGGGATTATGACAAGATAACTGCCGTGAAGAGTTTCATAGGGGTGTCGCTCGCAGAACAAGTGGACCTTTGTTAATTCAGGAAAACTGACTGTGTAATTCTTTTCATCCAATTCTTTATATGCTGCGTGGCTCAAAGTGACAGTCATAGGCTTATGTAACGTACTACGCTCCTGCGTTGTTATGAATTGTTGTATGCAGTTCTCTATGATTGATTAAGATAGTTCGGCTTTTCTATACATAAATGCCACTTGCTGGCCTTCGGGCATTCAGCCTCTATGTACCTGAATTCATTCTCATGGATAACTAGGAATGGAAAGGTAGGTGATAGGACCTGATGGTATTTATTGGGAATCATAGATAACTAATATAAATTATAGATAAAAGATATAACTATTGGGAATTGAAAAACTAAAACTATCTCGTTACCTATGTAAAATAATCGTACCTTAATTATGTCATAGTATTCTCTTATGTCTCAATTAATTATATGCAGCTTATCTATAATAGAGCGTAAGGTGGTTTGATCTAAAGTCAAATGATGTAAAGTGACAGTTTAAACAAACGCTAGAATATTCTGGAATTTAATTATCTCCTGTGAAATATAATCTACATTGTCACTCAATATCATTACTGTTTGAGTAAGATGAGCATATTTCATTAGATCAAGGCCATGCTCCGCATCGCTTCGACTAATTTTATTGAAAAGCAAGCAAGCAAGGCAGAGTAATAGAGTAGTCGTTTTTACTAGTAGTGTGCTGGAACCTTGCGTCTGTATCGAAAGGTCACTATAGAGTGCTGTATCAAATAAATTAATTCTATTTGAATTTAGCCTAATATTACTTAACTTACTATTCCTAATTTCTCGCGGATGAAAAATTTTGGAATCTATAGGTAAATTAACACACAGCTATATAAATTATATAAAATACGTACGAGTATAATACGGCTAAAATTCACACATAAAAATTATGCAATATAATTTTTACGGATTACTTAAATATAATAAGTGAATTAAAATTAACAGACAGCTATATAATTCTATAAAATATCTATAATACGCCTAAAATTCACACATAAAAATTATGCTATATAATTTTTACGGATAACATAAATATAGTAAGTGAATTAAAATTAAGACACAGCTATATAATTATAAAAAATGTGTATGATAAGTCTAAAATTCACACATAAAAATTATGCGATATAATTTTTACGGATTAATTAAATTTAATAACTGACTTAAAAATTAACAGTCAGCTATGTATATCTAATTATACTCCTATAAAATATGTATACGGCTAAAATTCACACATAAAAATTATGCGATATAATTTTTACGGATTAATTAAATTTAATAACTGACTTAAAAATTAACAGTCAGCTACGTATAATTATACTCCTATAAAATATGTAGGTATACGCCTAAAATTCACACATAAAAATTATGCGATATAATTTTTACGGATTAATAAAATATAATAACTGAATTAAAATTAACACAGCTATATAATTATATTCGAATAAAATATGTATAATACGTCTAAAATTTATACATAAAAATTATGCGATATAATTTTTACGGATTAATTAAATATAATAACTGGATTAAAATTAACACACCGTTATATTATTATATAAAATATGTATAATAAGTCTAAAATTCATACATAAAAATTATGCGATATAATTTTTATGGATTAGGATTACTTATAGGATAGGTTTGGGTAAGGAACTTGAAAGATTCAAGGTACTTACATTTGCATTTTTCTTAGCCGAATCGATTTCTTGATTCCCTTTGGCTGCAACTTCCGTAGATTCTTCTTATAGTACTCGATCGTATTTCGATAACCACACGGGTGGCACGCGGCGTGACGATTTTTGTTCCCGAATCCCGCGAACCGGCCCGCGAGTACTATCCTACCGACTGCGCCAGTTACGATTGTTGCAGCCGCAGATGCCAAGAAAAAGCAATTTACTTATAATTACATTTATTAACTAAAATTACAATTAAAATTTGCTATTAAAACTACATGATTAAAAATAAGTGATTCCCTACTGATGTTAAGTAAGAGAATGATTTGATAAAAAGAAGTTAAAGAAAGGTTTCCTCGGTGTGGCCGTCGCGGCGGTGGTCGCTGCGGTGGTCTCCAATCTTCATCCGAAATGATGTTGAAATCTTGCAGGTGCGCGGTACAGAGTAATAAGGCTGTGAGCACACCTGGGTTTCTAATATTTAAAATATATTGTTTTAATTGTCTTCCTATGAAGTAAAGCTGAAGGCACACCGATACCGTGGGGTTAGGTTAGCCGAGTGTAACAGCAGATACTACATTTACCGTGAACATAATTATGTTGTTTTTGGTTTATCTTTTTATTTTTATTTTTCAATTGTTTTGTTAATTTCAATAACATGTGTTTTATATCTCTCCACAGCTGGCGGGTATGACATATATTTATAATTGTATATAACTTTTTTTTTGTATCTTAACTATATTTATTTATTATTATTTTTTTTTTGTATTTTTTTTTATAAAACATTTATTTTATTACATATACATATTACGAATCACATAATGACAGACAACAGTTATGTAACTGATGACAGTGATACATTTTTCTCTTTCTCCTCCTCTTCTGAACCGATTAGTGAAGATAGTTTTTGCAGTATCCCAACCCTTAATGAATCGCTTAATACTACCTTTTCACGTTTTCCGAAAGACTTTAACGTTGTTCACATAAACGCCCAGAGTATTCCTGCACACTACTCCGATCTTTTGTCCTCGTTTGATAACAAAAACCTTCACGCTATCCTTGTCTCAGAGTCGTGGCTCAAGCCATATTTATCTTCCACTTTATATTCTTTACCGGGCTTTCAGTTGATTCGAAATGACCGCGTGCATCGACCCGGTGGAGGTGTTGCCATATATCTACGCTCCTATATACCTTATAACATTGTCAGCATGTCAACACCCCAACCGGGTCCTTGTGCGGAACATCTGTTTGTAGAATTAACTTTTTCTCACTCTAAGATACTTTTATGTGTTTTTTATAATCCTTCTTGTTCTATTGATTATTTTTCTCATCTTGAGAATCTCCTTGAACAGTTTACTCCCCAATACCACCATACTATTCTGATGGGTGATTTTAACACATGCTTGTTAAAAAATGATTATAAATCCTTAAAACTCAATTCTGTTATAACCAGATCTAATCTAAATATTCTTCCCCTTTCTGCCACGCACTTTACTCCAAACTCCACTCCTTCTCTTCTTGACTTAATCATTGTATCTTCCACTGACCATGTTAAACAGCATGGACAGTGCGATGCCTTAGCATTTTCTTATCATGATCTTCTTTACTTATCATACAAAATTAAACCCCCTAAAGCAAAGTCAAGGATCCTTCTGCTGCGTAACTTTAGTGGAATTAACCTTGACAGCTTACGTGCAGATGCAGCACAGATTGATTGGTCTTTGATTAACACTGCAGATACTATTGATCAGCGGGTCACAATGTTTAATAAAATTGTGATTGATTTATTTAACGTACACGCCCCGATACGACCAGTTCGATTAAAGCACTTGCCAGCACCCTGGCTTACCGATGACATTAAATGTCTGCAACATAAAAAGAACATAGCAAAAGCTAAATATAGGGCCAACCCTAATGTAATAAACTATGAGAGGTATAAAAAGATTAGGAATCGCTGCAATACACTTTGTAGGGATAAACAGCGACGCCACATTCATAAACGTTTAACTGAAGAAGGTGATTCTTCTAAAGTTTGGAAATTTCTTCAAACACTTGGAGTTGGGAAAACGCGTCAAAATATTGATCCTAATAAATTAGATTTCAACAAGCTTAACCAGCATTTCCTATCTTCTGATGCCATTAACAGTGCTATAAAGTTAAATACATTAAATCAAATTTCAACTCTATCCACTCCAGATTTTCCTGCTTTCACTTTTAGTCAGTTCACCATATGTGATGTTAAGAAGAATGTTTTGAGCATCAGCTCTGATGCGGTTGGTTCTGACAGCATTAGCCGTAAAATGATTATTCCAATTCTTGACTTTGTAGCTCCTATAATTACTTCCCTATTCAATTTTTCTATCCAGTCCTCAACATTCCCGGCCGTGTGGAAACATGCCCAAATTATCCCACTACCTAAAAAGCCAAACCCCTGATTATCGACCAATATCTATTCTCCCATTTCTATCAAAAGTGTTTGAACGACTTATTTATCAGCGAATATCTCCTTACCTTTCACGACATAATCTCCTTAATCCTTTTCAGTCAGGTTTCCGCCGTGGTCATAGTACGGTTACTGCTTTAGTCAAAATAACTGACGATATCAGAGTAGGTATGGATAATCAACTTGTCACTGTGTTAACATTGCTTGACTTTAGTAATGCTTTCAATGCGGTTGATTTTGACATACTACTCGCTGTGCTTCGTTCTTTTAACATATCTCCTGAGGTGACTGACTGGTTTCAATGTTATCTGTGTGGTCGCCAGCAACGAATTCATATTGATGGCAATTCCTCTAATTGGTGTACGATCAATGCTGGCGTACCCCAAGGTGGCGTGTTATCTCCTCTCTTATTTTCTCTATTTATTTCTTCTATCACTAACCATATTTCTTCTCTCTACCATTTGTATGCGGATGACCTCCAAATATACTCACAATCCTCTCTTAGTAAGCTACCTGAATGTTTTAAGCTGTTGAATAAAGATCTCAAAAGTATAGAACTTTGGAGCGAATCATACGGTTTAAAAATTAATCCTTCGAAAACTCAGGTAATTGTCATCGGTAGTCAGAAACTCATATCGCGCATTGATTGGTCACAACTTCCATCAGTAGTTATTAATGGTACATCTATTCCAATAAGTGATAAGGTTAAAAATCTAGGCATTACTTTCGACCAACATCTGTCATGGACATATCATATTAATGAGTTAAGTAGAAAACTGTTTGCTGCAGTAGGATCTCTAAGAAGGCTAAGTAACTTTCTCCCTATTCCCACTAAAGTTATGCTAGCACAGTCTCTCCTTTTACCGATCCTTGACTATGCCGATACAAGTTATGTTAATTTAAGCGAGGAACAATTAAACAAACTTGAGCGTTTACAGAATCTGTGTATTCGGTTTATGTTTGTATTGCGTAAATATGACCATGTTTCCGATTTTCGTAAAAAGCTCAAATGGCTTTCTATCAGATTTCGCAGGAATACCCACATCCTGTCTCTTCTATATTCTATCCTGTTTAGTCCAGCTACACCGATGTATCTTAAACAGCAGTTTGAGTTCCTTTGTGACACGCACGAACGACCTCTGCGCTCAAAAGATAACCTTATCTTAAAGATCCCGCACCATTCCTCAAACTTTTACTCGAAATCCTTTACTGTTGAAGCTTGTCGGTTGTGGAATTCATTACCACTCACTATAAAATGCGCACAATCATTGAATACTTTTAAAAAACTCATCAAAGAAATGTATTTGTCGTCATAAAAGATGTTGAATAATGTCATTACTATTATTTATATTATTAGGTCTAAAAAACTGGCGATGTAAAATTAGCGGAATTGAAAAAAAAACCACCGAAATTTGTAGCTTTTTTGTTGCTAATTAGTTGCTAGAAAATTAATTTTTTTGCTCCAACCGATTGAAAAAAATCGGCAATAACGCTAACTTTACATTAAGATAGCGTGGAAATCACTGAATGTGGACTGATCGATCAAGCGAATAGGGGTAAATTTGTTGCTAATTTGTTGCTGAAAGATGCTAAGAAGAAAAAATTTTAAAAAATAAAAATTGATTTTTTTTTTAAATTATTCCAAAATAAATAATATCCACGCCAGCTTAACCCTCGAATTTTCCGTGTAAAAACTATAGTAAAAATTTGTTGCTCCTCATAATGCAGCTTGTTTTAGCAGAAGGAGTCAGCAACAAAATAAAAACCGGGAGTCAAGAGAAGTTGGAGATCGGTTTACAAAAAAACCGGCCACGCTAGCTTAATTAACGATTTTTTCGCGGAAAAACTATAGTGAAGATTTGTTGCTGCTCATACTGAAGCTAGTCTGAGTACACAGGGTCAGCAACAAAATAAAAACCGGAAATCAAGAGAAGTTGGTGAAGAGGAGAAGTTTACAAAAAAACTGGCCACGCTTGCTTAACTAACGATTTTTCCGTGAAAAAACTATAGTAAAAATTTGTTGCTGCTCATAGTGCAGCTTTTTTTAGCAGAAGGAGTCAGCAACAAAATAATAATTGTGTTTGCTCGCAAACGAAAAAAAAGCGACTTCAATTACATCGACAAGTAATACAACGTAATAAGACGAAAAAATAGTCAAGTAAATACGCGCTATTAAAGATTACTTAAAAAGTTGTAATCAGTTTTCGATCTAATTTAAACAAGACTACAAGACAAGTATTAGCTTTCGACTAAAGTAAGAATCATCGAAATCGGTACACCGAGTAAACAGTTATGCGGTATAATATAACGTAGGTCGACGAAAAAGTAGTCACGTAAATACGCATTATTAGATATAACTCTAAAAGTACTTGTCAGATCTCAATTAAATTAAAATGGGACCACATGACACGCAACACCTTTCAATTAAAACAAAATTGATCGAAATCGGTCCACCCAGTCAAAAGTTCTGAGCTAACATACATAAAAAAAAAAAAAAAAAAAAAAAAAAAAAAAAAAAAAAAACATACGTGTCGAATTGAGAACCTCCTCCTTTTTTGGAAGTCGCTTAAAAACAGGGAGTCAAGAGAATTTGGAGATCGGTTTTAGAAAAATAATAGCCAACAAACAAACATTGAGAATAGCAAGACAATCGCCGTCAGATGGCGCAGAACACAATATACCTTTTTAGTTAAGTTGTGAGCTATTTGCCACTAGATGGCGCAAATAACATATTTGTTGTAGTAAAGTTGTGAGCTGAATGTTGTTACTTTGTAGTGTGGTTGTGCTATATGTCACTAGGGGGCGCCACGTATTAATACAATGCAATATTAAGCATAGTATTAACAACTTTTATATAAACATTTATACCATTATAATTCTAAAATGATGCAATTAAAACACTTATGAAAATACGGGCAGTTATTTCGAGCAAATAATTTTACACTAGGGACTCAATCTATCGAACATACCCGATAATAGAAAATGAATTTTGAGCTGCAATCTTTTTTATTGAAGTTGAACGAGACGAAGTAGTTCAAGCTTTCGTGCATAGATGTCACTACTCGTTCAAACCTTGGTTCAAACGTACTCGAACGTTCGTAAACATTATAGTGATTCTTTATTTTGAAGTTTTTTAATACTCTAGCTATCTACATACATATTATATCGTTAAAAATATCATAATTTTTAGATAGTGAATTTTATTATTTCATCCTCTTTGTTGTTCATTTCATTTTTAACGATATTTATAAGCGCGGAAGAAATTCCGTATATTCCTTGTTACTCTTGTAGTAGTTCCATAATATAAACATAGACCTTTAACAAGAAAGTAGTCTTTAACAAAGATTTAAATCGAAATTTAAATCTTTGGTCTTTAATAGTTCTAAGAAATGGCGTTTTGCACTATTGTCTAATTATTAAGTGGTAGGTTTTTCAATGAAGTATAACTTCTTACGTGCGTACATAAGTACACACACACTTTTGAAGTTATACTTCTTTTGGCGCGTTAGAGAAAAATTATGAGAGTAAATTTTTACATTTTTTGTAAGCAAATAAAACATAGATCGATATATATCTATAACTATACCTACTGAATGAACCTCGCCTTTTCATTTCTCAGTAGTACCTAATCAGTTCAATTATAGGAAGTAGGTATAACCGATAGAAAAATTATTTACTTGCATCGTACAGTTAACAAACAAAAAATATTTTGGGCAACAATATAGTTGACTTATTCAGACTTCAGGAGTCGTCATGGTTAAATTCAATTTTTAAAACACAAACATAAAACTTACTGACTTATATCAAAAAAATCGGCCAAGTGCGAGTCGGGCTCGAGCACGAAGGGTTCCGTACGGTTTATGCATAAGGTTTATGAAATAAATGTTTTTTTTTTTTTTAATTTTTATATTTGAGTGAATGAAAGATAAATTGCAGTTTACGATTTATGACGTATTAACACGTTCAATGCCACTACGATTTTCATGATGTCTTCGCGGATGCCGCATACATTTCACGTTGGACTCGCCAAGCGAGTCGCCGGCACTGCAATATAATTTGATTGGACTAGCCACGCGAGTTCACTGGCATTATGTAAGGGTAAAATTTATCTTTTGTTATTATTGTGGCCGGCTTACGCCCGATTTCCCAAAGGCTGATCAACGCAAAAATTAACTAATCATCTGTCAAATAGTCCGGGCTCCCTAGTACATTTTTTCACATGATTACTATCAAGCTGGTATTCCGGGAGTAGCTTCATTTTGATGAGACGAACAAAAATTTCCTCTACGAAAACTCGATTGAGGTAGCTAACAGGGGTAGCCGGGGATAGAGCAGCGTTGATCAGCCTCTGGGAAACCGGGCGTTAGGCCCTGCGCGCACTAGTGACTTTTTGTCACCGTTACTTTTTGTCACTGTCACCGCGTCCATCATCCCTAATGAAGGTGCGCGCACTTGGATGCGTGACAATTCGGTGACTTTTTGTCCGCGGAGGACGCCAACATGCCCGTGACGCGACAAAATGTCACGTGTTATATGTACGTAGGTTGGCAAACATGGTGTAGAACTTTCCACTTATCAGCCTATCACTCCAAAGCGGGTGAACCCAATACTTTTTATTATTGTATTTCTTTCTATTTCTAAAAACGAGTTCACAGACAACCTATATCTGTATATAATCTGTCACTGCAAGTGCGCGCAGTCGCGAAGGTGACGGTGACGTGACGGTGACAAAGAATTTTTTGTCACGGTGACAAATGTCACTAGTGCGCGCAGAGCCTATCGAATACACGTAAAAATTACAGATCTAGGGATCCGCACGGCATTCAATAAAAAAATAATATATTTTTAATTATTAAAATAAATGTTAATTGGTGCGTATATAATTTAGGTAATGAATTCAGTGACTACACTTACGTTCAATAAATACTAATAAGTAATGAAGTATAATATTAATTAAACTTATAAATAACTAGCTGACCCGGCGAACTTCGTACCGCCTAACAGTCGATTCTTTAATTATTTTTTTTTAAATACTTATTTTGCTATTCGGGATAACGGCAATTTAGATAAAAAAAAGAAAAAAGAAAGTTGATAAGTCAACAATTACATAATGTAAAAAAAATATAAATTAATATATTGACAAATATTGACATTAATATTTATACGATACTAACGTCACTCAATTGTTTTGCCTTACTGAAACCCCTCCACTAAAACTTAAACTTTATGGTATGGTATTAAAGTTCAAATTGACCCTTAAGTATTATTACGAAACTTTTGCATGGGAATATAGAATAGTTTTGTTTTCAGACTTTTCAGGCAATTTTTCTAATTTTTCGTAAGAAAAATCTGTTTAGCTGCTCTCGAGATTTGCGCTTAGCAACACATTCATCACATTTCATTTCACAGACAGCGTAAGTACAAAAATAAAATAACAACAATAAAGTAAATTTTATTATATATTTTTTTATTTTAAAGTAGGTCTAGGTAAAAAGTAAAAACCTATACTACGTGGTCAAATTAAATTAGCTAGCAAAACTCTTTATCATGGGTGTCGTTTCTATAATTTTCAAAGGTGCTAAAATCATTTTTTAGATACCTACACAACAATAGCATCTTTAAAAGAAACTCAATAGGTACATAGTTTTAAATACACACACAGGGCGTCCTTTCACAATAAATAACAAACAAAAAAACTAACCCAAACAAAAGTCAACAAAAAATGCTAACAATGTGCTAATAAATTTATTATTGTTTACTAGCTGTGCCCGCGACTTCGTCCGCGTGGAATTAAAAAAAATATATTGTTCAGTTCGCAGAGATACAAAATAAAAATAAAAGTAACAGCCTATCGGTCAAGCCGTTTCAGAGATTAGCCGGAACAAACTGACAGACAGACAGACAACAATTGTAAAAAATGTTATTTTGGTATATGTACCGTGTATACATGCATATGAATTTAGTAAAAGGCTATTATTTTATTATTACAAACGGACACTCCAATTTTATTTATTTGTATGTATAGAGTATAGACGTATAGATTTATAATATGACATGAGCGTGCGCTAGCCGAGATGGTGACAAACGACACAAGCTTCGCCCTCCAAACCTTGCGGAAGACTGAATTCCGAAATCCGAATATTCCGATTTCCGATACCCCGCGCTGGAGTTACAGTAGTGAATACGCCCAGATTTTAGAAAAAAATCAATAACACATCAAATTTAGGTCTTTTCGAAAAATTTATTCATGCGAATTGTTCATTATTAAATTGTCCATCCATTAGTGTCGGTAGCAAAATAAAAGAATGTTTACTTTACCAGGAGACGCATAGTATCAGTAATTATTTCTCATTTTTGTGGTTTCGTTGTAAGGCGATTATTTAAAAGGTATCCCACTAAAAAAAATTAAAAAATCATCCATTATATAATCAAAATTATGTAGAAATTAAATGTGTTTGTATTAGTTTGATATTTCTTTCCAATAAAAAGTAGATAGCTTCAAAAAACTGCACAAAAAACGGCTAGCGCGGCGTTTTGCCCCCACAGCCGCCTTAATGTTTGATAAAAAAAAGGTGTGTGTGCGATTCACACACGACAGAAGTGAAACTTCTATGGCAAACTGATTTAAAAAAAAAAACTAATTTAAAATTAGCGGCTAGCAGCGCGGCTCGTCCACAGTAGTGGTGGGTCGTCGACGCTTTTTCGGTCAACGAAACGAGACTGAAGGCCCTGCGCGCACTAGTGACATTTGTCACCGTGACAAAAAATTCTTTGTCACTGTCACGTCACCGTCACCTTCGCGACTGCGCGCACTTGCAGTGACAGATTATATACAGATATAGGTTGTCTGTGAGCTCGTTTTTAGAAATAGAAAAAAATACAATAATAAAAAGTATTGGGTTCACCCGCTTTGGAGTGATAGGCTGATAAGTGGAAACTGGAAAGTTCTACACCATGTTTGCCAACCTACGTACATATGACACGTGACATTTTGTCGCGTCACGGGCATGTTGGCGTCCTCCGCGGACAAAAAGTCACCGAATTGTCACGCATCCAAGTGCGCGCACCTTCATTAGGGATGATGGACGCGGTGACAGTGACAAAAAGTAACGGTGACAAAAAGTCACTAGTGCGCGCAGGGCCTAACGCCCGGTTTCCCAAAGGCTGATCAACGCTGCTCTATCCCCGGCTACCCCTGTTAGCTACCTCAATCGAGTTTTCGTAGAGGAAATTTTTGTTCGTCTCATCAAAATGAAGCTACTCCCGGAATACCAGCTTGATAGTAATCATGTGAAAAAATGTACTAGGGAGCCCAGACTATTTGACAGATGATTAGTTAATTTTTGCGTTGATTAGCCTTTGGGAAATCGGGCGTAAGCCGGCCACAATAATAACAAAAGATAAATTTTACCCTTACATAATGCCAGTGAACTCGCGTGGCTAGTCCAATCAAATTATATTGCAGTGCCGGCGACTCGCTTGGCGAGTCCAACGTGAAATGTATGCGGCATCCGCGAAGACATCATGAAAATCGTAGTGGCATTGAACGTGTTAATACGTCATAAATCGTAAACTGCAATTTATCTTTCATTCACTCAAATATAAAAATTAAAAAAAAAAAAACATTTATTTCATAAACCTTATGCATAAACCGTACGGAACCCTTCGTGCTCGAGCCCGACTCGCACTTGGCCGATTTTTTTGATATAAGTCAGTAAGTTTTATGTTTGTGTTTTAAAAATTGAATTTAACCATGACGACTCCTGAAGTCTGAATAAGTCAACTATATTGTTGCCCAAAATATTTTTTGTTTGTTAACTGTACGATGCAAGTAAATAATTTTTCTATCGGTTATACCTACTTCCTATAATTGAACTGATTAGGTACTACTGAGAAATGAAAAGGCGAGGTTCATTCAGTAGGTATAGTTATAGATATATATCGATCTATGTTTTATTTGCTTACAAAAAATGTAAAAATTTACTCTCATAATTTTTCTCTAACGCGCCAAAAGAAGTATAACTTCAAAAGTGTGTGTGTACTTATGTACGCACGTAAGAAGTTATACTTCATTGAAAAACCTACCACTTAATAATTAGACAATAGTGCAAAACGCCATTTCTTAGAACTATTAAAGACCAAAGATTTAAATTTCGATTTAAATCTTTGTTAAAGACTACTTTCTTGTTAAAGGTCTATGTTTATATTATGGAACTACTACAAGAGTAACAAGGAATATACGGAATTTCTTCCGCGCTTATAAATATCGTTAAAAATGAAATGAACAACAAAGAGGATGAAATAATAAAATTCACTATCTAAAAATTATGATATTTTTAACGATATAATATGTATGTAAATAGCTAGAGTATTAAAAAACTTCAAAATAAAGAATCACTATAATGTTTACGAACGTTCGAGTACGTTTGAACCAAGGTTTGAACGAGTAGTGACATCTATGCACGAAAGCTTGAACTACTTCGTCTCGTTCAACTTCAATAAAAAAGATTGCAGCTCAAAATTCATTTTCTATTATCGGGTATGTTCGATAGATTGAGTCCCTAGTGTAAAATTATTTGCTCGAAATAACTGCCCGTATTTTCATAAGTGTTTTAATTGCATCATTTTAGAATTATAATGGTATAAATGTTTATATAAAAGTTGTTAATACTATGCTTAATATTGCATTGTATTAATACGTGGCGCCCCCTAGTGACATATAGCACAACCACACTACAAAGTAACAACATTCAGCTCACAACTTTACTACAACAAATATGTTATTTGCGCCATCTAGTGGCAAATAGCTCACAACTTAACTAAAAAGGTATATTGTGTTCTGCGCCATCTGACGGCGATTGTCTTGCTATTCTCAATGTTTGTTTGTTTGGCAAGCGTGGCTATTATTTTTCTAAAACCGATCTCCAAATTCTCTTGACTCCCTGTTTTTATTTTGTTGCTGACTCCTTCTGCTAAAACAAGCTGCACTATGAGCAGCAACAAATTTTTACTATAGTTTTTTCACGGAAAAATCGTTAGTTAAGCAAGCGTGGCCAGTTTTTTTGTAAACTTCTCCTCTTCACCAACTTCTCTTGATTTCCGGTTTTTATTTTGTTGCTGACCCTGTGTACTCAGACTAGCTTCAGTATGAGCAGCAACAAATCTTCACTATAGTTTTTCCGCGAAAAAATCGTTAATTAAGCTAGCGTGGCCGGTTTTTTTGTAAACCGATCTCCAACTTCTCTTGACTCCCGGTTTTTATTTTGTTGCTGACTCCTTCTGCTAAAACAAGCTGCATTATGAGGAGCAACAAATTTTTACTATAGTTTTTACACGGAAAATTCGAGGGTTAAGCTGGCGTGGATATTATTTATTTTGGAATAATTTAAAAAAAAAATCAATTTTTATTTTTTAAAATTTTTTCTTCTTAGCATCTTTCAGCAACAAATTAGCAACAAATTTACCCCTATTCGCTTGATCGATCAGTCCACATTCAGTGATTTCCACGCTATCTTAATGTAAAGTTAGCGTTATTGCCGATTTTTTTCAATCGGTTGGAGCAAAAAAATTAATTTTCTAGCAACTAATTAGCAACAAAAAAGCTACAAATTTCGGTGGTTTTTTTTTCAATTCCGCTAATTTTACATCGCCAGTTTTTTAGACCTAATAATATAAATAATAGTAATGACATTATTCAACATCTTTTATGACGACAAATACATTTCTTTGATGAGTTTTTTAAAAGTATTCAATGATTGTGCGCATTTTATAGTGAGTGGTAATGAATTCCACAACCGACAAGCTTCAACAGTAAAGGATTTCGAGTAAAAGTTTGAGGAATGGTGCGGGATCTTTAAGATAAGGTTATCTTTTGAGCGCAGAGGTCGTTCGTGCGTGTCACAAAGGAACTCAAACTGCTGTTTAAGATACATCGGTGTAGCTGGACTAAACAGGATAGAATATAGAAGAGACAGGATGTGGGTATTCCTGCGAAATCTGATAGAAAGCCATTTGAGCTTTTTACGAAAATCGGAAACATGGTCATATTTACGCAATACAAACATAAACCGAATACACAGATTCTGTAAACGCTCAAGTTTGTTTAATTGTTCCTCGCTTAAATTAACATAACTTGTATCGGCATAGTCAAGGATCGGTAAAAGGAGAGACTGTGCTAGCATAACTTTAGTGGGAATAGTATTACTTATTTATTATATTACTTATTTATTATATGTATATATGTTTAGTTATTTGTGTATGTATGTATATATAATATATATGTTTGTATATAAGTATGTATGTATGTTTGTTTGAAAGTATGTGTACTATATTTTAGATATAAATATATATATTTATATTTATTTCTTTCATATATTTTTCGCCCCTACCCACACTTTCTATATCAGTCCTCTGCCCAAAGGTTGCCTGAAAGAAATCGCTGCATTAGCGATAAGGCCGCCTGTTGCAACTGATGCAACTGTGTTACTACTTAAAAATGTAATTCTTTATTTTGTCAATTACGAGTATGTATTGGTGTGCAAAAGTATAAATAAATAAATAAAATAAATAAATAACCTCGACTATGCTCGTACAAACTTTTAAATTTAAATAAAAACTTTGAATATTAACATGAAATTTTAACTTTAAATTTTAAATTTATATTTTACACACTATAAATACACAACCTAAACAAAACAGTAGTAAAATTTAATTAACAAAAATAAAGAGTAATAATTTTATCACAATACACAAAACATAAAGACACACAGACAAAACCGTTTCCGAACCCAGAGAAACCACGAGCCAGGAATAAGAAAAAAAAATAATCTAAGATAATTTACGAACAAACAAACAACTACAAATTTTAGAGATTAGAGAATTTACGTTGGGCGCCAGATGCTGCGGAGTTAGAATGGTTTATGGGATTAGAGAGCGGCCCACCATTCCAACCCGAGACCATAAGTAAGAGAAGAGAAAATTAATAAAAAAAAATTCTACTAATTAAATTAAATTTTGGATTTAGAGTTATAATAAAAGAAATTATTACACCATTTAATAATTTATTGAACAAAACAAAATAAGGGGCTTAATCCTGCCTCGTGGCTTGGAGAATAAAGAGTAACTTAGCTGAGTCCTTGGGTGACTCCGACGGCCCTCGGCTCACGTCGGAAACGCCTGGCCCGCCACGTGGCCGGGCGCTGCTTCCCTGAAGCCTCCAGGTGCCGGGAAAAAATATGACTGTCTGGTCTCCTGCCGTCCGTCGCTCCCACCCAGGTCCCGAGAGAGGGGTGCCTGGGGGCTTATTCAACTGGTTATGTGGGGCCCCTGGCCGAAAGTAATGCCACGTGGTTGTTCATGACCTTCACGCCGACCGCCAGACGCCACGCCAAGGACCCTGAAAGGACACACCCAAAACGGTGAGCCCTTCCGAAGCCAACCCTCCACACACTCCGGGTTGACAACGGAAACGGCCCATTAAAGACAAAGACACGTTAACATTGCATGACACAAATCAATTCAGTAGACTGTTATAAACTACACAGCAAAACTACACAATACTTTTTTTAAAAACACACTTGAACAAATTAAATTTAGGTTTTTTTTAAATATGATAATAAAATATTAAGTTTAGTTATACACACAGAAAAGCTTATTAAATGTTTGTACTACAATCACTCACCCACGCAGAAACTACGTAACCACGGACACTGAAACGGGCACGGCACGAGCCACGGGCAATGAAATGGCAGAGCCAACAGCGACAGCTGCTTATAAACGAAGACCGAAGCCCTCCTCACGTCCCACGCCCGTAACACGGACCTCACGACGGATGTACCGGACGAGGTGCTACGCGTCACCACACAAGAACCCACTTCAATAATCCCCGTATACATAAAAAAATATATATGTTACAAGACCAATAGGAGCGTAGCACCAATGAAGAATGTTTCCAAATCGGGTTTTTTTTTTCTTTTGAGAGCTCCTGCTGCGTAAACGATTAAAGTTTCCCACAAATCATGAATGATAGAATTGGTTCTATTCCACGGGGACGAAGTCGCGCGCAGAATTTAGTATTAAGATATTATAACACAATAATTATGAAATTTTACTTTTGTATAGATAATATTTTTAACCCTTAGCTGGAGTCGCTAATTTTGGCAACATACTTGGAGTCGGGGGTCAAAAATGACCCCAGTGGTGTTTGAACGTTTCATATTAAAGCCATCAATGTATTTTTAATATTTCGATTTATTTATTATTAGACAACTTATTAACTACACAGTTTTCAATTTTAATACTACTTTTTACTGAAAATAATATATTTTTTAACAAAATCAACTAATGTCTAGTTTTTTATACTTATTTTAACAGTATCGACTTCAGAAGCACAAATTAATTAGAAAAAATTAAAACAACACAAAAATAATTATTTATATCGCTTTCTTATATAAACTAAATAACAAAACCTAATAACTTCTTTTAAGATAAATCAAAATTTAAAAAATGACAACGTAAAAGTGTAGTCTAAAAATTCATAATAAAATATAAAAAAATCATAATTTTTTTTTCATGTTCTCTGTGACTTACAATCATGAAAATAATATATGTTATTGTTGAGGAAAAGACAATGTTCCACTTCCAAATATGAATTTATTTTTTACTCTATTAAATTAGAATAGTTTTTTGAGTCTATGGTAACTCTAGTAGTAAGATTGATGTTTTATGGTTAAAAATGTAAAGGATAAGAAATAAAAGAAAAAGTGTTGATAATGAAAAGCTTTATTATTCCTCGACCCTGCCAAAATAACTAACAGTGGTAGCAGACCGTGGTTTTCTGCAGTTTCCGGCACACGAAAATCGGCAATCTAAGGAAGAAAAAACATCGTCGAACGCAACGTGTAACGATCAAAATGGCGTCAGGACAATACGAGTTTGGTAAAATGAAACAGTTTGAAGGAGAAAATTTCGATACATGGAAATACAGATTGAAAACTATATTAAGGGAGCAGGAATGCTTAGATGCTATAGAAAGTAAGGATTTTGCGATCAAAACAGAAAACATAAAAAAAGAAACAAGAGCAGTAAGCATTTTAGTAAGCTCCATTGCAGACAGTCATATCGAATACATAAAAGACGAGAAAACGGCATATGGGATGCTTAAGATATTAGAAGTAAAACTTCATGAAGAAAAATACCAGAAGTAAAATTTTTATTAGAAGACAATTAATGGAAATTAAGTTTAATGAAAATGAAAAATTGCAATCACACTTTACACAAATGGAAGAATTGTTTACACAACTCAAAAACGGAGGATCTACCCTGTCAGAGGAAGAAAAGGTGAATTACATCTTACTCAGTATGCCGAAGTCATATGAAGTGATAATAACAACTTTGGAAACTATGACTGATCTTAGTGTCAACTTTGTCAAAGAGAGATTGCTGGGGGAAGAGGAGAAAAGAAAGAAAACAAAATCAGAGGAGACAACAGCTGTCAACAATGCTTTTCTGTGCTACAACTGTGGTTTACCGGGCCATAAGAAGTTTCAATGCCGTAATAGAGGGAGAGGACGTTACGGACCAGCCCGAGGAGGTAATGCAGGATGTGGACAAACAGGCCAAGAAGGACAATACCTGAATGCAGGACGAGGACGTGGATATGGCAGAGGACGTGGACATGGCAGAGGACGAGGTCAATATAGGGGACACCACCACGAAAAGAACCATCACACATTCCTGTCAACATTTGAAGAAGAGGAGGCACCGCTGTGTATTAGTGAAGTGAATGTAAATGAAAGTAACTATACTACATGGTGTGTAGACTCCGGTTGCTCTGATCACTTAATTAATGATAAAAGTTTCTTTACAGATTACATACAATTAATTAAACCTAAAATAATTGCAGCAGCTAAAAATTGTATCATGTTAAAAGCAGAAGGCAGAAGGCTTGGTAGAAAAGAGTCTTATTTTACTATTAAAAATGTTTATTATGTCCCTGATTTAAGAAAGAACTTATTGTCAGTATCTAAAATGGAAAACCATGGCTTTAGAGTAGAATTTTACAAAGTTAAGGTTAGAGTATACAACTATAATGATCTTTCCATGATAGGAAATCAAGAAGGTTCACTATACACAGTCAAATTGTTAATAGATAAACTAGAATGTGACTACACTAATATTGATGATGTTAACTTGTGGCATAGGCGCTTTGGACATTTAGGAATTAAAAATTTAAATTTATTAAAACAAAATAACATGGTAAATGGATTAGGAGACTTAAAAACAAATAATTATGATACATTGTGTGAACAGTGTGTGACAGGTAAAATGACAAGACAACCATTTAATAGAGAGGGTCATAGGGCGTCCAGGCCTTTGGAATTAGTGCATACAGATGTGTGTGGGCCAATTAACCCACCAACAAGAAATGGATATCGCTATTTTGTAACCTTTATTGATGATTATACTCATTTTGTAATGATATACCTTTTAAATAATAAAAGTGAAGTTTTTAGTAAATTCAAACAATATTATTATTATGTTACAAATCATTTTAATAGGAACATCTTAAAACTTAGATCAGATAACGGTAAGGAATAAGTAAATAACGAATTTTAAGATTTTTGTTATTACAAAGGAATTAAATTGGAGTACACGGTCCCATATAATCCAGAAATGAATGGGGTAGCAGAGAGAATGAATAGAACGTTGATGGAAAAGACCAGAACAATTTTATTAGATTCAACATTAGGAAAAGAGTTTTGGGGAGATGCTGTATTGTACTCAGCATATGTTAGTAACCGAAGTCCATCAGCAGACAGGCACCATACTGCAAGTGAACTCTGGGAAGGAAGAAAACCAAATGTGTCAAACATGAGAGTATTTGGAAGTTTAGCATATAATTATGTACCAAAAGAGTGTAGACAGAAGCTTGATAACACCGGACGTAAGATGATTATAATTGGATATGCTCCAGCAGGTTACATACTCTTCGATCCTGAAACACAAAAGACAGTACATGCAAGAAATGTGATATTCGATGAAAAACCTAAAGAAAAATATGTACCAAGAATTTACTTACCTTACCAAGATGTAGAAGAAAAAGATGAAGCATCCGAAGAAAGGAAAATATCACCTGAAAAGAAAAAAGAAGAAGGTAAGAGAATAACAGCGAAGAATACAGAAGATAACGCACAAGAGAAACAGAATAATGAGTCATGCAGTGAAGAAAACACAGAAGTTTATGAAGATGCAGCGCAAGAAATAGAAGACCAACAGGTTGAAAAGGAGCTAGCAAGCAGGGAGAGACCTAGAAGAAATATTAGAAAACCTAAATGGCAAACAGATTACCAGTTAGATGATAATGAAGATACAGGAGATATATTATATATATGCTTTACTTACGATTCATTCTGACACACCACAACATTTTGAAGAAATACAGAACAGAGAAGATAAACAGCAATGGGAAAATGCTATATCAGAAGCAATAAAAGTCCTACAAGAGAGTGAAACATGGAAGATAGTACCTAAACCAGAGAATAATAAGTTAATAGATAGCAAGTGGATATTTACTAGAAAAGATATCGGAGACAAGGAAATATATAAAGCAAGGTTGGTAGTAAGAGGATTTCAGCAAAAAGAAATTTTAGAAGACATTTACTCACCAGTTTTGAAACTACAAACGTTGAGAGTGTTGTTGTCAGTAGCAGCACACAGAGACTATAATATTCATCAAATGGACGTCAAAGGAGCTTTTCTTTATGGTAGGATAGATGAAGATGTATACTTAAAGCCCCCTCAGGGATTAAATATACCAGATGGTCATGTATTAAAACTAAATAAGTCACTATACGGATTAAAGAAATCTCCCAAATATTGGTATGAGAAATTTAACGAAGTTATAACTACCTATGGTTTTGAAAGATCTAATAATGATTATTGTTTATATTATAAAAAAGATATATACTTATTAATATATGTTGATGATTTGTTAATTTTTGGGCTTAACAATAAAGAAATAGAAAAAGTAAAAAG
This sequence comes from Melitaea athalia, assembly GCA_905220545.2. Classification (NCBI taxonomy): domain Eukaryota; kingdom Metazoa; phylum Arthropoda; class Insecta; order Lepidoptera; family Nymphalidae; genus Melitaea; species Melitaea athalia. Next base: position 3,507,095 of record HG992207.1, on the reverse strand, counting down.
CTATTTGTCAGAAAAATTTAGAATGAAAGATATGGGAAGTAATAATTTAACTTATTTGGGAATTTCTATATTAAAACAAAATGGACAGATTTATCTGAATCAAACTAAGTATTTACAAAATGTTTTAAAGAAATATGGTATGCAAAATTGTAAGGGCATGGACACACCTATGGATCCTAATTTACAACTAGACATAAACACTGATATAGACATGACATTAGAAAACTATTGTAGATCACTCATAGGATCTTTAATGTATTGTATGGTTAGCACTAGACCTGATTTAGCTACAGCTGTTTCATACTTAAGTAGATTTCAAGGAAAACCTAGTGTAAAACTTGTAAAAGCTTTAAAGCGAGTTCTTAGATACATAAAACAAACAGTTAATTATCAGTTAACTTATACCAATTGTAATATTAATAATAATAATACTCTAGTAGGATATGCTGATTCTGATTTTGCTAGAAGCATGGACAGAAAGTCCACTAGTGGTTATGTTTTTAAACTTTATGGTAATACTATTTCTTGGAAGTCTAAAAAACAAAATATTGTGACATTAAGTACTACTGAGGCTGAGTTAGTTGCTTTGTGTGAAAGTTGTGTAGAGTCTTGCTGGTTAATAAAATTACTTAAAGATGTAGATGTTAACTTGAAACATGTAACTAATTTTGAAGATAATCAGAGCACTATATATATATTCTTTATTGCACTAAGTAATTACAACAACAGATTATAATAAAGGAAGTAGGCAAGGGCGAACTTATCTCTAAAAGAGATCTCTTCCAGTCAACCCATGGTGGTGAGAGATGATGTGAGCGCGGGGCAAAGTAGTGCAAGAATAGACAATAGAAATAACAAGAATATAAAAAAAAAAAACATAAAATACATACACTACATATACATACATAAACATATATAAACATACATATACATACACACAAATCTACAAACATACATACATACATACATAAAATATAAATATACTACATATATACACATCTCATGCATCTGTACTGATTTTGGAGAGCAGATACTTCTTAAGATTGATTTTGAAAGTGGACAGCGATGAACTTTGCTGAATGAATTTAGGGAGATTATTCCAAAGGTTAGCAGCGCGTACAGAAAAGGAATTTAATCGGAAGGTGGTGTTATGCCGAGGAACTTCAAGCATTGTTGTTATGCAAGAACGCCTAGAGCGCGTGGGGGTAGGAAGCAGTTTGAAACGGGATCGAAGGTAAGGAGGAGAATTTTGATCGTGGAGTATTTTATAAAGGAAAGAAAGGATGTGCATATCACGGCGAAGGTGGATAGGGAGCCACTTTAGTTTAGTACGAAATAGGGAGATGCGATCATATTTGCGTAAACCAAAAATAAATCGTATAGCAAGATTTTGTAGACGCTCCAATTTACTAAGTAGCTCCTGTGTCACATCTAAATAGCACACATCTGCATAGTCGAGAATGGGTAAGAGAAGGGATTGCGCAAGCAAAATTTTGGTTTTAAATGGTAAGAAGAATTGGAGACGCTTCAGAGAGTGAAAGGTATGGTGCATTTTTCTGCTGACCTCGCTGACATGAGCTATCCAAGATAAGTGTTTGTCTATAATCAAGCCCAAGTTCCTGGCTTTGTCACAATAAGAAATAGGTGTGCCACGGTACAAAATGGGAGGAATAGCATTCCAATCGATTCGGTTTCTTAAACGACTGCTACCGACAATTATTGCCTGTGATTTCGATGGATTTATAAGAAGACCAAACGATTTAGCCCATAGGTTAATAGCTGAAAGGTCTTCGTTTAGAGATTTAATAGACTCATGCAGCTCGGTCAGCTCAAAATGACGATATATTTGCAAATCATCGGCATACAGGTGGTAGGGAGAAGAAATGACACGAGAGATATTGTTGATAAACACTGAGAATAATAAGGGAGACAGTACGCCGCCTTGTGGGACCCCAGCAGTGAGATCCAACCAGTCTGACGAATTATCGTCGGATGTTACTCTCTGCTGACGTCCAGAAAGATAGGACTATAAAGACTGTTAATAATCCCGATCAGAAACGTCTCAAACATATTGATATAAAATACAATTTTATTAAGGAAAAGGTAGAACAGGGACTCATTAAGGTAATTTATATTTCTACAAATAATCAGTTAGCAGATTTAATGACAAAGCCTCTAACTACTCATCTTTTTAGAAAGTTTGTTACTTTGTTGGGTTTGGAAGATTGTAACATTGAGGGAGAGTGTTGAGGAAAAGACAATGTTCCACTTCCAAATATGAATTTATTTTTTACTCTATTAAATTAGAATAGTTTTTTGAGTCTATTGTAACTCTAGTAGTAAGATTGATGTTTTATGGTTTAAAATGTAAATGTGAATGTAAAGGATAAGAAATAAAAGAAAAAGTGTTGATAATGAAAAGCTTTATTATTCCTCGACCCTGCCAAAATAACTAACAGTTATCCTCCTTTATGTGCACTATTACTCATAAAAATTACGTAAGAAAAAGTTGGTGCAACACTTCGAAAAAATAATAAAATGTGATTCGCGCCTTGTAATGTATGGATATAATGAACCCGAGCACGTGGTCACAATTATAAGCAAACAACTTCGTAGAATTCGATTAAAACTTTTACTTGATCAGTCTAGCTTTATTTATACAAACTATAATAATTATATCGTTAATAAAATTTACTTTAACAAGAAAACATTTGAAAATTAATTAATAATAATACAACCATATCCGGAGTCGGGGGTCATTTTTGACCCCAAGTGTATAAATACATATAAATGAAAAAAAACCACCAACCAACCAACTCCACTTTTGGGAATATTAGAGCAACGCCAGTCCGTCACCTGCCGTAACCCATGACGTAATGAGATTACTCAAGCACACAGGATTGTAGGGCTATAGACCTAAAAGTTATTTACGCGAAATAGTGACGTTGGGGTCATTTTTGACCCCCGACTCCAGCTAAGGGTTAAATCCTATGCATACTCTATTGTTTCAGATCGTAATGCTCTAAGTGATCACAATTATCACAAAGAGAACTCCAGTGGGAATGTAAATGCTACAAATGATATGTTTGTCATTGGCAGGGCGGGTATGTATTAAGTACTCTAATAACTAAAAATCAAAATCAAATCTTTTTATTCAAAATAGTACTAACAAAGTAATACTAATAGTATGTGTTAATGTATGATATTCTAATCAAAAGATAAATAAAATAAAAATAAAAAAGCCTTTTATTTCTGGTTTTCTTGTACAAAAGTTAATTACAGAATTTGGTAAATAAATAAAAAAAACAATTCGATGATTAAAAAAAATGAAGACAATTAACTATTAATGAAAAAAAAAAAAAAAAAGAAGTTGTATATGCACCAGAACCCTCTATGAGGTGAAGGCCTCTTCCTGAGATTACCATTTGTTTCTATCTTGAGCCTTCCATACCCAGTTCAATCAAAAGATACGTATATTGTATATTTTTGGTATAAAGATAATGTATTTGTCATTTATCAAAAGTTTAAGTTAATGCCTTCTTACGGATTAGTAATTCATGATTTTATTAATAATTTGTTATATTGTTTTGTCTTAGGTGATGATTTTCATGGACATCCGTTATGCTTAAATGAAGTTGATCCAGTTGTTGTGACAAGGCATGGAGGTGTGTGGCATTTACAGCACCTAGATCAGAGCTACAGAACAAAACCTGTTAAATCCATTTTTGTAATTAACCGACTTCCAAAAAAGAAGGAGGTTCTCAATTCGACACGTATGTTTTTTTTTTTTTTTTATGTATGTTAGCTCAGAACTTTTGACTGGGTGGACCGATTTCGATCAATTTTGTTTTAATTGAAAGGTGTTGCGTGTCATGTGGTCCCATTTTAATTTTATTGAGATCTGACAAGTACTTTTAGAGTTATATCTAATAATGCGTATTTATGTGACTACTTTTTCGTCGACCTACGTTAGGTATATTATACCGCATAACTTTTTACTCGGTATACCGATTTCGATGATTCTTACTTTAATCGAAAGCTAATACTTGTCTTGTAGTCTTGTTTAAATTAGATCGAAAACTGATTACAACTTTTTGAGTAATCTTTAATAGCGCGTATTTACTTGACTATTTTTTCGTCTTATTACGTTGTATAATGTATTACTTGTCGATGTAATTGAAGTCGGTTTTTTTTCGTTTGCGAGCAAACACAATTATTTTTACTATAGTTTTTTATGTAAATACTGGATTAAATTTTGCCAGCTTTGTTCTGCTATTATTAAAGAAAGGCTAGTGTTTGAAAAAGTTAAAGCAGGAATTTAAAATTTATCTAAATCGTGTGTTCTAAACAAATATATGGAGTTACGCTTTTATAATAATAGGATATCAAAAATATTTCTTAATTTCTATTAATTGTATTTAAAACATTGAAAATTATTCACTAAATCGAGATAAAAGTAAACCTTAGAGTCTAGTAAAACCAAATTGTAGTGTATCCGAACGCGACGTGGCAAAACTTGACTTGTCAAATCCCCGTTTGACTGTGATTGGATCTCCGCTTTCGTGCACGTTAGAACATGTAATCTTTTGGTAGACTTCGCTTGAGTTGAGTGCTAATTGCAAGTATATGGTAGTTTCGTGATTATTATTGTGTTATAGAGCCTTCTGCTAGTTATTTGTGTGGTGTTATATATTGTAAACATCAAATAGTATAAATACTAACTCGGCAATTGCAATTATGAAAAACCGGCAACAACTCCGACATTCCTATAAACTCTTTTCTTATTTCTACTCGTACAATTTGCACGCACACAAAGCCTTACATAAAGCAAAGTTTCCTGCTATAACTTAACAATTCATATTACATAATTACTTGCTATCAACGTGAAATATGTATTAGCAATCTAATAATAATCTTGTAAACCGTTTATATTATATATATTATTGTCAAAAGAGTAACTGTGGAGTTTCTTGCCGATTCTTCTCTGCAGAATTTACATTCCGAATCGGTGGTAGTCTCAGTTCTAAAAATAAGAATAAAGTTCCTTTTGATGTTGATTTCAATTTCGTAAATAAACTAAAGTAATACATAACTCTTTTATTACAAGTATGTGAGCGCGACCGCATTTCGTCACTATATACCTGGTACCTGCGCTGTTGTCGATATTCACCTACCCCCGCTCATTCTATTATTTGAGTCATTTTGACGTTGTGACGTGTTCGCCTGCCTTCACTCATTTTTATTCGAGTCATTCCGTCGTGTGTGGAACGATCGTTGCGGCCGCGGCTGGGGCAGTCTTGGCTCTGGCGTGGCGCGGTGCACTTGTGTATCCTGCTAGTAGCTTAACCTCGACTCTTCTAATAGTTAGTTTGTGTACACGAATTAATTGTTACTGATTGGGCAACTCGACCGGTGGTGGTGAGTGCCAATGCGCATTGTCAGGCGGCGCCGCCGTAAACCAACACTCGGGTCACAAGTCCCGGGCACTGCGTCGAGTTGTCTCTCTGCCACGCGATAGACGGTACCCGCTCGGTGAGTCCATTGAATACTAAGTAGTGTCTTAATTCGTCAATTAACGAGTTTGACCATCCGTCATCCTCTTCCTCACTTCTGATTCCTACATCAGAAGTGGGATACTGTTCTCGTGCCCACTCAAAGTGTTACTAGTGAGTAATTTATTTCACGATGCCACGTGAATCGCGTTCGCGTAGTCCCGTTGAATTATCGTGCGGTAAATCGAAGCGCAAGTCGAGTCGTCATCATTTGAACCGATCTAGTAGTAATAGTAACCTGTCTCTTCATAAACTTTTACTTGGTATGACTGAGGAATAGACTAAGTTCAAAGTTAAAAAAAAAAAAAAAAAATATTCAATGATGCGAGCGTAGGTTTCTTTGTTTAAGTTCTATTTTTAGCAAGTGTGCAAGGTAGTTGCAACATTTGATGATGAAAATATCGATGTACCCAGGTATTTTAGTTCTTTTCGGTCGTTTGTTTTATTCTTATCGGTGTACAAGTGGTTTTTGTTCAGTGTTTGGTTACGTAATTCGATTCACCGGTTATTTGTTGAATTTAGTTTTATTGTGATACGTAGGTAGTAATTGTGTAGTGATTAAATTTGCTAATAGATTTTGCGATTCAGTTTTCGTTTCGATTCAGTCACAATGTCAGACCGTGAGTGTAATCATAGTGCGAGCCGTCGTGGTAGTCGCAGCGACAGTCGTTTAAGGAAGATGCCAGAAGTTCATGTACCTACCAATTGAGTTTATAGATGACGATCATAATGGTGAACATTTTAGTGATGTGACAGAAAAATGATGTAAGCACTCTAAAGACTGTAGTGTGTAGTCATCAAGAGGATGATACACTGTGATGAATGTGTGATCCAGGAGGGATACACTGTGACGTGAACCAAGAGGGATACACGTGGATTGTGGAGCAATTGTAATTGCTGGTTGGAAGGGTGGCTTACATAGTTGTTAGTGTTGTAGAAAATGAATTGGTCATTGAAAGTTTGATTGACGTTAGTACATGACTCTGGATAGTTATATTTGCTTTAAGTTAAGTTTTTGTGGTTACCCACTTGTTTGTGATAAAGTGTTAATATCGTCTTAGCTTGAGTATTTCCGATTACCCTCTGTAACGGATATTTTTGTCTTTACTTCTACTATCTTACACGATATTTCAACTAATATTATTTGTCGAAGTACCCAAAGAGCGTAAATTTAGAGACTCCATCTTCCGAATAGATAATAATTAATTCGATATAGTTAAAACACACACGTATCGTGAACTATAGATTAGAGGTGAGAATTATTGTTTCATTGAGGGTTTTAGTCTTTTTCTACCTTTGATTGATTTTTTTTAAACTGTTTAAAATTATTTTAGTTGGTCTGTTTAAGAACGTTTAAATTACAGAGAGTTATCAAGACAACACCTTGGTACAATCGTAAATCTATTACAACAATGATTGCAGGTAGATAACCTCAGATTAATAATTTTGTTTATGAGTAGGTAACTATTGAAAATTCTTACTATAGTTTATCCATTCGTTTGTTTTCTTTTAACAGTTCAAGAAAATTTGAAATTAGTGACTCCTTCACACGTTGCCAATTTGATTTGAAAATAATAATCGATTTTTATTTAAGAAGAACTTTCAATCGATTCAATGAAATATATTTTAAGCTAAAAATATTAATTAGTCCGTTAGATACTAGTTATTTTAGTTAATTACGTAGCTAGTTTGTTAAGTAAATAGGTAAACAGGTATGTGATTTTCTTAGTTGATTTAGACTTTATTAATCACGCGTTTTAAAGTTAAATGTCACTAACGTGTGAGTAGTAAAATTTTAAGGCAGTCGTTGTAGGTAACTGTTAAAATTCCTATGTTTCCATCTATGCTAAAAATTATTGAGTAACTTTGAGAAGCAAGGGTTGTAAATGGAACTATATGATTTCGATAATTCCTTCATAGAGACAGCTAAGCTTTTTAATATCCTATCGGTGATTTTGTTTTGTTACAAAACGAGGAGTGTAATCAAACGAAACTCGATCCGAAATATCGAGGCCCTTTTCGCGTAATAGAAGTTCTCGAAGGTAGTCGGTATATTCTTAAAGCTTTAAATTGTAAACGTACCTACAAATTTGCTCACGAAAGGTTAAGAAAAATGCCAATACGTCATGTACCAGACGATTTTGATATAATTTACGATCTTGTTGACAATGATGATGTTCAGGTTTAAGTAGGGGGAGAGACTTGAGTGAACGACTCTATCGACTGTAATGTGCTCAACCGTACCACGGTAGTTATTTCGTAGTCTTAGCCCTGCAGAAGGTGTCTCTTGGGGAAACCCAAGCGTCTATGGGTGCGCGTTGTGCGTTTAACTCTGGCGGAGTTCGTGGTGTTTGACACCGTAGCGTATAGTCACAAGAGGTGACTGACTCGGGTGATCCATTCGACGGATATGCGTACTGAGATGTATGTGACTGACACAGTTACTGTGATTGCTCTTCGTCTGGGGAGCCATGGCGTTAGAGGTCTTTACACGTGGATTTGGCAAGCTTGGTTGTAACTTGTTCTCGAAGTATAGTTTTCGTCGCGATGACGTCGATGGTATATGGCTGTGGTATTTGTGTGAAGTGATTCGCTATAATTGGTTTAACGGCAATTACGATTCAGATTATTGTAAAATTCTTGAAACGATCTATATCAGTTTAGAGAGTTTGTATACTTTTCCCTTTTACGTAGAGCCTGGCTGAGTACAAGGTACTGTTGTGACTTTTTCTTCTTATTCCTATATAGGTACTTCCTACTTATTGTACTTACTACTTAGGTGTTTGATGTGCGACGAATGTGGTTTGAAATTTGTTGGAGTGTTGCCCTAACTAATCCAGGGTGATTAGGTGGTGGGCACACGGCTTGGTCCCCGAAGGTAGACGAAATTTGTCGTCCGAGCTACACCCATGCAGTGGGTCAGCTTGTCATTGACATGTATTTAGCATCATCTGACAAAAATTGTCGTCCAAGTCAGGTCCGTTCAGGCGGCTGACTTGTCCTGAATGATTGCTGATTATGAGTGAGACGAAACGTGTCGTCCAGGTCATTGGCCTGTCTAGTGATAACAGACGAAATGGGTCGTCCGAGCCATTGGCTTGTCAAGTGGTAAGTTGATGTTTACAGAACTAACGACAGTACTTAAGAGATGAATAGTAAAGTGAAAAAAAAAAGTGAGAAGGGATAAAGAGACAAACAATCCGGGCTAGTACAGTCTCTCCTGCTGTTAGTGGGAGACGATCCATTACTGAAGGGATGATGATAGTATGGTCTCTCCTGCTGTTGTGGGAGACGATCCATGATACGCTGTAGGGGTCTCGCCTGCTTTAGTGGGCGACGATGCCGACCAGACTGTTTTACATTAGTATGGTCTCTTCTGCTGTTGTGGGAGACGATCCATGATTCACTGTAGGAGTCTCGCCTGCCTTTAGTGGGCGACGACTCAGACCAGACTGTTTGTAATGATGAGTGTAACGCTGTAGTAGTCTCGCCTGCTTTTAGTGGGCGACGACTCAGACCAGACTGTTTGTAATGATGAGTGATACGCTGCAGGAATCCCGCCTGCTATAGTGGGTGACGAGATAGACCAGCAAGTTTGAACTGTAGTGGTTTTCATATTTTAAACCTAGACCAGTGATATTTACCATATTGATATGACTGTAACGATTATGATGATAACCATATTAAATGTGACTGGTGTGACTGAGTTCTATATTTTGGACCCACGAATAATCTTCACGACTATTTGACTACTATCTTACACGACTCAGAAATTCATGCTGAACTAGACAGAGCTGATTAGTAAGTGAGAATGCTTTTTGTTGGTAATTGATGCAGTTGAGTTGGTGGTCGTACGGACAGTGTCATCCAGGCCATGGGTAGCTGGTTGAAGGGGCCTTGTACGCCCGGGCCACGCTTTAGGGTGGGGTGAAGGGGCCTAGCACGCCCGACCCACGGTAGGTAAGCTGGTTGAAGGGGCCTTGTACGCCCGGGCCACGCTTTAGGGTGGGGTGAAGGGGCCTAGCACGCCCGACCCACGGTAGGTAAGCTGGTTGAAGGGGCCTTGTACGCCCGGGCCACGCTTTAGGGTGGGGTGAAGGGGCCTAGCACGCCCGACCCACGGTAGGTAAGCTGGTTGAAGGGGCCTTGTACGGCCGGGCCACGCTTTAGGGTGGGGTGAAGGGGCCTAGCACGCCCGACCCACGGTAGGTAAGCTGGTTGAAGGGGCCTTGTACGCCCGGGCCACGCTTTAGGGTGGGGTGAAGGGGCCTAGCACGCCCGACCCACGGTAGGTAAGCTGGTTGAAGGGGCCTTGTACGCCCGGGCCACGCTTTAGGGTGGGGTGAAGGGGCCTAGCACGCCCGACCCACGGTTGGTAAGTTGGTTGAAGGGGCCTTGTACGCCCAGGCCACGCTATAGAGTGGGGTGAAGGGGCCTAGAACGCCCGACCCACGGTAGATAAGCGGGTTGAAGGGGCCTTGTACGCCCGGGCCACGCTATAAAGTGGGGTGAAGGGGCCTAGAACGCCCGACCCACGGTAGGTAATCTGGTTGAAGGGGCCTTGTACGCCCGGGCCACGCTATAGAGTAGGAAGGGGTGAAGGGGCCCAGTACGCCCGACCCGCTAGTGCATTACGGTCTTAGCGTTTTTTTTTTGTCAGGAATGACCGAACGGTTGCTAAAGTAGCTCACTACAGTTTTATAGGTCGGATTAGTAGCGTCGAGTTTGAGGGTGCGCGACATGGACGCACGAGGTCGTGCGATTGTCAGGATTGGCCGTGTGAGCGCGACCGCATTTCGTCACTATATACCTGGTACCTGCGCTGTTGTCGATATTCACCTACCCCCGCTCATTCTATTATTTGAGTCATTTTGACGTTGTGACGTGTTCGCCTGCCTTCACTCATTTTTATTCGAGTCATTCCGTCGTGTGTGGAACGATCGTTGCGGCCGCGGCTGGGGCAGTCTTGGCTCTGGCGTGGCGCGGTGCACTTGTGTATCCTGCTAGTAGCTTAACCTCGACTCTTCTAATAGTTAGTTTGTGTACACGAATTAATTGTTACTGATTGGGCAACTCGACCGGTGGTGGTGAGTGCCAATGCGCATTGTCAGGCGGCGCCGCCGTAAACCAACACTCGGGTCACAAGTCCCGGGCACTGCGTCGAGTTGTCTCTCTGCCACGCGATAGACGGTACCCGCTCGGTGAGTCCATTGAATACTAAGTAGTGTCTTAATTCGTCAATTAACGAGTTTGACCATCCGTCATCCTCTTCCTCACTTCTGATTCCTACAAGTACTATTCTAATAATATGTTTTAAATTTAATAAGTAATTAAAAGTATTGAATAAAACATCTACTAAAACTGACACAAGCCGGACACGTCGTTACAAGTCTGTTTTTCATTAGAGAGCGCACAGTTCATATTAAAAGGTTAAGGTTTATCTAAAATTAAATACAAGTTTCTTTATTAAAGTGTTATATACGATCTAAGATTAAAACCTGAAGAAGTCATCAAATCGAAGGTACATTCTTTCAAATCTTTCTATTTAAGATCTAAGACTTTAAGTCTGGATTTAATCTATACCTACTAATATAATAAAGCTGAAGAGTTTGTTTGATTGTTTGTTTGTTTGTTTGTTTGTTTGAACGCGCTAATCTCAGGATCTACTGGTCCGCTTTGAAAAATTCTTTCAGTGTTAGATAGCCCATTTATCGAGGAAGGCTATAGGCTATATACCATCACGCTAAGACCAATAGGAGCGGAGTCCACGCCGACGAAGTCGCGCGCAGAAGCTAGTAATCAAATAAACGTTAAAGTTTATCCTTCCGTATCATAGTGAATCTTGTAAAAGGAGAAATCAATATCTGTGTGTGTATTATGTAAAATAAGTAAGATTAATGACTAAAGTCGACATCTAGACGAGATCATGACTGTGTTCAAGATTAAGGTACATATCTTTCACCTGATAGGTAGCTTACCAAGTTCCCTTGTGGTACGTCTCGTAGAAAATGAACATACCCAAGGCAAAGGTACTTATCACTTGGTGAGATTACACTTACAGGTTTCATTGAACTTATCTCAGACATATACAGTATGGTTCTGTGTGTGACTTTTCGTGGAAAATCAATATACTCAAGGCTACATTGACTATACTCTAAGAGACTATTAAGATTCATTGTGGTTAAAGTTAAGTTACTTATATTCATTCTGACTGTTGACTTATCGTGGTTACCTTGTGGTACCTATCGTAGTTCTTATCATACCCAAGGCGTTCTTATCATACTCAAGGCAAAGGTTCTGATCAATACCAAAGGCAAGAGGTGCTTATTACTGTGTGAGACTAAACCTGCAGGTTACATTGACTATATTCTAAGAGACGATTAAGATTCATTGTGGTTTAAGCTAAGTTACTTATATTCATTCTGACTGTTGACTTATCGTGGTTACCTTGTGGTACTTATCGTAGTTCTTATCATACCCAAGGCAAAAGTTCTTATCATACTCAAGGCAAAGGTTCTTCAATCAATCCCGAAGGCATAAGATACTTATTACTTTGTGAGACTACACCTACAGGCTACATTGACTATATTCTAAGAGACTATTAAGACTTATCGTAGTTAAATCTAAGTTACATATATTCATTAATGGTCCTTCTTTCTAACAAAGCTATCACATCGGTTCATAGAGTTAAACCATTCACTTAAATAGAGAGATTTCTAAATAATGTTTCTTATTTCTAACAAAGCCATCACCTAGGTTCACAGATTTAATACCCTCAATTGAGGCAGAAAGATTTCTAGATAACTAAAGAAAGTTCTGAACTTTGCATTTAAAGGGAGTTATAAATTTTCTTGATTGAATAAATAGAGAAATACTATACTTACAAAAGATTTTACTTATCAAATTGTGTTCATTCTATACATATTAAAGAATTTGAGAAGTGATAAATAATAGTATAAAGATCTTGTATTATTGTCAATATTTTAATAGTGGCACCAATCGTTAGATCCACGGCCCAGTTGATATTTATCTTGTGTTCACTTATGTTTTTTAAACAGCTAGCTTTTGTTAAGAATTAGGAAAGTCTATCAACCATAAAATATACTGAAAGTTAGGTTAGGTCATATTTTAATAATATTTTATTTCGTCAAATTGAAGAAATCTACAAAACATTACCTACTTCTTGTGTTTCATTTAGCAAAAATAAATAGCATAGAAACTCCGAAACATGGCTGAGAAGTGTTAAATAAATATTATGGGCAATTTCATTTAAATCTAACTTACAACTTTTATAAGAATTATGGAACAATGAAAGAAATCAAACAAAAGAACCAACTTATGAAAAATGTCTTTTTTTTTCAGAAAACGAAATGGTATCAACGATATCAACGAACGACGACGAACGACAAATGGTATCAATTGACCATGAAAAAAAGTGTATTACACAAAAGTGTATTGTAAGTTTTATTACTCAGTAGTAATCAGTAATATTATGTGTATGTTAATGACATATTAACTTATTAATTATTATAATTATAATAGTTCTCATTTCTACTCTCTTGCTTAATAATTTTTCCGTCTTTTACCCAGATTCTACAGAGAAAAAGTTAAAGTCCAAGAAAAATAAATTTGTGAAGCATGTAAAAAAAGTCACTAACAATAGTTTAGGTCAGACAGTCACAAAAAGGCTTGAACAAGCTGTTTCATATGGAAATATTGAAGCATTATTTAAAAACTTTGGCCTTCTAAGCAAAAAGGCACAGACATTTCTATTGATGCAGCTTAAGCAATGTCGCAAAAATAAAATGGCAAGAAGATTCACCTTAGATGAAAAGTTGACTGCCTTAGTATTGTGGAAGCAAAGCCCAAAATCATATAGATTATTAGAAAATATGTTTGTTTTGCCAAATAAACGAACATTAAATCGTCTTTCTGAAAAAAGTATCATAGAACCAGGCCAGGTTCGAGAGTTTTTAAATATATTGGTAACAAAACCAAAAATTGGAATTCTCAACAAAAATTATGCACTATTGTTTTTGATGAAATTGCACTAACACCACATTTAACATATATAATGAAAAAACTGATGAAGTTATTGGGTTTGTTGATGTAGCTCGAAACAGAAAGATGAGATTTTGTGACCATGCTCTAGTGTTCATGATTAGAGGAGTGTGTTCATCATGGCGCCAAACTGTGGCATTCTACTTTTGTGAAGGGACTGTGTCGTCACCTTCACTACAAAATATTTTAAAACAGCTTGTGGAACAAGTGGCTCAGACTGGATTAATACCTTTGGGGCTAGTCTGTGATCAAGGTTCGACATTCAGGTCCGCCATAAAAAGTCTAAGAGAGATGACCATCCAAAAACGTAGTAGTCAAAATGAAAAAGATGGTGAGTGTTTTATTTAGTACTATGATTCAGCCTGTAATATCCCACTGTTGGGCATAGGCCTCTTTCCCCATGTAGGAGAAGGATCAGAGCTTAATCCACCACACTACTCTAATGCGGGTTGGTGGATATATTCCCTACTATGATTAACGATTGCTATCAGGTGTACACGATAACAACCGGGACCGTCGGCTTAACATGCTCTCCGAGGCACGGTGGAGAGACAAGGACTGCACAAAAACCCAGACCACGGCAAACATCTGTATGGCCAATACAAATGCTGTCGTGTGCGGGGATCGACCCCGCAACCGCCCGCGCAACAGCCACAAACCAGTGCTGTGACCACTGCGCAAACACGTTGTCTAATATATTTTATATCTAATATAATTTAATACTAAGTCATATATCTAATGAAATGTAATCTATCTTAGAGTAGTTGGACTGTTCTTTTTTCTGCTATATAAAGTTATATTATTTTGCCCTTTTTACTACATACTTCCACTTTTAAGTCATTATGTTTTCCTTTCAGATGGCATCATTGCTGGATACAGTTTGAATGTGTTTTTTGAAGCACCTCATCTTTTAAAGGGATTGAGAAATAATTTTTTGAATAAAAATATAATCTGGAAGGGCAAAACAGCATCGTGGAAAGATATCCAATTTATATATGATTTGGATAGCAAATTGGGACACACCGGGGCATTACCTAAATTAACGGCACATCACGTTGACCCAGTAAAAATTAAGAAAATGAAAGTCAGTGTTGCTGCTCAAGTACTAAGTGTTCGGACTGCCGCCATGCTAAAATATACAAATACACTCAGTAAGTTAACAACATAATAATAGTTACGTTAAGATCAATATTTAAATAGAACGAATTTTCTAACATGAGGGATGAATAGCTTTAATAAAAAAAATAATGCACCACTCTTGTGCTAGCAACACATAGTATAAAAATAAAGTCACTTATGGCCGCTGCCTGTGTGCTAACTCCACTTTAATCATTCGCCGGATTTTGATGCTAGTCTTGCCATCATTCAGATTTTCAAAGTTTATGTACTTTAAATGGTAAACTTTAGTGTTTGGTGCGCAAAGTTTCCACATAAAGCCAAATATGGTCGTTATTAATAATATTACAATTGGGCTCAGCCATTCAAGAAGTTAGGAAACAATCACATGGCTAAATGATACACCTACTTACTTTAAGATTAACTATATTATATTTTAAGTTTTAATTTTTTTTTTATAAAATTTTTAGATCACCTTTACACAGGCAGCAGCAGCAGCATGGAAACTACGGCAGAAGTTGTTGAATTCTTCGACACACTCTTTGATAGTGTCAATTGCTATCCTGGTGGTGCAACTAAAGGCAAATTAAGAAAATCTGTAAAAAAAAAACTCCCCACATATACAGTTTTGGACTGAAGCCATAAAAAAATTAAAACAATTGAAGTATGAGGACACGTCAAGTAAACTTGCCCTACAATCAGGAAAACCTCGACTTGTACGGGTACCTTCAGTAGATGGTTGGATTAAAACATTGGAGAGTTTTATAAGGATAACTAAATTATTACTCGAGAAATATGCTGTACAATATTATTATCCTCGCAATATTAATCAAGACCCACTAGAAAATTTTTTTGGACGTGTAAGAGCTTTAAATTATCGGAATGTTAATCCAGATGCGAACACTTTCATTTATGCATACAAATCTTTATTAGTTTCGCATTTGTTGAGCCCTCATTCCAAATTTGCTCACTGTGAAGTGGACAATGGAGACACATTGATTGATGTGAATTTTTTATTTGAAGATCACAATAATGAAAATAATGACAATATTAATCATAATATAATACCATCCATTGACGCAGCAGTCGCAGTAGCCTGTCGATACACACGATGATTTAAATTGAACGATATTATTTAATGTTTGTTTTTATTAACGACTAGCTTCTGCGCGCGACTTCGTCGGCGTGGACTCCGCTCCTATTGGTCTTAGCGTGATGATATATAGCCTATAGCCTTCCTCGATAAATGGGCTATCTAACACTGAAAGAATTTTTCAAATCGGACCAGTAGATCCCGAGATTAGCGCGTTCAAACAAACAAACAAACAAACAAACAATCAAACAAACAATCAAACAAACAAACTCTTCAGCTTTATTATATTAGTATAGATAAGAAATAGTGTTTAAATTTATATTTTATATTTGTTTTTAATGTTAGTATTATTAAATTAAATTAATTTTTCTGTGGAGGGCGGTACTGAGACGCGGTAACAACATAAGTCCGTATAAAAAAGTTATTTAAAAATATAATTAAAGTGAATTTAGTGAAAAAATCGTGCAAGTGACAATAAACTAGTGAATATGACTATAATATAGTGAAGACAACGTTCTAAGTGTATGTTACACCTGAATAGCTGCTGCTGATTTAATATAAATAAAAGATAAAATATAAAAATAAAAGTTTAACTATATTTTGATAGATTATTGCTATGAGTACACGAACGCGCTGCTTGATGATTGTACGTGCACTGATGTCTATTGCTAATGAATCGTGCAAGTGATGTAAAATGCTGATGCGGTGATAATTATTATGTATGTGCGGTTGAACCGTACACTAAGTTAACGAATAATATACAAAAAACCTAAAAAACTGAAGTGTAAACAAACAACAATTTACGAACTTTTCAAGCCTAGTCTCGCGAATAAAGGAACTAAAATTATACCAGTGATAATATATTAAAGTGCCGGAGTGCAGTTGAACCGTACATGCTCCCGGGCGAGAAGATGAGTGAGATATGGATGATGTGAGCTAAACTAAAACAAGGATGAGACCGACATAAAAACTTAACGGCTAATTTACAAGATGGACCCGACAATTTTTAGTTAGCGAGTACGTCTAAAACTACATTTTAATAAAACAGGTACAGTGTTTTTCTGGACCGATAGATTAGTTTGATTTACATTGCCTTGGCCGAGAACACTGACACTGTAATCACTTTGCTCTGCTTTTTCACTGACACTGTAATCACTTTGCTCTGCTTTTTCACTCACACTTTTACACTTAAGATTTTTTGAACACACACCACACTAGTGTCCTGCTGATCACTGCTCGGAGACGGGCGCGCGGCCCGAGCGCGCCTGCAGGTCGCGCGCAGCCACGCGCCGCCCGCAACCGCCAACCCTGCGGCCGCCAGCCAATAGATGGCGACGTAGTGATGGACGTCATGATAGCTGAGGCTATTGGCTTCATTGTCTACGCTATCCGAAGCCGATTTTAGCTGCTTTATACTCTTGTCGATGTTGTCTATATATTATCTTGCCCAAACCCATCCGATATGTTCATCATGTGGACAGGGACGGATATATTGATGATTCTATTGACGGGTGCGATCTCTGGTGCAAAGACTACCAGCTCGATATTTAACTCATGAATAGTTAACATTTTATGAGGCGTTATTACTAGCGTGTTTCCTCGAATAATGCAGTCGATACCGAGAATTATAATATTAATTCCCGTCACCTGTTCGGACGAGACGGAGACGGTAACCCGATCTCGACATATGAAACGAAGGGTACATTGCCCGCAACAATTAATTAAATATGTGTTTAACTTAGTAAGCTTTTTCCATGTAGTTTGATACGCGCTAGTTACGATTTTACAGCTGTTCGATTGTTTACTTTTAATACAAAGGCTCTCGTCCGCCTGTCTGTCGTAGACGGGCGTTTGAATCTGACAAAGATAATCTGTTAAAATGTTAGCGTTGTATTCTATACAGTTCTTAAAGTCGTTATTGGTTACTGGTATGAAGGTATCCTTCTTTAAATTTATGGCTATATGATCAGATACTGGGAGAAGATTAACCATAGTACGTGATGAGTTAGCGACTTGGTGATAGAGAGGAATAGCATTGTATATTTCATAGTCATCTCTACTTGTAAGAGGGACTTGGATCTCGAAAATGAAATATTGTTTCGTCATTCTAGCTTTGACCTTTAAAATCTTATAAAGGTTTGATAAATTATTTCGGATATTATCTAACGGCAATGACAAATCCTTTGTTATCTGGCTGGATATGATACTTAGCTCGTCTTCCATCTGAGAAGGTGACAACAGATGCACATTAAGATGTTGAAGGTTGGTAATGGTATCCAAAAGGGTGTCTTGGATATTCCGAAGATTTGCGAGGACATTGTTTGCTATGATGCTGGACATGATGAAGTCATTTGTGGTTTCTATTTCCGACATTTTAAGCTTGATATCATAAGACTCGTTTTCTAATTTATTAAGGTGTTGGTTAAAAGTTTTGTATTGTTTTTCCATTGTGATCTCTATTCTTTTTAAAACATTATTTTCTGCTTCTATAATCGATGTTTGATTTTTCCATAGCTGTGCTAAATGTTTTTGATTGCTTCGAACTAAATTAATATCTTTCTCGTACTGAGCCGCAAAACGCTCGTCTAAGACGCCGAACAATGTATTCGCGATGTAACCGACACCGTTGACAAGGCCTCGGCGCTTGCGCTTACGATTATCAAAATGCTGACTTAGTAATATGCGGTCGTAGTACTTAAGCTCGTTGATCCCGTGAATCAGCTGTTGTAATATTATGTCACAATGTTTATTTTTAATCGAGTTTGTACATAAATTTTGTAAATGATTTATATAATTGTTAAATATCCTTGTACCGTACAGATAAGGTTCCATATCGTAGTATGCCACTAACTTCCATTGATCTTGTATTACGTGCATATTTCCGATTTTTTCAAAATATATGTATTTGTTATCGCTCAATGTCGTGATGTTGTAGTTAGCTTGCACTGTTGAAGACATAAATAACATAAGGATCATCAGAATCGATAAGAAATGACTGTAGAACGTTTTCTTCGATGTTTTTTGTTTGTTGTTACCTGATGATATTTCGTTTGTAGTTACGATTATTTCGCTGCTTTTATTTGACGGTTCTTCAGGCAAGTCACCCATTAGCTGCTCTGTTTTATCTGGATTGTGACGCTTGCAAGTAACACAATGATGTAAACGATTCCTCACTACTTTATTTCCACTTACGATCCAATACTGCTGTCTAAGCCACGACTGAGTAAGGCGGGCACCTCCATGAAAAGTAGATTTGTGTGCAAGATCGATTAGGAGATTAGTCAGATGACTTCTGTGTGGAATTATGTATGGATTCTTCATATTGTAAGGGATGTTGCTATTTTTGAGTCTGCCTCCAACGCGGAGTAATCCGTTTTGATCTAAATACGGATTTAGGCACAGAAACTTACTCTTAGAATTAATTTTTCCTTGTTTAGAAAGATCATTCATTTCTTGCTTAAATTCGGATTTTTGAACGTACATTATAATTTTATGTTTTGCGTTGCTTAATTCGGTCGATGTTAAATATTGTAATTTAATACTTTTGTTTTTAAACGCTCGCAATATCCATGCAAGTACGCGCGTCGCTCGCGTAAAACTGCTTTGCTTGTGAAACTAAATTAATAATATCAATTTCGCTATTGTTACGGCTGTTTGTTTGTAAAGTATTAATAAATTTTACTTTAGGTTCTAAGTCGGTTTGATAAGTTATTTTATTTTCATGGGACTCAGAAAATAATGACAACCACGTAGGTCCGTTCCACCATAAATTGTGCTGCTGTAATTGCTCAACTTTCATGCCACGGCTAGCACAGTCAGCTGGGTTCTCTGTGCTTTTTACATAACGCCAGCATTCGGGGGGCATGACGTCAGTGATTTTCTTAATTCTGTTGGCTACGAAAGAGTTCCACCAGTTGGGATCTCCATGAATCCATCCTAGTGCTGCTGTGGAATCACACCATCCGTAGACCTCTAGATTTAGTGCTGATAGGCTCTGTTTAATTTTATTCATTAGTTTGGAAAGTAAAAGTGCACTGCTTAACTCCAACCTGGGTAACGAAACATGACTGGAGTTTGAAGTCTTATTAGCCGGTACAAGTCTCGTTTTTGCTGCTAATATTGTTACAGAAACTGTGTTTTGATGTTTAATACGGGCGTATATTACGCACGCGTAAGCTTTAGTAGAAGAGTCGCAAAACCCGTGTAACTGAACTATGTTTTCTTTACCGCTACCGATCCATCGTGGAATTTTTACTTCGTTAATCCTTTCAATGTCTGCTCTCAATATTAACCACTTTGCATAAATGTTATCGGGTATGACATCATCCCATTTCAGATTTTCTACCCAAACACTCTGGAACAATAGCTTAAGCTGGACGACGACTGGCGCCAGGAATCCACAGGGGTCAAAGATTTTTGATATTTCGGCTAGTAAAAACCTCTTAGAAGGCTTGACTGACGTTGGCGCTGTCATCTTGCACTGAAAGGTGAAATTATCGTCCTTAGCGATCCAGGTAAGGCCGAGTGCTTTCGTCGATTCCTGATATTTGAAGTTATAGACATTTGGGGAGCTGGGTGCTACCTCAACACCCTCGAGCAGCGACCTTTCCTTATTTTCATTCATATCTTCGCTGGACCAAAATTTTTGTATATCTTCTGTGTTAGATAATATCACGTTACATTGATAGGTTTTAACGTTACCACATAGCAACCAACCAAGTTGAGTTTGTTGCGCAATGGGCTGGAATTCGTTATCTCCTTTAATAATTCCTCCCATCATGATAAGGGAATAAATGTCAGCGCCTAGTAGCAGGTCTACCGGTTTACTGATATAAAACTCGGGGTCCGCTAATTGGATGTGCTCTATGTGCGGCCACGTTGGTTTAGGGAATGATTGATTGGGAAGATTACTGATAAGACTGTTCATTATTATTGCTTTCGTATTGAACGTGAATTCGCTGTTTATTGCTGATGCTGTTATTTGTATAGAACCCTTGTTATTATTTCCTTGAGAACCTAGTCCAAATACTACGCCCTTGCAACGACGACGGGGCAATCGTAGTCGCTGCGCTGCATTCTCAGTGATGAGAGATATCTGAGAACCTTGATCAATAAGCGCTCGCATGGTGTGATGAGAGCCGTCAACAGCTTGGACGTTGATCAAAGCGGTTGCTAATAGAATTTCCTGAGAATCATCTAGTGACGCGTTAGAGTTGGAAACGGTACAGTTGGACTTTGTATTCGACGTTGCTGTGTTTGCTGAATCGTCAAAGGCTTCATGAACCAAAGTATGATGATTTGATTGGCACTTATGACATCTTTTTCTTGAAAAACATTCATTACCGTTATGATTATAAAGGCAATTTTGGCATAACGATAACTTGTGAATTGTTTGTCGCTTGATATTTGGTTGATATGCTAAAAACGTTTCGCAATATGGAATGGCGTGATCTTTATTGCAAACGGGGCATTTTTGCTTCGCTGTGGACGTTAACCTTCTTTTATTATTAAAATTATTTGATTTAAATAAATGATTTTGCTTGCTTGCATTTGATTTAAATGTATATGAATTTAATGTATTTTTCTTTAAATTAGAGGGCTGAGATATATGTTGCGTATGCGGGTTCGATTTTGATGGATCTTGTTTTCGTTTAGAGGACTCCAGAGCGGTAAATTTGGCTTCTAAAAATTGTAACAAATCCTTTAAAATTGGTAAATCCCTCGGACGCTTGAGTGACTCGATGTAGTCGTTGTGAGTATCCGGGTCTAACTTCTGTGTAAGTATATAGACGATCATGGGGTCCCAGTTCTCTATGCTGACTCCTAGGTTTTTAATAGCGTTGAGGCATTCGTTGGTGGTGTCGTGAATCCTTTTAATTGCAATTGCTGACTGTTGCTGCATAACTGGCTGGTTAAATAGAATACTCATATGAGAATTAAAAATAAGATTTGTATTGCTGTAGCGGTTGTTTAATAGATCCCAACATACTTGATAGTTATCCGTAGTTATGTGTAAATGTTGTACTAGTTTCTCTGCTTCACCCTTTAGCTTGCTTTTTAGGAACTGCATTTTTTGACTTTTTGACAAGGCTCGATTTGTGTGGATAGTTTCAACGAATAAATCTTTAAATGACAACCACTGATGATAGTTGCCGCTAAACACAGGTATATCCATTTGAGGCGTGGTTTTCTCGCGATAAGTATCTGACCACATCTTGCTGCTGATATTTCTTTTCATTTCGTTAAATTTCTGCTCATAGTTGCTAAACATTTGTTCGTATTCTGGGTCGTCTTCGTATAATTCGCTGTCTATTTCCCAGTGCAACGTGTCGATAATAGTCCAACGTGATTGTACCGACTTCAAAATGTCCTCGTATTCCCATTTTTCGGATACAATGTCGAGATCGATGCTGCTTATTGTACGCTGAAAAGCCTTAAAATTACTTCTTTGTCTTCTTAACATTTCTTCTAATTTGCTGCTATTACCTTGGGTTCGCGTATTTTCTCTATCGGATGACGTCAACGGACGTGACACGTTGCTCGACGACGGTATCGCTGTAAAGCCTGGCATTTGCAACGGGGTGGCTGGCTGGAGTACGCTTTTTTCTATAGACTCTTTAGGTAAAAATGTAAGTAAATAGTTACGCGTGTCATTGTAAAAATCAGATGTCTTCTTATAGTAATTGCTCGTGAAATATTCGTTAGATTTGTCGCTAGAATCGCATAGTTTCAAATGATTATTTTGAAACTCCTGCCAATAACTTTCTAAAATGCTAAGTCGCTTTTTAATATGAGCCGGTGTCTTGCGTTCGACACCGTCTTTCTTAAAATTAATTAAAAATTCGTTCATAGCCTCCATAATTTGGGCTTGGCTAGCGTGTAGATCTTCCATCTTTATAAAATAACGCTGATATGTAAATGCTGATGATAAAATAGAGAGCTGTAGACTCACCAAAGCTGCTGGTTGACTTACGTGGCGGCCCTTACTGCGCTCGTAAAAAATCACTCGCGATATAAGTCCCGCTCACGATAAGCTCGAAGGACCAAAAAGATGTATGTTACACCTGAATAGCTGCTGCTGATTTAATATAAATAAAAGATAAAATATAAAAATAAAAGTTTAACTATATTTTGATAGATTATTGCTATGAGTACACGAACGCGCTGCTTGATGATTGTACGTGCACTGATGTCTATTGCTAATGAATCGTGCAAGTGATGTAAAATGCTGATGCGGTGATAATTATTATGTATGTGCGGTTGAACCGTACACTAAGTTAACGAATAATATACAAAAAACCTAAAAAACTGAAGTGTAAACAAACAACAATTTACGAACTTTTCAAGCCTAGTCTCGCGAATAAAGGAACTAAAATTATACCAGTGATAATATATTAAAGTGCCGGAGTGCAGTTAAATAAACAATCGCGAAAGCTATCCCTTTTTTGGAAAAACATTACCTCACATCTAAATGAGTCTGCAGTTTCGCTTATCTGTAATAGTAAAATAAACTGTGAAACAGTGCCATCTATTAGAAAAGAAGCAATACGATTCACTACTAGAGGGCGCCACGTGTACGAAAACAAAACAGACACTATGGAGGAAATTTTAAAGGCCTTACAAAATATTCAAAAAGAACTGAACTTACAAAAGATAGAAATTCAAAAAAGTGGTGAAAAGGTGACAGTGTGGCGACATTTATCAAGCCACAAACTAACTGAAGATTCTAAAACACGCTATCGAAGTTTTCAGAGAAATCGAATATATATACAAGAACCCGACAACAACCGTCGGGGCAGTAGCCCTACCAGACACAATACCCGTCTGGTTGGAGGATCCTCCCTTTGCGGTGGTGGATGAGGGACTCAACACTCTGTTCCTCACATCCCCCCAAACTGGTGACCCCGAGCATGAACATCAGCGCAGCCTTCGTCAATCTACGTCATCGTGACTTCATCATCACTTCCTCAAGCTTTCAAGCAGCGAGTCCTACAGCCAGCCAGCATCCACGGCTACAACAGGGTATCCTGACCACCAGCATGCAGCGGACGCGCATACCTGGTCATCACCCACAGCCTTCTCAGCGACTTTGGCACAGCACACTGCACTTCGGCCGGTCAGCAAGCAGAGACGCACCTCTCTCCTGGTCGACGCAGCAGCCAGCCACTACGCAGCACTGCACCACTCCGACTCACTGGAGAATTTGCAGCATCACCCCGACTCACTGGGGCATCAACGCAGACAGTTCCGACTCAACAGAACAAGTAACACTTAATATAAATAACAAATTAGAAGAGAAATTTACAATATTGGAAGAAAAACATCAAACCTTGAAAGAAAATGTTGAACAACAAGAAAAAAGAATTCAATTTATGGAAAAACAAGCAAGACAAAGAAACATAATTTTCTTCGGTATTGAAGAGAGTGAGACATCCTACCATAACTTGGAGAACAATATATTGCAATTCATAAGTGAAAAATTGTTCTTAAAATTGGATTGTAGAGATATTCAGGAATTAAAGAGAGTGGGAAAAAAAGGTGATAAACCGCGACCAATAATTGTAACTTTTTCTACCCTTGGTTCAAAGGTCAGCATTCTCAAACAAAAAAGATTATTAAAAGACACCCAATATTATTTGAACGAAGATTACCCTAAGTACATATTAGAAAAAAGGAAAGAACTACAGGAAGAAGCAAATAGAGAGCGCGAGAAAGGAAATAAAGTCACGATAAAATACGATAAACTTATTATATTAAAATCAAACAACAAAAGAACATTGATGACTTCACCAGAGTCAGATCCCAATTCTCAAGCACTAGTTGGTAATAGTACAACAAGGCCCATCAAGAAAAACAATATTAAACAATCAAACCCATCTATGCCCAGATCAAACACTGTCTCAGAAGGAGTTCTAAAACCAAGCATTCTAAGCTACTTAGTAAACAAATAACGTCAAGACACCACATAACCAAACCAACGACAATACAACCAATAACTCACATTTATAGTAACCAACACCCCCCTCCCTCAACGATGCAACATTCAACAAATTTCAACTAAGCAACGAAAACCATCTTCCAACCCGGTTGGTCACCGTGGAAGATTATGACCAAAACCCTCTAAAGAAGACATCTCAAACTTCTTCAATACTAAGAAAAGAGACACAAACCCAAGAAATACATAACTTAACTAAAAAGAAGAAAGATCAGCTTTACATACTCGTAGTATCTTATAACGTCAGAACTTTATCCACATTCTACTTACGAAAGCTTAATCGAAAAAAAAAAGTTAGAGGAGGGCTTCACCTTCACTTGAAGAGGGGTTCATGCAAGCAAACTTCCATATTATTATCTAGATTTAACCAATTTTCTAAAATAAGGGAATTACGTGTAAATAACATAATTGTTTTTCTTTAAACTATGTTATGTATCATACTTTTGCATGAAATAAAAGGCTTATTATTATTATTATATTATTATTATAATACCATCCACTTCACAGGAAGGTCATGTTCCAAAAAAATATATCTGTGGGTCTATAGCGAAAGAAGAAGTAGTCTTAGAAAAAATAAAAGTCCAATGCTCAGCGTATACTGCAGGATACATTTGCCGAAAAATGAGCAAAAATGTTAAATGTAAAATGTGCTTGGAGACATACACAAGTAGCTCTACAGAGGATAATATTTATTCTTATATCCGGCATAGAGAATACAAATTGTTAAAAAATAATAATTTAGTATATCCTAGTGCTAAACTCCTAATGTTATATCGAGATGCAAGTTCATATTGTTAAAATAAGGCAACATTCAATTTTTATAAAATAATGTTTTTTAATCTATGGTGTCTCCATATAGGTAACTAGTCTGTGGCATAGTACTAAGATGTCTGCTTCTTGTGTGTAAAGTAAAACTGCCTCTGTAATTAGTAATACTTAAAATAAATAATAAACGTTCTTTAGACCAAAAAGTGTTTCTATACAATCCAAGTTCAAAGTTCTACTGCACGAGCACATACTCATGCGAACAGGTTATGGGCCCAGAATACTGGACTGTGATAGATACAATTTCGCGGTAAAGCGTGGTCGGTAGGAAAGAACGGGCCGGGTTAAACGGTATATATATATATACTAGCTTCTGCGCGCGACTTCGTCGGCGTGGACTCCGCTCCTATTGGTCTTGGCGTGATGATATATAGCCTATAGCCTTCCTCGATAAATGGACTATCTAACACTGAAAGAATTTTTTAAATCGGACCAGTAGATCCTGAGATTAGCGCGTTCAAACAAACAAACAAACAAACAAACAATCAAACAAACAAACTCTTCAGCTTTATTATATTAGTATAGATAAGATGGAGGCTACATCAGAAAACCAAAACTTATTATTACTGGAAGGATTATCGAATTGGATGTCATGGAAATTTCAAATTCGTGTTATATTAAAAGCACAAGGATTATTAGGAGTTGTAAACGGATCAGATATAAATGACGGAAAAGATGAAAAATGGCCGACACGAGACGCAAAGGCACAATCTATAATTGTAACAAGATTGAACAATAAAAATATTTTACAAGTGTCAAACTGTGAGACTGCTCAACAAATATGGGAAAAGTTGTGTTCAATTTATGAATCAAAATCAAACACGTCATTACATATATTGCAACAAAAATTCTTTGAAACTCAATACATTAAAAATGAGGAAATATCATTATATATAGCAAAGTTAGAAGAATTAGCTAACAGAATATTAACAGCACTTAAAATGAAAGACTTACTGGTGAATAACTTTTGTTTATTAGCGAACATAAAATCAAAATCAGAAGGAACTTTCGAATCGCCATTTTACAAAATAAGACTATAGTTATTCTTGTTTTTAAAAGTGAAGCTACCACCGATTCGGAATGTAGATTCTGCAGAGAAGAAACGGCAAGAAACTCTACAGTTACTTTTTTGAATATAATATATAAACTGTGTACAAAATCATTAATTTACAATAATAAAAATATTACGCCATGACAAAAACAAGTACATTGTGTCAACAGATGACACTGTCACTCGCGCCGTTGTCGAGTGTTGCCCACATAATCCATGTTATATTAAAAATTGATATTAAAATTTAAAAAAATGTACAAATTATGATGAATATGCCAACAGACGGCCGTCCTGTGAGCGGAATGTCCCATTCCGGCTCGGCCATTCGAGAAGCCCAAGATTTTCAAATAAAACAACATGGTATAACTCAATAGGAGAAGCGATCTAAACATTAAGTATATAAAATAAATATATAAGAATTACTAAAATTAGGTAACAATTCCTCCTTTCTCATTAGTAAGATTTAAATCATTATCTAGAATTGTGATCTTGATGCACACTTAGATGAACACGTTTGCTCCAACGGCCATCGGTCCTGCGACACGGATGTCATGCTCGCTGCCACTTCAATTTGCTGGTTCTGTAGATAAAGATTAGATGTAAAATTATTAAGTCATAACTTTGTTATTATTTATTAGGTAGATGATGTGACACGTCTGCTCCAGCGGCTACCTGTCCTGCGACACAGATGACCGGCTCACTGGCACTTCAATCTGCCAATTCTGTAGACAGAGATTAGATGTACTTAAAATATTAAGTCATAACTTTATTATTTATTAGGTAGAGTACATATAAGTATTTTAATCATACTCAGTATTTTCAAATAGCAAGAGTGTAATTTTAATAATGATTAAACGAAACCAAGAAATACTCCTAGTTATATAACAAAACAATAAGTAGTAGTTATTTATTTATTTTTTAATTATTTATTTAATTATCAAATAAAGAAACAATATGTACAAATTTATAGTTATAAGTAGCATAAGAAAACCACTAAGGTTTGTACAATGCTACATTTTACATTTCATACTGGTAAAAAAAGTACTATTAATGGTAAAAATAATATTTCAAAAGAAAAATAATAATAATCATATTTACATTTACACTTGGTTCAACAATTTTTATACTATGTATTTTCATAATAAATATTTATGTTTTCTCAAGATAGAATTTAATAGAATAGTTTTAATTTTTAATAGAATAGTTTTAATTTTTAATTTTTAACCGACTTCCAAAAAAGGAGGAGGTCCCATTTTAATTTAATTGAGATCTGACCAGTACTTTTAGAGTTATATCTAATAATGCGTATTTACTCGACTACTTTTTCGTCGACCTACGTTATATTATACAGCATAACTTTTTACTCGGTGTACCGATTTCGATGATTCTTACTTTAATCGAAAGCTAATACTTGTCTTGTAGTCTTGTTTAAATAAGATCGAAAACTGATTAGAACTTTTTGAGTAATCTTTAATAGCGCGTATTTTCTTGACTATTTTTTCGTCTTATTATGTTGTATTACTTGTCGATGTAATTGAAGTCGGTTTTTTTTTCGTTTGCGAGCAAACACAATTATTAATAGAATAGTTTAAATCGTAATATTCAGTGATATATTGATACATGTTTTAAAGTGATTGCTGCGATACAGAACAGCATATTTCACTTGTTTATACTTAGCAATTTGGTGATCACCGCATACAGCAGCATATTTCACATAATTATTCTTAGTGATCACCGCATAAAGCGGCATATTTCACATACTTATTCTTAGTCATCACCGCATAAAGCGGCATATTTCACATAATTATTCTTAGTGATCACCGCATAAAGCGGCATATTTCACATAATTATTCTTAGTGATCACCGCATAAAGCGACATATTTAACATAATTATTTAACTTAGTGATCACCGCATATAGCGGCATATTTCACATAATTATTCTTAGTGATCACCGCATAAAGCGGCATATTTCAGAAAATTATTTAACTTAGTGATCACCGCATATGGCGACATATTTCACATAATTATTCTTAGTGATCACCGCATAAAGCGGCATATTTCACATAGTTATTCTTAGTGATCATCGCATACAGCGGCGTATTTCACATAGTTATTCTTAGTGATCATCGCATACAGCGGCATATTTTACATAGTTATTCTTAGTGATCATCGCGTACAGCGGCATATTTCACATAGTTATTCTTAGTGATCACCGCATATAGCGGCATATTTCACATAATTATTCTTAGTGTCGTGTGAGGCGGGTCGTTGCGTTCCCTAAAATATGGTTGAGCGAAGCGATGGCTGGTTCATGCGTCATGCTCGTGAACGGGTGCCACCAGTGGGATGGGTCTGCTCCTGGCTTCTTTTCTCAAAATATGCTGATCTTTCGTGTTTATTGTTGTTTTGTTTTGTCGTGGCTTGTATGGCACTGCTTATTAATGACTATGTTCTTAAACTATTCAAAGTCTTATTACTTTTGTTAGGCATTTATTTAAGTATTTTATTCGCCACGTCTAAACAGTTACTTGTCTATTTGTTTGGAGCGCATTTTAAAGAAACTACCTTTTAGTAGGTGTCTAGTTTTTAATTGAAAATTATTTACTGCTATGATTACCGGGTACTTTATTTTGTTTATAAATTTAAGATAAATTTGTGATGGAAAGTGACCTTACATATATTAAGTTAAAGTCATTTTTCAATTTGACGACTCTGTATGAAATATGACAGGGAGAAAAAAATAGCCCTTGACGAGTTTCTTGCCGGTTCTTCTCGTTACAAGGTCTCCCGCCGTAGGATTTGCGAACCGATGGCGTAGCTTCATTGACGTTCACAAGTGCTGTATCAGCCTAAAATGAATAAATTATTTGAATTTAAATTTGAATTAGTGATGACCGCATACAGCGGCATATTTCACATAATTATTCTTAGTGATGACCGCATACAGCGGCATATTTCGCATAGTTATTCTTAGTGATTCACTGCATACAGCGGCATATTTCGCATAGTTATTCTTAGTGATTCACCGCATACAGCGGCATGTCTCACATACAGCGGCAGCAGCAGAGGCATACATTTTGTAAACGCATTAGACTATAAGATCTGTAATGTTTACAAAATTAATATGTAAATAAAATAAAATAATTCAGTGATCAGTTTTAGTATTGTTACAAATTAGTTTCAACTATTCGGAAGATGGTGTCACCATCTTTATACTGTTCAGGTATTAAACGAATAAACAATAAGAGTAATATCGATACAAAAAAGCCAATATTTTAATAATTGTTAGAATTACAAATTTAAATGCTGACATTAGTTTGAACATCATAAAAATTAAAGTCAACTATAATCATCATCATAACTTGCGTAAACGTGTATTAGAAGCAGCCCATGAAGGACACCCGGGCATAGTAGCAATGAAGGCTCGTCTTAGAACAAAGGTTTGGTGGCCAAGAATTGATAAAGATACTGAACTACTAGTAAAAGGTTGTCGAGGTTGTACTCTGGTATCTAATGCTACTCCACCACATCCAATGAAGAGACGAACACTTCCTGCTGAACCTTGGGTTGATGTAGCAATGGACTTTCTAGGGCCACTCCCTAGTCATGATTACCTTTTAATACTTATTGATTATTATAGCAGATATAAGGAAATTAAGATAATGCGTAGTATTACTTCCCTTGACACGATAAAGGTCTTGAAAGAAATTTTCTCCAGATTAGGTTACCCGGCGACTTTAACATGTGATAATGGAAATCAGTTCACTAGTGAAGTATTTCAGAACTACTGTAAAGAATGTGGTATCATCGTAAATAATACAATACCCTATTGGCCCCAAATGAACGGGGAAGTTGAGAGGCAAAACCGAAATGTTTTAAAACGTTTGAAAATTTGTCAAGCTGAAAGTCGGGACTGGAAAGAAGATCTTTTTAGTTATTTAATGATGTATAACAGTACACCTCATTCTGTTACAGGCAAATCGCCCTCAGAATTATTCTACAGGAGACAGTTTAGAGACAAGATCCCGTCAGCTCCAGACATGGAATTTAAAACAATTGATGAAGATGTAAGAGATAGAGATCTTCAATTGAAAGAAAAAGGGAAAGTGTATGGAGACCTAAAAGAAAAGCAACGGACAATAACTTAGAAATAGGTGAAAAAGTATTAGTAAAAAATTTAATCAGAGAGAATAAGTTGACCACAAATTTTGATCCCACTACACATACAGTCACTGGTGTGGCTGGTGGCGATGTTAATATTCGGAACGATGATAGTGGGAAAGAATATCGTAGAAATATAGTTCATTTGAAAAAAGTTAATGATTCGTGGACTGTAGTTGATAAAAATGTTAATAATGATAATTTAGAACATGATAACGAATTAAACTAAATGATTTTTATGATTCTTTTGCATTGATTAGTATGTTATTGTTTCCATGTAATTTTGTATTTAAAATTATCAAGAAAAGTGTGATATTATAATTTAATTGTAATCTTCAAAGAAAAGAAAAATCGAAAATAAATAAGGGATGTAGTGTATGCGCAACCCGACTACGACACTCGCTCACCGGTCGTGTCCGCGTGTAGACGTGCTCGGTGTTTCGTATAGATTATTATCACGTGATTACTACAGAAAACTGTGTTTTATTGTTACAAATATAATATAGCAAGCATTACAAGTGATAGCAAACATTACAAGTGGCGTAGCACTGGCGGCGTGGTAGGGCACAGCAGGAAATTTCCTGCTCAAAATATGGAGCAGCCCGACTGGGGTAGTACCTCGACCTTACAGAAGACCACAGCTAAATAATACTGTTTTCAAGCAGTGTTGTGTTCCTGTTGGTGAGTAAGGTGACCAGAGCTCCTGGGGGGGATTGGGGATAGGGTTGGCAACGCGCTTGCGATGCTTCAGGTGTTGCAGGCGTCTATAGGCTACGGTCTTACCATCAGGTGAGCCGTACGCTTGTTTGCCAACCTAGTTACATAAAAAAAAAAAAAAAAAAAATAGATCAAGTTTTTAATTTACTTGTTTGTTATCAATAAACTACAATTTTAGATTCGTATTTGCGAATAGAAATATCTCATAAACATAGTGGAACTGAATGGTAAAGAATGATAATACACCAATTTTGTGTTATAGTACCGTGTAGGCCCTCAGGTGCCATGTAGGCTGAAGTTCGCATTGGACACGTTGTCATAAATGTTGAATCAAATTGCTTGGCCAAACCAGTCACATAACTTGGGCACAAATTCTCTTGTCAAAAGAATATTGGCAGTTTTAACATCCCCATGAACAAAATTATTTGTGGAGTTCTGTGAATCTGATTCAGCTCCAAATAAGTTTACTTATTTTACTTTGCAATGGTTTTTCACTAGTGTGTAAATATTTCAAGCCCTCAGCTGTTCCTATCATTATTTAAATTCTTTGGGATTCATTCAAAATCTTAGCTTCAATATTTTGTTGTAATGGTCCTTCATTAATATACTCGCATACGTTACATGGTGCTGGTCTATCCTTAGAAAATCCTATTACCTATTATAGGAACAATATTGATATGCCTAAATTCTGAAAGATACTTTACTTCAGCATTAAAAACTTTCGTTCGTTTCGTTTTATCACGTTTACGATGTATTTGTGACTATGAGCTTTTTTTTAACTGCAAGCAATCCATTCTTTTTATGGTTGCCAACAAAACATCTCCAAATCCTCCACTGTTGATTCTCCCCTTCAAACCCTCAGAGGTGTTTATCTATTTATTTATTTGGAGAACGGTGCAGAAACAATTACAAGAATAACAGCGTAGCATAAAATAGTAAAAATAGATACAAATTGTCCCCTTTATGTCACTAAGAACACAAGGATTAACAAAACAAGGACAGTAAATATGATTAGTTATTACAAGTCATAGTCTAGAGTTAGTGGAAAACACCAAGGAAATTAACTAATTTAAACAAATAATTTTCTAGTTTTAGCTTTAAAAAGATTATATAGAGTTTCAGAAAAGTTATCAGTGATGGCTTCTAAATCATTGTCTTTGAAGTGAATTAAATTGGTAAGTAATAAGTATGGCGCTGTCTATACCCATTGAAAACATCAATATTTGGAAATGATGTCTGGTATGTGATTGGATTTTGTGTAACCATATTATTACATTTGCTCACCTCATACTTACATCAGAGGTTGAGTATTCCCTATATTCAGAGTAAGAGTCATTTGATCAATTTTGATTTGAGCATAGCGCTTAAAATGGCACATTAAAAGAGATCTGTGTTGGTTAATCTTTTGAGAATTTAATTAGATCACCCTCAGATGCCATATGAACAGTTGTTTTGTTAAATATATAATTTTCTTTAGTCCCAGATTCAGAAAATAATATCATATCACTTGCAGATTTCATCTGCTTCGTTGTCTTATTACATATTTCGTTAAATTTGCCCTTATCGATTGAACTCCTATTATTGGATCTCTGTTCCATACTTTCATCATTCAACAGTTACGTAACATTTGTTGTACTGATTACAATCAGTGCAGGTGGACCATGTGTCGGACGCTCAGGTCATGGTTCTTCCAGCATTTTAGCGATTTCATCTGCTGCTCTGTATATCTGAGCCTGAGTAAGTATATCTTTTAGGTGAGTACCTCCTCTAGTACCTACTCTCCGTCGTCGTAGACGTACTAGAGTAGCTAGTAGGACGAGCTCGACCCGAAGTTGCCCATTCGTCTAACAATATCTCTGCGCATTTCTGCTTATTTACCTCAGCATGCTCTTCAATTATATTCTTATGTGGTCATTATTGTATTTTCGTTTAGGACATTCGTTTTGAAAAGTTTCAGGTTAATTGACATAAATCTTTTCCAATCAGCATTAATTTCTACAATGTTCACAACTTCGCACAGTACATCTGCTGACAATTTACTAAATTCAACGTTTTTGTACATAGTTGACGATATTTTCTACCCAGTCACTTTAAAACTTTATAACCATGTCAATTTAAACAACAAAATGATAACTTTGAACACGAAGTATAGATATGTTTCTATACTTTTTGACTTTCAAGTATATTATCATTAACTTTGGCCTTTGTATAGTATAGTACTATGTAATAGATTATCCAGATCTACCTAATAGATCAATAAAAATAATTATAAAAATTACAAAGCCTTATTTATTGCGAACAGTTATTAACTATTCAAAATTGTACTTTTTTTTATTATTTAAGCACGGGAGAAAAATCGTTGAACTTATTTTTTTTTCTATCTCTAATAGTATGTTGAAAAGTATCTTTCTCCATATTTTCCATCTCTAACAGTATGTTGAATAGAATCTTTCTCCATATTATTTTTTTCTAACAGTAGGTATGTTGAATAGAATCTTTCTCCATATTGAACTTATGTTTAAGTACAAAAAAATTACTACATATAGATAGTTTAATTGTAAAATACAATATACAGTTTCAGGTAACAGTAAAAGGTTTGAAAACACATATTGTTACCTAATGAATATTTCAATGTTCCGCTCAAGTTGATGCATTGTTTCTAAATGTTTATCTTCTGTGTTTAATTGTTAAGTTACTTTACAGTTACTGTACTGTACCTACTGTACGCAGGCTCCATACGAGTATCCTCGAAACAATATTTTTGTAAATTGTACTGATGTAGTTTTTTAGAAATGTCTTAAGGTTCTCGGAACCAGCCATACTAGACCATTTCGACAGTTAATCTGGCATAGTAACATGTAGATACGTTTCTTAATATTGTTTATTTTATTTTGGTAGTAACATAAATTACATAATTGCTCAAGCTCAACAAGATCTAGATGTTCTATTCTACAGAAATGGTTCAATCACAATATTTTAACTATTAACGCTTCCAAAACTTGTTACATTGTATTTAAAACTAAAAATAAAATTATTGCACCGTGATCCACTAACTGTTGATAACTTTCCAATCGAGCAGAAAACTTGTGAAAAATATTTAGGTTAAGGAATAGACAATAATTTAACTTTTAAATATTGAGTAGACTACGTAAAGACTTTTTTTTTAATTGGGTAACTTATATTTCAAAATGTATATGTGAGAAAATACAATATAACACCTACAATTCTCAAAATAGAATAATTATAATACTCTTTGATATCCACCTTTGACACCAACAACTACACTTTATAAGCAAACAAATATTATAAACTTATGACAACTTTGTAGCAAATTACCATCCTATATAAAAAAATGTAAACTCAGTTAATGAACCTAAGTCTTAAATCACAGAATATTATATTTTAGAGAATACCCACTTTTATAGCGATTAAAATATATATGTCGGAGAGTCAATACAGATAGTTATTAATGACGGTACCTGTGTTGTTATTATTATTCATCTACCCTCACTCATTCTATTATTCGAGTCATTCCTTCGTGCATAAAAGACCGATGCAACCGCAGCTCAGGCAGTCTTGGCTCTGGCGTGGCGCGGTGCACTTGTGTATCCTGCTAGTAGTTTAACCTCGACTCTTGTAAGGGTTAGTTTGTGTACACGAATTAATTGTTACATTATATTGTGGGCAACTCGGGCAGTGGAGGCGAGCGTTACTGCGCATTATAAAGACGGCCGTCTTAAACCTAGACTCGGGTCGCAACTCCCGGGCACTGCCTTGAGTTGTCTCTCTGCCACGCGATAGACGGTACCCGCTCGGTGAGTCCATTTAATACTTAGTAGTTCGGTCATCCGTCCGTTCTTCTCCTACCTACTTCTGATCTGCGACATCAGAAGTGGGATACTGTTCTCGTGCCCACTAAGAGTGTTACTATAGTGAGTAATTTATTTCACGATGCCACGAGTATCGCGTTC
The DNA here is from genome assembly GCA_905220545.2 of Melitaea athalia. Lineage (NCBI taxonomy): Eukaryota > Metazoa > Arthropoda > Insecta > Lepidoptera > Nymphalidae > Melitaea > Melitaea athalia. The sequence goes on along the minus strand of HG992207.1, from coordinate 3,471,552 downwards.
GCGTAGTCCCGTTAAATTATCGTGCGATCGAAGAGCAAGTCGAGTCGACATCATTTAAACTGATAAGTTAAAATATTCAATGTCGCGAGCGTAGTCGTGGTATTTAGGTTGTTTGTTAAGTTTTTGTGGTCACCCACTTGTTTGTGATAACGTTTTAATATCGCCTCAGCTTGAGTATTTCCGATTACCCTCTGTAACGGATATTTTTGTGTTGTTTATTGAAGTGCCAAGGGAGCGTGAAGTTTCTGATAGGACGGTTGTTTTGTTATATTGTTATCGGTGTACAAGTGATTTTTGTTCAGTGTTCGATTGCGTAATTCGATTTACCGGTTTATTTGTTGAATTTAGTTTTATTGTGATACGTAGGTAGTTCTGTAGTGTTTAATTTTGTTAATAGATTTTGCGATTCAGTTTTTGTTTCGATTCAGTTACAATGTTAGATCGTGAGCATAATCTTAGTACGAGCCGTCGCGATTTTGTCAGGATAGACGAGCGATATTTTGTTTTTGCTTACAAATTCGATTAAGGAAGATGCCAGAAGGTCGTGTACTAATTGAGTTTTATGTGGATAACGATCATAATGGTGAACATCTTAGTGATGTGACAGAAAACTGATGTAATCACTCTAGACTGTAGTGTGTAGTCATCAAGAGGATGATACACGATTGCTGGTTGGAAGGGTGGCTTACATAGTTGTTAGTGTTGTAGAAAAAGAGTTTGGTTATTGAAAATTGGATTGACGTTGGTACACGACTCTGGACAGTTATATTTGCGTTAAGTTTTTGTGGTTACCCACTTGTTGGTGATAAAGTGTTAATATCGTCTTAGTTTGAGTATTTCCGATTACCCTCTGTAAGGAGTATTTTTGTGTTTTACACGATACTTATACTATTGTTGTGTGTTGAAGTGCCGAGGGAGCGTAAAGTTAGAGACGCAATCTTCCGAATAGTTAATGCTGGTTTTCTGATAGGTCGGTCGCCGCTTTTGGTACCGTCCTTTGGCGGGATTGTTGTAATTTGTAAGTGAATAGGCAGTTATTGTTTAACTTTTCTACACGATACGTGGCGTATAGGTGATTGCTGTGATAGCATATTCAATGTAGTTAAAAACTTAAAAGTGTGTATCGTGAATGAATAACTGTAGGTTTAAAGTGAGAAATAAGTGTTTCATTGAGGGTTTTCATTCTTTTTCTACCTTTGATTGATTTATTCAAACTATTTAAAAGTTTCTTTAGTTGTTCTCTTTAAGGACGTTTACATTACAGAGAGTTAATTGATAACATCTTGGTACAATCATGGGCCCATTAGGGTAGTCGTTTACGACTGTTAAAATTTGTTTTGTTACAAAATGAGGAGCGTAATCAAACGAAACTTGATCCGAAATATCGAGGCCCTTTTCGCGTAATAGAAGTTCTCGTAGGTAATCGGTATACCCTTAAAGTTTCAAATTGTAAACGTACCTACAAATTAGCTCACGAAAGGTTAAGAAAAACGCCAGCACGTCATGTACCAGACGATGTTGATGAAGTTTATGATCTTGTTGATAATGATGATGTTCAAGTTTAAGTAGATGGAAAGACTCGAGTGAATGACTCTATCGACCGTAATGTGTTCAACCGTACCAGTGTAGTTATTCGTAGTCGTAGCCCGGTAGAATTGTCTCTTGGGGCAACCCAGGAGTCTAGGGTGCGCGGCGTGCGTTTAACTCTGGCGGAGGTCGTGGTCGTGGTCTATTGAGAGCGTAGCGTATAGTCACAGGGATGACTGACACGGGCGATTCATTCGGTGGATATGTGTACTGAGATGTATGTGACTGACACATGTACTGTGATTGCTCTTCGTCTAGAGAGCCGTGGTGTTAGAGGTCTTTACTCGAGGATTTTTGGTTGTAGCTTGTTGTAGAAGTAGACGTACGGTCTATAGTTTTGGTTGTGATGACGTCGATGGTACATGGCTGTGGTAATTGTGTGAAGTGATTAGTTATAATTGGTTTAACGACATTTATGATTCAGATTAATAAAGTTCTTGAAATAATAATAGAACCTATAGGTATGTTCACGATCGTTTACGAAGGATTCCTCTTACTGATGTAGCTGCTGAATTAGATTTGTTTAATGTTGTTGATGCTAATTTGGTCGTATCACATGAGGTGATGACGATATATGTTGGTCGTATCACATCAGGTGATGACGATATGTGTGGCAATAGTAGTTGTCACTAGCTGCTGAGGCAGTCGGGCCGTGAGCTACTGTCGCTCGATTTAGGTGACAGTAGCGACTCTTTTAGTTGGTTATAGTCACTCGATGGAGGTGACATGAGCTGCTGTCGCTCGATTTAGGTGACAGTGGCGACTCTAGTGGTTATCGTCACTCGATGGAGGTGGCGTGGAAACATGTTTTAGTTGTATTGCTCGATGGAGGCAATATCGTCACTCGATGGAAGTGACATGGAAATATGTTTTGATTGAATTGCTCAATGGAAGCAATATCGTCACTCGATGGAGGTGGCATGAGAAACATGTTTTGGTTGTATTGCTCGATGGAGGCAATATCGTCACTCGATGGAGGTGGCATGGAAACATGTTTTGATTGCATTGCTCAATGGAGGCAATATCGTCACTCGATGGAGGTGGCATGAGAAACATGTTTTGATTGTATTGCTCGATGGAGGCAATATCGTCACTCGATGGAGGTGGCATGGAAACATGTTTTGATTGCATTGCTCAATGGAGGCAATATCGTCACTCGATGGAGGTGGCATGAGAAACATGTTTTGGTTGTATTGCTCGATGGAGGCAATATCGTCACTCGATGGAGGTGGCATGGAAACATGTTTTGATTGTATTGCTCAATGGAGGCATTATCGTCACTCGATGGAGGTGGCATGAGAAACATGTTTTGATTGTATTGCTCGATGGAGGCAATATCGTCACTCGATGGAGGTGGCATGGAAACATGTTTTGATTGCATTGCTCAATGGAGGCAATATCGTCACTCGATGGAGGTGGCATGAGAAACATGTTTTGGTTGTATTGCTCGATGGAGGCAATCTCGTCACTCGATGGAGGTGGCATGGAAACATGTTTTGATTGTATTGCTCGATGGAGGCAATACATGTGGTTATCGTCACTCGATGGAGGTGGCATGAGCTACTGTCGCTCGATTTAGGTGACACTAGCGACTCTTTTAGTTGGTTATCGTCACTCGATGGAGGTGGCATGAGCTGCTGTCACTCGATTTAGGTGACAGTGGCGACTTTAGTGGTTATCGTCACTCGATGTAGGTGGCATGAGCTACTGTCGCTCGATTTAGGTGACAGTAGCGACTCTTTTGGTTGGTTATCGTCACTCGATGGAGGTGGCATGAGCTGCTGTCGCTCGATTTAGGTGACAGTGGCGACTTAGTGGTTATCGTCACTCGATGGAGGTGGCATGAGCTACTGTCGCTCGATTTAGGTGACAGTAGCGACTCTTTTGGTTGGTTATCGTCACTCTATGGAGGTGGCATGAGCTGCTGTCACTCGATTTAGGTGACAGTGGTGACTAATATGTGGAAAGCAATAATGGAGTAATGTTTATACCAAAACGATTGGTCAATTTTGATTTAATGGTAGATTGGCGTATGGTTGTATGGTGTGTCAACAAAAAGTGGTTGTACTATCGCTTTATCCTTGGTTAAGTGTGGGTCAGGATAGGCCGAGACGAAACTTTGATATCGCAGTACCTTTTTGCTTTTTACGGCATCACACGGGGACGTGTGACTTGTCAGGATGGCCGTGTCGGAGAGTCAATACAGATAGTTATTAATGACGGTACCTGTGTTGTTATTATTATTCATCTACCCTCACTCATTCTATTATTCGAGTCATTCCTTCGTGCATAAAAGACCGATGCAACCGCAGCTCAGGCAGTCTTGGCTCTGGCGTGGCGCGGTGCACTTGTGTATCCTGCTAGTAGTTTAACCTCGACTCTTGTAAGGGTTAGTTTGTGTACACGAATTAATTGTTACATTATATTGTGGGCAACTCGGGCAGTGGAGGCGAGCGTTACTGCGCATTATAAAGACGGCCGTCTTAAACCTAGACTCGGGTCGCAACTCCCGGGCACTGCCTTGAGTTGTCTCTCTGCCACGCGATAGACGGTACCCGCTCGGTGAGTCCATTTAATACTTAGTAGTTCGGTCATCCGTCCGTTCTTCTCCTACCTACTTCTGATCTGCGACATATAAAATGACTCAATTGTATTCTATTCCGTTAACTAAGTACCTACTTATAAGGCGAATATTTGTACCATCACATTGATTCTGTTGTTCTCATGTAAGTGAGTTTTCTTTTTGAGAATAAAATTCTTTAAGCCTATATGTTTGCTACAAGAAAAACTAATATAACATCAAATACATATCTATAACATACACACACAGTCATGTGTTCAGTAAGGTAAGCAACTTAATACTTGTGTTATAGATAACAGATGACTGATATTGCTACACATTTTTCAATAACTATGTAAAAAATAATACTCATATAACTAAATACATATATTACACTCAGACTCGAGATTATCAGATTGACTAATGAATTCACAACTCCAGAGTAGAAAACTTGTCGTTGTAGACTGCGCTAATGGACTAGTCAGTACATATAAGACCAAAATAGAAATATGATATGTTTGTTTGTTTTTACCACTGGGTCAGCAAACAAGGGAATCGGGAATCACCTAATAATAAGTGATTTACCGTATAGCTTATAGATGCCTGCAACACCATAAGCATCGCAGAGAGAAGAATATTGGCAATTGATATTTATCAATAATCAGGAGATTATTGGCCACAATGACTGAGCTAGAGTAACGTCATATTATTTTATTACTTTTTATATTTTTTGATGGCAATATACTATAGGTATTATATTTTGTTGTACCTATTATATTGTATTAGTGTATTTATTGTACAATAAAGAATTTAAATAGATAAAAATAATATCATGCATCAGTAACGGTGTATAACAGCTTCGTTCTGTGTCTGACATTTTACTAATAATAATCAAAAATAATCATAAATAATCATTAATTACTATACATAATTATATAATTAGAGATAAAACATCTAATGTGTATATTCGAGAGGGTTATAGTATAACATGTATTCTATCTATTATGAAAGCTTATATTTTGCATAGTAAATAGATAGATTAGGTAAATAAAACTTTATTTATAAATCCACATTCCACATACACAATTAAAAGAGTAAAAATAAAAATAAAAAGTAACAAATAAAATATCTTAATAGTACTGACAATATCACACTAAAATACAGAATGTGTGTGTGGTGCAGAATCGCAAAAGGTATGTAACTCAGTACTAAAGATCAAATCCTAAATCCTAGGAAAGATCGACTGATTTTCAGTTACTACCTGTTACGGTGAGAGAGAGCACAATACTTGGTTTATGATGTAATATTGTATATGTCGACCGTAAGCTGCCAATACCTCCTAAATGCTTTGAGGTCAACTTTACAGGAGACTATAATAATTGTGTTTGCTCGCAAACGAAAAAAAACCGACTTCAATTACATCGACAAGGAATACAACGTAAGTACACGAAAAAGTAGTCACGTAACTAAATTAATTCAAAAAGTAGTGATCAGTGACATCAAAATTATTTATAAAGAAAGCTACCCTAGCGCCTAGCGGATAATACAGCGCACTACGTTGCATCCTTGAATTGATTGTACATCTATTACTGAAGTAGTTTTAAGATATCCTCATAGATGGCGTTGGCCCCCGCCAACGCCATCTATGAGGCTATGTCAAACCGGGACCGTCTCATAAATACGAGCCATCAATGATTACTCAATTACTCAAAAAGTACTAATTATATCTCGATCAAATTTTAATAAGACCACATGATAAGTATTAGCTTTTGATTTATAAAAGAAACATCAAACTCGGTGCACTCGGTAAAAAGTTATGAGATATAATACAAAAAACAGTCAAGTAAATACGCGTTATCAAAGATTACTTATAAAAGAAGACATTAGATCTCGATCAAATTTAAATAAGATTACATTACAAGTATAAGGTTTCGAATAAAGTAAGAATTATCAAAATCGATAAACCCAGTAAAAAGTTATGCGGATTATTACAACGTAGGTCGACGAAAAAGTTGTCAATTAAATACGCATTATTAGATATATCTCTAAAAGTACTTGTCAGATCTCAATTAAATTTAAATGGGACCACATGACACGCAAAACCTTTCAGTTAAAACAAAACTCATCGAAATCGGTCCACCCAGTCAAAAGTTCTGAGCTAACATACATAAAAAAAAAAAAAAAAAAAAAAAAAAAAAAAAAAAAAAAAAAAAAAAACATACGTGTCGAATTGAGAACCTCCTCCTTTTTTGGAAGTCGGTTAAAAACTAAATATTAACAAAATTACGGATGGTATTTATGAACCCAAGATCCAAGTTTATTATTTTTACAGTAGTTTTATTTAGTAGTCCTTTAGGGCTGTAAGTAAGTTAGAAGGTATTATATATATAGATAGGAGGTATTGCCGCCCAAACACTATTTCGCTGTAGATAGTAGGTATTTGTGTATCGACTTTTTGGATGTTTAGTGCATTTTGTCAGTTAAAATAAATAGCCACTTCTATCAATACGATATAAAGCTAACAGATGGCGCAAAAAAAAACAATTTCATTAAAAATGTTAGTTAGAAGGTATTGGCAGCTTACGGTCGATGTATAATAGTATAGTCTATTATGAATAATAGTGTAAACAAATAATAAGAGGTAGACGATTAAATAAATAGATATGTGTTAATAGTAGTAGTAAGTTATAGAATGCATAAAATGGCTTCTTAGACATAAAATATTTGGAGGAACACAATAAAATGTAAAATCAATTAAACATCATGGAACAATAGCAGCATGTTTTCATTATAAATAATAATTAATGATGATGAGTTACATTTGCAATACTGTCCTTTATAGAGACAATTTTTATAAGTGATTTTTAAATGTAAGTACCTATTTGCTTATAATATTTCTAATTGGTGGAGGTACTATTACTTTTATCTATACAAACTGTAGTTGAGATATAAATGATAGTATTGAAGGAATATATTTAAAAAAATGCATAGTTAGGTTACTTAAATATATATGTGTCGGGGAATCAATACAGATAGTTATTAATGTCGGTACCTGCGATATTCACCTACGCTACATCATTCTATTATTCGAGTCATTCTGTCATGCATAAAACGAACGGTGCAACCGCGGCTCGGGCAGTCTTGGCTCTGGCGTGGCGCGGTGCACTTGTGTATCCTGCTAGTAGCTTAACCTCGACTCTTCTAATAGTTAGTTTGTGTACACGAATTAATTGTTACTGATTGGGCAACTCGACCGGTGGTGGTGAGTGCCAATGCGCATTGTAAGGCGGCGCCGCCGTAAACCAACACTCGGGTCACAAGTCCCGGGCACTGCGTCGAGTTGTCTCTCTGCCACGCGATAGACGGTACCCGCTCGGTGAGTCCATTGAATACTAAGTAGTGTAACTATCTTGTGTTAAATTACATGGTTAATTAACGAGTTCGACCATCCGTCATCCTCTTCCTCACTTCTGATTCCTACATATGCTTTTCCATGCTACAAATAAACTTTATTTGTAACATGTATGTAATGCTAATATTTACTGTTTCATACAATTATTATTAAGTAAATATTTTCAATATAATTATATATTTGCATAATACTAATATTTAAAACCAGAACTATAATTAAAGAAAGGAAATATATACAGGATGAGGCGTAATTAATGGATAATCCTTGACCTGCAGCTGGAGAATATCATAACGGATCAGAAAAATACAATTCATGTTTAGTAAAAGTATCATGGTTTTTTAGTTATCGGCCATTTTTTAAAAATTTAGAAAAATGACACCCTTGCTCACTAATTTTGTTGTCACAGTCGCAAAAACATGAATTATCTCCATAAGATTTTTATTTATTAAACTTGAATAGATGTACTATCAAATGTATTATGTCATTTTTGTGCTGTTGCCTAATTTTTTTTTTCAAATGCAACCGAAAATTTTTTTTCTTCTTTCAAATAATTTTTCCTTTGTGTTTGATCGCTCATATCTTAAAAAAACTGTATGGAGACTTGAATGACCCACTTACGAAAAACTAGCCTATTTAATTGAGATTGTAAAAAGGTATAACAGTTAGTGTTTGATCCTTCGGTTTCAAACATTTTTTATAATTTATAAAAATAGAGCCCATTTATTATTTTAATCACAGATTTTTTTTAATTTTATTTTAAATCTATTTTATTAATTTATGAATTAAATGTAAAGGAGCTGAAAGAAAAGAAGGTTATCTGTGCACAGTTTATTATTTACTTTCATAACAAGTGTTCAAAATGACACAAAACACAAAAATTTCCACTGAGAGTACCCATTTTTTGTACCCGCTTTATTACCTTTTTTATTACCGCTCCGACGACAAAAAACAAAAGACGGAAGTGTTGTCTCATTCTTTCATGCAATGGGTGAAAGAGACACACAAAAGAATAACATAAATGTTTGTTTGCGTAATTGTTTGTCGGCGTATTGTGTGTGAAGTTTTAGACAGTTGCTAGGTCAGTGTGCTACCATACTACTTCCACGAGATACGTTTTGTTAGTTAGAATTTGTTATTATTAATAAAGTGCTGTGACCTCGGACTTGATTTTGCTCAGTGATATGGACTTGGTAATCCCGTGATACAAATTTTGATCTTGTGCTCTAACCCCGGACTTGTTTATTGCTAGTGATTTGGACTTTTAACCTAGACATACCTCGCGTCGAGTGCAATGCCTCGATTTGTGTACACACCCGCGGAGTATGCAGAAATGCATTTTATTTACGGTCAGTGTGGTGGTAATGCAAGTCAAGCCGCAGAAATCTATCGGACAAAGTTTCCTAACGCCCGTCATCCCGACTACCGGGTATTTCTAAGATTGCATAATGCGTACAAGGAAGGCAGAATTCCTGGAACTGGTGTCGGCGGTAGTAGCGGCGGGAGGCCACACCAACACGATGACGACATAGTCCTTGCTGAGGTTGAAGCTGATCCTACCACCTCCTTGCGAAGAATATCAAGCCGCACAGGCATATCAACAAGAACTGTAAACAGGATTTTAAAACGCGAGAAGCTTCATCCCTTTCATTATAAAAGGGTACAAAGTCTTCTGCCAAGGGACTACTCTTTAAGATTAGCATTTTGTCGAAGAATGTTACGAAAAATAAGAAACGAACCAAATTTTCTTAACCAAATACTATGGAGTGACGAATCTTCTTGTAAAAAAGATGGCTATTTTAATATGCATAATTTGCACAGTTGGCAGCTGACTAACCCACATTTGGTTACAGAAAGTAGATCCCAGTACCAATTTAAAATAAATCTGTGGACTGGGATCCTTAATGGAGAAGTTATCGGCCCGTTCGAGCTGCCAGACACGTTAACCGCCGAGATATACTTAAATTTTTTAAAAAATGATCTCCCTGGGTTTTGGAGGACGTGACCTTGGAGAATAGAAGGAACATGTGGCTGCAGCACGATGGCTGTCCTGCACATTATGCCCGTTGCGTTCGCGAGTATTTAGACGCGACATTCCCCCGAAGATGGATTGGGCGTTTAGGATATTTTCATTGGCCTCCAAGGTCACCAGAACTTAACCCTCTGGATTTTTTTACTGGGGTTGTATGAAGGAGAAGGTGTATAAGAAACCAGTGACATCAGTGGAGGATTTACGCCAAAGAATATTTGCCGCTGCTCGAGAAATAAAGGAGGCGGGCCACGCGCAACTAATAAAACAATCATTTATTAGAAGGTGCAGGGCTTGCATTAGAGCTCGGGGTGGTCATTTTGAACACTTCTTATAAAGGTAATAATAAACTGTGCAGAGATAACTTTCTTTTCTTTCAGCTCCTTTAAATTTAATTCATAAAAAATAATTGTGTTTGCTCGCAAACGAAAAAAAACCGACTTCAATTACATCGACAAGTAATGCAACGTAATAAGACGAAAAAATAGTCAAGTAAATACGCGCTATTAAAGATTACTCAAAAAGTTCTAATCAGTTTTCGATCTAATTTTAACAAGACTACAAGGCAAGTATTAGCTTTTGATTAAAGTAAGAATCATTGAAATCGGTACACCGAGTAAAAAGTTATGCGGTATAATATAACGTAGGTCGACGAAAAAGTAGTCACCTAAATACGCATTATTAGATATAACTCTAAAAGTGCTTGTCAGATCTCAATTAAATTAAAATGGGACCACATGACACGCAACACCTTTCAATTAAAACAAAATTGATCGAAATCGGTCCACCCAGTCAAAAGTTCTGAGCTAACATACATAAAAAAAAAAAAAAAAAACATACGTGTCGAATTGAGAACCTCCTCCTTTTTTGGAAGTCGGTTAATTAATAAAATAGATTTAAAATAAAATTTAAAAAAATCGGTGATTAAAACAATAAATGGGCTCTATTTTTATAAATTATAAAAATTCTTTGAAACCGAAGGATCAAACACTAACTGTTATACCTTTTTACAATCTCAATTAAATAGGCTAGTTTTTCGTAAGTTGGTCATTCAAGTCTTCATACATTTTTTTTAAGATATGAGAGATCTAACACAAAGGAAAAATTATTTGAAAGAAGAAAAAAAAATTCGGTTGCATTTGAAAAAAAAAATTAGGCAACAGCACAAAAATGACATAATACATTTGATAGTACATCTATTCAAGTTTAATAAATAAAGATCTTATAGAGATAATTCATGTTTTTGCGACCGTGACAACAAAATTAGTGAGCAAGGGTGTCATTTTTCTAAATTTTTAAAAAATGGCCGATAACTAAAAAACCATGATACTTTTACTAAACATGAATTGTATTTTTCTGATCCGTTATGATATTCTCCAGCTGCAGGTAAAGGATTATCCATTAATTACGCCTCACCCTTGTATATATCTATATTTAGGTACATAGTTATTAAAAACTTCATCATTATTCTTACCACTGTGGGCGGATCCACCACTTGTGAACTATTAACAGCACTTTGTCACGAGTTAACGAATGGTATCTGGGATTAGAGAGCGGCCCACCATTCCAACCCGAGATCATAAGTAAGAGAAGAGAAAATTAATCTACAAATTTCCTAAAAGTAAATTTTGGGATTTAGACGAAATAAAAAAAATTATTACACCATATAACAATTTATTGTGGTATTTTAAATTAAACTAAAATGCTAATTTCACTGGTGGAAAATTACTATCAGGGTGAACAAAAAGGAGCTTATTCCTGTCTTGTGGTAGGCGGAGAGTTAACTAGAACTTAGCTTAGTCCTTGGGATGTCTCCGACGGCCCACGGCTCTCGTCGGAAAACGCCTGTCTCGCCACGTGGTCGGGCGCCGCTTCCCCGATGCCTCCAGGTGCCGAAAAAATATGGCTGGGTCTCCCGCCGTCCGTCGCTCACACCCAGGTCCCGAGAGAGGGGTGCCTGGGGGGCTGATTCCTCTGGTTATGTGGGGCCCCTGGCCCGAAAGTAACGCCACGGGGTTATCTCGACCTCGTACGCCGACCGCCAGACGCCACGCCAAGGACCCTGCAAGGACACACCAAAACGGTGAGCCCTTCCGAAGCCAACCCTCCAGTCTCTCCGGGTTGACAAAGGAAAACGGCCCATTAGAGACAAGGACACGTTATCATTACACAACACTCAACAAATCAGAAAATTGTTATATAAACTACACAGCCAAAAAATATACAATAATTTTTAAATTCACTAGAACCAATTAAATTTAGGTTACACACAGAAAAGCTTATCAAATTTTTGTACAACAAGAACTCACCCAACACAGAGACTACGTAACCAAAGGAGCTGAAGCAAGGCGGACAATAAAATGGCAGGGCCAGCAGCGACGGTTCCTTTTAAGCGAAAACCGAAGCCCTACACCTCCGCCCCCTCACAAGGTACACGGACCCAATGTCGACTATACTTCACGAAGCGCGATGCGACGCTAGGCATAAAACCATTTATATAAGCTACAATACCAACGCCTCACGAAATAAGAAGAGCAAAATACAAGGTGACACCTTGCTAATAAACATTAGTAAGTAATTATGATAATTTAAATTGAATAAACAAATACATATATGTTACAACTTAAAATGAAAGACTTACTGGTGAATAACTTTTGTTTATTAGCGAACATAAAATCAAAATCAGAAGGAACTTTCGAATCGCCATTTTACAAAATAAGACTAGGATAGACCGAGGCGAATCGGATCAAGGGGCGAAACGGATCTTAATAAGAAATCCGTTAATATTTTAAATAACGCGTTGTCAAGGAACATAAGCGACTAATGTCTTATGAACCTACCCCCACCCCTCACCTCCCGCCATCGGTCGTGTTTTGATTCGACAAGTACATTAGTGTCAAAACTGCTCACCAGCTAATCGGATTTTCGTGTGCATTACAATTTTGACGCACATCTAAGGTGCGTAATTACCATTTTTCTTGTCATTTCAAAGATTTGCGTTAAAAGTTTGAATTATGTGTTTTATATTGATTGAAAAGGGTCCTATTTTGAAAAACATTTTACTTTTTAAGCATAATGTAATAGGTTAATTTTTAAAATATTTATTTCGAATGTCTATAATATGGGGCTATTCGGATCATGTCAGAGGGGGCGAATTGGATATTGTTTTTTAATTGTATTATTTTATATTTAAGGTACGTACGTACCAAAGAAAGACTAATTCCTTCCATTGGTTCACAACAATCTGATACAGCCCAAGCACCCAGCACACTACTGGAGTTATCAAAGAAATTCTTCCATCACCTTTAAAGCCACCGGCTGCTATTAAGAAATCTCGTAAAACTACAAAACTAGTTACAAATTAAAACTACAAACTAATTTTGCATTTGATATCGCTCAGCGTAAGATTAGCCTTCTCGAAAAAGATGCTAAGAAAATTTTTAAGACTGATAAAAAAGCTCCGGAGAAAAAGAAAAAGACTGATGACAAAGAAAATTTTAAGAAAAATATGAAGAATAAAAGAACGCCTGGAATAATAATCAAAGGTACACAAAACAGAGAGATTGGTTTTGTATTTACTGCTCAGAAAATTTATTCATCCACCACCAGAGGATTGCATTCAGTGCCATGCATGCGAAGAATGGTGTCACGAAAAATGTGCTGATTTAGGAGGGAAAAAAGGCCCGTATAAACGTGATTTATGTTTTAGTAATTAATATTGATCTCATTACTCATTATATCAATTGTATTAATGATTCCAAAACCTAAACCGATTAGAAAATTTTAATTTAGTTAAGTGCTATGTACGATCCGATTCGCCCCAAGAATTGGGGCGAATAGGATATTTCTGTCTTTAAAGTTTTTAGTTAATATTTCGGATAAATAATGAACAATTTAAGTTTTGAAATGTTTATTGTGTAGCTGATTTGTTACTTATTATTATTTTTTCAATTACAATGAAAAATCCAAGATGGCTGCTGCCACAAAATGGTGGATTACATATTTTCCACAAATACCTCAATATGGGAATCAAATGAAAGGGCTTGATTGGTAGAATATAGTTTATTAGACTGTGTAGGTACATTTACCTATTACTAATCTAAAAACTACTCAACAAAACTAAAAACTTGAAAATAAAATAAACTAAAAAATGTATTATGTTAAACGTTTTTATTGCAATAAAAATGATGTAGTTAGGTTATGGACTAAAAGCTAAAAAATAATTCGGTAAGTCCTAGCTACCAGATCGCATCAATCTTCTCATCAATCTGGGGTATTGATCAGACAAATATAAAATCGTAAAATAAACTAAAAAATGTATTATGTTAAACGTTTTTATTGCAATAAAAATGATGTAGTTAGGTTATGGACTAAAAGCTAAAAAATAATTCGGTAAGTCCTAGCTACCAGATCGCATCAATCTTCTCATCAATCTGGGGTATTGATCAGACAAATATAAAATCGTTGGGCACGTGAAATTTCTATCATAATGTTTACTCTGGATACGCTATACGCCCAACGATTTTATATTTGTCTGATCAATACCCCAGATTGATGAGAAGATTGGTGCGATCTGGTAGCTAGGACTTACCGAATTATTTTTTAGCTTTTAGTCCATAACCTAACTACATCATTTTTATTGCAATAAAACCGTTTAACATAAAACATTTTTTAGTTTATTTTATTAAGATACTTTTAATGCAAGAAAAGTACTTAATTGAATCCACCTTCAATCTTTTCACTGCTGGGCAATTTCTCGTCACGCTTTTCCTAAACATGTTTGCATTTAATTTCCTAACCATGAGTAACGATCGCTGTCAGGTGTCTATGATAACAACCGGGACAAATATTTGTTAAAAGATTACAAGTGTATAATGACAACGATCTTTACCTATTAATACAATCCGCAACCGCCAGCTTAAATCAAATTCACACGCCAGTACCAGTTGGAAAATAGAACTACATTTCATTATCGATATTTAATCACCTTGAAGATAAGTGACTGATATAATTTATCGCTTCGCTCGCTTCAGTCTGTAATATCCCACTGCTGGGCATAGGCCTCTTTCCCCATGTAGGAGAAGGATCGGAGCTTAATCCACCACGCTGCTCCAATGCGGTTTGACGGATATATTCCCTACTATGAGTAACGATCTCTATAAGGTGTAGGTACATGATAACAACCGGGACCGACGGCTAAATGTGCTCTCCGAGGCACGGTGGGGAGACCCACAAGGACTACATAAACACCCAGACCACGGCAAACATCTGTATGGCCAATACAAATGTTTGTCACACAGACCACAGAAATACTATCATGTACAGTGATCGAACTCGCAAACGCCAGCGCAACAGACAGAAACCAGTGCTGCGATTGTTGCGCCAACGCGGCGTTAATTAGATAGAATATAGGTATCAGTAGAAGGTAAAACAGACGCTTAATACCTTTTTTTTTCTTTTGCCTGAACTAATAAACTTTTGTTTGATATGTTATGAATAAAAATATATTATGACAACTAGCTTCTGCGCGCGACTTCGTCGGCGTGGACTCCGCTCCTATTGGTCTTAGCGTGATGACACATAGCCTATAGCCTTCCTCGATAAATGGGCTATCTAACACTGAAAGAATTTTTCAAATCGGCCCAGTAGTTCCAGAGATTACCGCGTTCAAATAAACAAACAAACAAACAAACTCTTCAGCTTTATATATTAAGTATAGATTATAGTGGACATTGATGGTGAGTAAGAAAAGCGTATGATTGAAGCTTTTATATTAGTACTGTTTAGAAAGATGAAATAGGGTCTTAAAATACCTATTGGTGGTAAAATGGAAAAATTAATTTGCGAAATATGGCGAAATCTGTCTGGCAATTTTGGCACTATTGCAAGCCGTTAATCTAAGTGAGTAAATAAATAAAATACCTTCTATCAATCCATATTTAATAATAGTCAAAATCAAATGAAATACCTAAAATCTAACCTTGACTAGCAACTCAGTACGATTCCGCACCTAAATACCCTTTTTGACCATCACGTAGTCGCACATTTAGCGACAATATGCCAGATGACGCGACCCTTTCTGAATCTGACTTGAGCTAGTGATGGGGTGGGTGTCGATAGACGAATATTATTATATCGATTGATAAAAGCTGTTCACGCCACAGTTTGGCGCGACGATTGAACAAGTGCAGCTGTCATTCTTGTCAATACAATTGACAGTTCATTCCATCTAATCACTCTCGAACGAGCCGCGCGCGGCTGAGGGTCGCATTCCTCATCAACATGAACTACAGTGTGTGACCGTAAAAGTAATTCTCTATGTTGCCGGCCGGCCTTCTAGCATAAAACATAAGTAATTTAAGTGTAAAACGAGTGCCGAACATAACCAGTGAACTCAGCCCATCGCCACCGAGTTTTCGACGCCACGAGGTCGAGACTATCAGCTCTGCGCCACGCAACATTTCCCATCAAGTAAGTTCCCTTTTGTATCTCCTTCGTATTTCCTTAGCATCAATCCGCCCACCGTCCGATGTGGGATTCGCGCCCACATTTTTGGTCCTAGCTCGAGTCCGGATTCTACCGGCGCCTGCCCCCTATAAACATTTTACAGTCCACTGCTCATTCTCAATTCTCTTAAGGTCCTTCGAATCATCCCCCTACGTATAAATAGTCCCTAAAACCCAAGAAAATTAGCTCGACCACACCCGGTCTTTTAACTTTCAAGTACCCACATTTCAAAAAATAAAATATTAAAATCTCGTAAATACGTAAAATATCCTAAGTATTCAGTTATAATAAATCAGCCCAATCATTAAAATTCATTAATGCATCTTTTATTATTAATATCTGATAATAAATAGCTTGCATCTCAGTTTTCTATTGTTAAATGATAACCTCTCGCTTTCGAACATAATTCTATGTTCGATTCGTTTAATGTAAGATTTGCAAAATAATGCCCCATATTTTAAAGTGTTTAATTGCATCATTTTAAGTTTATAATGTAATAAACGTTTATATAAAAGTTACATTCTGCTTAATATTGCATTGTGATACGTGGCGCCCCCTAGCGACATACCACAACTTCATTACACAGTACACGACCTTGCAACGACATTCAACTCGCAACAGTTATAAACAAATTATATACATAAACAGAACTCTTTTAATCTCAGAATTATTAAAATCACTCTTAAATCTCAGTACAATATTAAATATATAATTATGCAATGTACAAATCTCTCATAATTTATAATTATTTCGTTAGTGTGTAGAATTGGTAACAAAGTTTCGACTTTCGTATTTAGAAGAATAAATGTGTGTCATTGAATGAGTACGAGTACAAAGCGGAAAGCGTTTATGCATTTATGCAATGTTTTATTGATTACTTAGTAATAATAAATCTCAAATATATAATTTTCTTTGTATTGTGCGTGGTATTGTAGATTTTTATAATTGGTGCAGCGTTTTAAGGTCGTAAAATATATAAAGTTCTATAAGTAGTAACTTATTCGTTATAATAGTGAACGGAGAAATTAATTTAATAATAGTATGTCGCCTCCGCTCGATAAATAGACCGTTTTCGTTTACGTGTCTTTACTGGTTTTTTATTATATGGGTTTTTTAGCATTGCATTCTTAATATTATTATAGTATTTACATATTTGGTATTTAGTGATCCACGGAATAATCATTTTTTTGTTTTGTTTAGTCTTACATCCGCACTTTCGTATTACATATTTCTTTTGTCTTTGGTTATTATTATGTCGTAATTCGTTTTCGTAGCGAATACATACATCGCGCGCCATTTTGTCGTAAAATCACATTGCTTACATTATTCTGGTGAAGAAGTAAATTATATCGGGTTGTCTCTCTTCAATATGCATTATTATTATTCATCTCATAAGTATATAGTTAGTTTTATTATTCTGTTGGTTGCTTTTATTATCATTATAGTTTCATTTTCGTCATAAATACATGATAGTGAAATCCCGCTCAGACAAATCTGTTGTTCACGTCCTCTAGTGGCACAAAGATCAACTACATACTAAAATTGCATATATATATCGCAGCCAACCGACCCGCCATCCGCTCATAATGACTCTCCTCTCATGTCCAACCATTGGACTCTCAGCGCGGGTAATCGACCCGCCATCCGCTCATATTGTCATTTAATGACGCCCATTCAGCCCGAGCTGTCGAACGATGACGCTCTCTTCTCATCCGCTCATACAAGGTACCTCTCTCACTACTCCCTGGGACACTGTGACTGGATCCTACCTCCATACCCTTCAGACCCACTCCACTTGACCTCTCCCTGCTCGCCTTCTTAAGCAAGAACACAACGGTCTCCGCTCCAATGAAGTCTGAGAAGAAACAACTATACAACACAACGGATGGAGTCGACACAAAGCTGTGGATCTGGACACAGCCCTCAATGTATGCACAGACCTGTGCTCAGAAAAGCAAGGCTGCTGCTGTATTCGTCCCAGGAGGAGGTGCTTACTCAGGCCCCCAAGAAGCCGGGGCCCTCCCAGGATGTTCACGCCACAGTTTGGCGCGACGATTGAACAAGTGCAGCTGTCATTCTTGTCAATACAATTGACAGTTCATTCCATCTAATCACTCTCGAACGAGCCGCGCGCGGCTGAGGGTCGCATTCCTCATCAACATGAACTACAGTGTGTGACCGTAAAAGTAATTCTCTATGTTGCCGGCCGGCCTTCTAGCATAAAACATAAGTAATTTAAGTGTAAAACGAGTGCCGAACATAACCAGTGAACTCAGCCCATCGCCACCGAGTTTTCGACGCCACGAGGTCGAGACTATCAGCTCTGCGCCACGCAACATTTCCCATCAAGTAAGTTCCCTTTTGTATCTCCTTCGTATTTCCTTAGCATCAATCCGCCCACCGTCCGATGTGGGATTCGCGCCCACATCATACTAAAAAACGTAAAACGTATTATTTGATTTAAGATTACATCTATACTAATATTATAAAGCTGAAGAGTTTGTTTGTTTGTTTGAACGCGCTAATCTCAGAAACTACTGGTCCGATTTGAAAAATTATTTCAGTGTTAGATAGCCCATTTATCGAGGAAGGCTATAGGCTAATAGCTGCAGCATAGAAAAAATATTAGCTATAGGCTATATAGCTAATATTTTTTCTAATTAACGTGTATAAAACCGCGGGGCACAGCTAGTTATGATAAAGATGTGTGAGTTTAAGACATGACAAAATTTATGATGACTGACAGGTTTTTTTTGCGATTTTTTTTTGGTGATTTTTCTTAATCTTTCACGATCACGATTCAGCCTGTAATATCCCACTGTTGGGCATAGGCCTCTCCTCCATGTAGGAGAAGGATCGGAGCTTAATCCACCACGCTGCTCCAATGCGGGTTGGCGGATACATTCCCTACCATGAGTAACGATCGCTATCAGGTGCACATGATAACAACCGGGACCGACGGCTTAACGTGCTCTCCGAGGCACGGTGGGGAGACCCACAAGGACTGCACAAACACCCAGACCACGGCAAACATCTGTATGGCCAATACAAATGTTGTCGTGTGCGGGAATCGAACCCGCAACAGCCAATCGCAATCCAGTGCTGTAACCGCTGCGCCAACGCGGCGTCTTAATCTTTGCATAATATTTATTCCAAATCGGTGGTTGTTTCACATTAACAAAATTCTGAAAACGTTCGCAACCAAGCTTGCCGAGCCTAGGCTTCAGCACTTTGTTGGTGTTGTGGTTATACAAGTAAGGCAAAGCAAGTAATTTATGATATAAAAAAAAAAGATTATACATCGAAACATTTTAATTAAAGTATCGATATAAATTATCGACACAATAAAATAAAAATCCCATCCCTTAACAAGACTGGGGTGGATTGGACTAAGAATTAATTACTCTTTGGCATATTCACTTTTATTACGAATTATACCGAATAAAGAGATAGGCGCGACTAGTGGGGGGAAATAGGGAGGAGGGGGAGTTAGGGACGTCCATTATAGTGTTGTGATTATGATAAATTGATTTAGAAAGATTTGTCATAGATTGTGCAAGCTGATAGCCGCAAATTCGTCTGTATTTATAATTCTGAAAAGTTTGTTTGTTTGTTCAAATGCGCTAATCTCAGGAACTTCTGGTTCGAACAGCTAGTGGAGTGATGACTACATTTCTGGTGTGACAGGAAAAAACTTAAAGTCTTGTACTTTTGTACGCTACCTTATCCAATAGCTCAAAAATTTTCCGTACGAAAGCCTATTTAAGTATTAGTTAAGGCTACAAAAGACTTTAAATTATTAGGTACTGGTAGGTACTAAGTGTATCTATTCATTACGAGTAGGTATATTCAAACAATGTATTTTCTTTTTATATAGATAACTAGTTAATGCTTACGATTTTATCCTAGTACTAGCTTCTACGCGCGACTTCGTCGGCGTTGACTCCGCTCCTATTGGTCTTAGCGTGATGATACATAGCCTATAGCCTTCCTCGATAAATGGGCTATCTAACACTGAAAGAATTTTTCAAATCGGCCCAGTAGTTCCAGAGATTACCGCGTTCAAACAAACAAACAAACAAACAAACAAACAAACAAACAAACAAACAAACAAACAAACAAACAAACAACCAAACAAACAAACTCTTCAGCTTTATATATTAGTATAGATTAGCCTGTGTGTTATTCCAGATCTCAACCTATATACAAGTAATAAAAAGTTTCGTTGCCATCGGCACAGCAAGTAACTATTAATTATATGTTCGCAAGCTTTCAAATTCGTAATACCTATCAATAGCATTCTGTGTGCAAATAACTTAAACAATTACTTTTTTTCCTTTAACTAGGCCCTTAGTGCAGTTAACTGGCTCTTCTTACAGCTCCAGTTTCGTGGATTTGATTCCCGCCCTTAGTTAGGGTGTAACATTTATATTACAAAATATACATTTACTCGGCTATCTTAGGAACAGACGACCGCGTGTGTTTGTTAAACATATTTATTTTATTATTTACTAGCGACCCGCCCCGGCTTCGCACGGGTGCAATGATGACATTTTTAAATGACAGGATCTTTACGTGATATTCCGACGTGGCGGCTGAGGTACTACTCTTACAACACGTAATATTACGGCGATGGCGGTTAAAGGGTTAAATGTTTCGCTGTTAATTACTTCTAACGACGATATCTGAAAACCTATTCATCTGATTAATATAGTGTAAAGGGCAATTTTAATCTGCATTAAATTCCTAAGCTAACTAAAATATTTGTTTGGATAAGGATTAATACTGAACTAAAGAAAATAGCTTGGAAAATAACGTAATGTTTTTAATTAAAAATTTGAACATAAAAGTGGTTATTGTAAGTCAACCGTAAGAGATAGAGATATGCTATCGCGGACTTTTTTGTAGCATTTTTATAGATTTAGAATTCGCTAGTACATTACTCCACTGTATCTTTGCTAGTTTACGCGGCGTTTGCGTGGAAAGCTCCCAGTTGGCCCGATTTTGTGCGACTTCTTCAACATTTATCGCCGTATTTCTGCTAATTTACATAAAACTATACTAAATTATATACATAAACCTTCCTCTTGAATCACTCTATCTTTTAAAAAAAACCGCATTAAAATCCGTTGCGTAGTTTTAAAGATCTAAGCATACATAGGGACATAGGGACATAGGGACATGGGGACAGAGAAAGCGACTTTGTTTTATACTATGTAGTGATTATCAAATAAATGCAAACATAAAGACAATACAATTCCCAAATAATATACGAAACAGCGACTCGTCCAATGAATGATTTTCGGACGTTCCAAATTTGAAATATTCATATTTAGTATGAATATTCAAACGCGCGCTGTTTACATTCACGGCGTTCCAATTTCGAAATATTTGCATTTATTTATTTTGAATTTGGAACGTTTTTGTGTTCGCGCGGTTTCGCGGTTTGATTGACAGGACCCGCCATGTTTGTTTTGTTTAATTTCGCGCATTTTATTTTTTTATTTGCTTAGTTTTTTTTTCTTAATTTGAATAATGTTTGCGTGTGTTCTTTTTTAATGTAACCCTTTTTAGTGAATTGATATTGTATTGTTATATTTAAATATCGAATTTGTTTATTTTGTCGTGATTTTTTTATTCATAATTTTGGTATCATGGGAATTATATTGTGTAGGTATAGAAATTTTATATCAATGTTAAAAATATTTTTGTTATTTTCTATTCTATTATGTTACAATGACTATTATTGGAAATATAAAATCAGATATTTTATTATTACTTATTAATTTAATTGATTAATTGAAAAAACCATTCGAAGTAATTTAAACATTATCAACTTTTTAACTCTCTCTAACTCTTTAATACCTATCTTTTCGATATAGTTGTATTTTTTGCTTTATCTACCTCATAGGTATATATATATATATATCTATATATATACATATATATTTAAATTAAATTTGTCAAAATATCAGGCTATTAAACAAATATCTCTATCATAAGTGCAAGTAAAATAATTCCAGTTAATTCGCCACCGCCACAGTCACAGATAACGAATACGCACAGATTACACCACTGTTAGGAACAATTAATTCGAACAAAGCATAGAGATAAGAGTCAAAACCAAGGCTCAAAACTAAAGACGGCATACCGGCATCTTGCATTTAAAGTTATTTGTTATAAGATTTATTAATTCTATTTAGTATCGTATGTACCAATATATACCTAAACGTGATTGCTAATTACGTTTTCTTTTAGTTTAGTTTTCTTTTTACTGTAGTTATCGTAATTTTATTGTTAAATTAAATAAGTTAAGGTGCCATTATTATTATATAAAAAAAAAACTTAATCGAACGTTATAAAAATTCAAATATTGAGGGCCGAGTTCACCGACTATCATTTAATCAATGTTTGAGTAATCAGCCGATGAATTTTTAAACATCGGTTATGCACCCGGTCAAGTATTAACTGTTCACCACGAATATTTTAACCGTGGTTACTAAATCAGGCAATCACCATACGCTCAGAGTGAATGAACGAATGCTATAAGTCTACTCATTAGGGAAGTCACATAGTTCTATTTAGTCGACACGAGTTTGGATGACATCTATATTTAGTAGCATAAAATAAAACGCTTTCAACTTGAGAAGGTCGAGAACGCATTGGAAACTGTTAATTTAGCATGTAGTGTCCAACTTGAATGGGTAATAACGTCATGGCACGGCGCTGTGATTGTAAAAAAAAAATGTTATTGTTTCTTTGCACGTGTTTATATTCTCCGTGTTGATTATTATTTTGTTGTGTTGTGAGTGTTTACTTTTTAAATTACGGTTTCATCCCAAATTAGATTAGCCATTTTGAAAGAACAATTAAAGCAAGAAGAAATAAAGACCCAAAAACTTATGGATAGTTAGTATTTTTTTAGGTGTTATACCTGCATGTATATTGTATTGGTACTTAATAAAAATGTTCAGGGACAAGAAAAAAATTATTTTATTGTTGGTATTATATTTTATTTGTTTATTGTTACAAACATTACATACATTTTAAACAAGACTTTGGTAATAATTTGATATTAATGATCTCCTGCTGGGATTTAAATTTCTAACATTATTACATACAGAGCGTTGTATTTTTCCCTGGTGTAATGTTTCTTCCCATGGTACTGGCAAGTCTAGACTCAGGACGTCTAAAGGCATTAGATCTCCTCTCATTTGTAGGATGTTGTGTAATACCTGCTGTATTGAGACCAAAGAATTAAATCTTTGATTGAGACTGCATGTTTATCTATTATCAAAAACTCTTTGAACTAATAACGTAATGTTGCGACTGTTCTAAAGTCACAGCAATCTGTTGAGCAGATGTTAAAATATGGCACTAATTGACGGTTAAACGATGCTGTAGAGCTCGGTTATAGTAATCGTCTGTTTAAGGGCTGTAAACACTGGTTAACGTGTGGTGAACATTAAAAATGATTTAATCAGTTGCTTAAATGATAAACGGCCGTTTTAAAAGTCGGTGAACTCCGCCCTGAACGCAATAAATATAAAGCCGCTTCCACACCCGATGAGCGTGTCCGCAATCTTGGCGCGCTGCTTGCGTCTGACGTTAAATAATTGTTGGCCGCCGGATTATACTAAGATTCTATTAGACACGGCTTGCTTCTTATTGATATTGGTTTTTATTAATTATCACATCAAGTTATTTAATTATTAAGTAATTAAGAATATTTTGTTAAGTAGGTATAGCTATTCTAGTTTTCAAAAGGGAAGCTACGACCGAT
Organism: Melitaea athalia; assembly: GCA_905220545.2. Classification (NCBI taxonomy): domain Eukaryota; kingdom Metazoa; phylum Arthropoda; class Insecta; order Lepidoptera; family Nymphalidae; genus Melitaea; species Melitaea athalia. The sequence continues at coordinate 3,447,677 of HG992207.1, read as the reverse complement.
TCGGAATGTAGATTCTGCAGAGAAGAAACGGCAAGAAACTCTACAGTTACTCTTTTGAAAATAATATATAAACTGTGTACAAAATCATTAATTTACAATAATAAAAATATTACGCCATGACAAAAACAAGTACATTGTGTCGACAGATGACACTGTCACTCGCGCCGTTGTCGAATGTTGCCCTCATAATCCATGTTATATTAAAAATTGATATTTAAATTTAAAAAAATGTACAAATTATGATGAATATGCCAACAAGAATAAATCAAGCAGGGGGAAATATACCCGAATCTATGCTCATCACTAAAATTATTAGTTCTTTGCCAGAAAATTTTAGATATTTCATATCAGCTTGGGATTCAGTTCCTATGGCAGACAGAAAATTATCTGAACTAATATCTAGATTGATGCTAGAAGAGCAACGAAACAATGATTATGAGGAGAAAATGGCTTTATCTACACAATCAAGAAACAGTGAAAGAAAATGTTTTAAATGTCAACAAGTTGGACACTATAAAAAAGACTGTAAGAAAAATATGAACAATTATAAGAGTAGTGTTAGCATATTCATCATAATTTGTACATTTTTAAAAAATATTAATTTTTAATATAACATGGATTATCTGGCAACACTGGTGTCATGTGTCAACACCTTTTTTCCGGACAATCTTTACAATGTACTTGTGTTTATCATGGTGCTAGTCTTGCGCAAAGTAGTTCGCGACAGGGAGCGCTCTTCTTAGTTCGCCGCTTCTTCGCGAACTAGTTCGCTCTTCTAGTTCGTCAGCTCTTTAAAGTTCGCAGCTCCCGTCTCGAACTAGGAAAAGGCAGATCTTTCGCTCACATTATGACTGTTCATTCAAGTGTTCTTATTTAATCGTATTGTTTAAGTGATAGTGTAGTTGTGCAATCAATAAAGTCCATATTTGAATAAATACAAATACACTTTTTGAAATAGATACTTAATATTTTTTTCGAGATAATATAATATTGTTACGAGTACACAAATTGAAGGAGCTTGCGCCATCTAGTATTGGAGCGGTGGAACCACGTTGTGTGCTGTACAAATCACTTTGTTACAAAGACAACGTGAAACATCCACTCAATATCATTTACTATATAATAATACTAGCTGACCCCGCAAACGTTGTTTTGCCATATATGATATTCACCCCCGCAAACCCCTCTTGTGGGTGGAATTTGGTAAAATTCGTTCTTAGCTGACCTCTACTCGGCGAAAGGAATATTCCTACCAAATTTCAAGTCTCTACGCCTTATGGTTCCAGAGATATCGGGATAAGTCAATATATGGGTGAAAATCTCTTTTTAATGGATTGGAGGGTATGTGACTATTGTTGGAAGCAGACGTGTTATTGTGTATTCTCTGAACAAAAATTCTTTAATTCATGTTTGATTAACTTTCATTAGTGTATCAAGTGCGAAGCTTTTGATTTAATGTATGTTTCAACTTTGCATATATAATTGAATAACTTTGAAGCTGTTTTACACTATTTTAAAACTTAATTAGTTCGTTAAGAGTGATATTGAAGTGACCTTTGGTGTGAACTTACGTGACTAAAACATAAAGACTACAACAAAAGAACTTAAGGACGACAAATCAAGTAACTCTGTATTTACATATACGCAAATTTCACAAACTGTAGTTACTGATACGCTGTTGTAGTGGCGTTCGCATTTTTACCGCTCGAATTAATCGCCGATCCTTGGTTCAAACCCCGAAAGTTCCATATACGAAGATTGTTTTCATATTCTAAATTGTTTCTTGTTAAATAAATCAAGTCAACATGAAGTACGAATGTTGTAAATCAACTAGAGGTGCAGCCACCGACTGTATTATGTGCACTAAGTGCAAAAAAAATTACCACTTTCAATGTTTGTTTCCATCGAAGAACAATAAAGATATTCCTACTGATAGTAAAAAATCATGGATATGCCCAGAGTGTTCAATTTCTCAGCCTCATCATTTAAACAAGGACAACACCCCTGTTCGTAATACAAACTTCGACGAGAACATTAATCTGCGCAGAGGCGGGTCTTCGACGGTAGTTTGTTCGCCTGAAAGCGAATCGGTTACACCTAAAATAATTGATACTAATGCTATTATTGAAATCGTTAAATCTGTTTTTTCCACGGAGATTTTGGCCTCAAAGCAGAATTTAAATCTTTTATATTACCGCTCGAAAATGAAGTTAAAGCTTTGCGGCAAGAATTTCTAAGTATAAGGAAAAGTTTAGACTTTTTTATTACCAAATTCGAGGATCTAAGTACCAGATTAACGCATTGTGAGGCTAAGGTTAAGCTGTTTTCTAGTAAGTCGATTGAATTCGAACAATTGAAGTCAAAATTAGAATTCATGGAAAACGTAAACAATGATAGGGAACAGTGGGCTCGCAGATCTAATATTGAAATCTATGGGGTACCTGAAAGAAAAAATGAAAATCTTTATTCTATCCTACAGAATATAGCAAAAAAAGCTGATGCTAATTTGAATATAGACACAGACATTGATTTCGTTACGAGGGTAGCTCCAAAAAACAGTAATAATAAGAAGTCTAAGCCTATTATAGTGCGGTTTTTGTGCCGGTGGAAGAAGGACGATTTCTTATCACTCGTGCGTAAGCGTAAGTTAAATTGCAATGACCTGGGTTTCAATTCTGATAATCCTATTTATTTAAATGATCATCTCACAAGTACAAATAAATCACTCTTACACTCGGTTAAGAAAATTGCTAAAGAAAAATGTTATCAATATGTATGGGTTAAAAAATGCTGTATTATGGTTCGTCGCACAAATTCCAGCCCGGTCATGCATATAACTTCGCTTACTGATTTAAAAAAGATTGTATAAGAACTACTTTTATGTTTAAAGGAACTGTAGTCTGTTTTTCGTTTTCGTTATTGATTTTGAATTTGATTTTTATCGCATTCATGATTTTGATATTAATATTGCTTTTGCTTTTTTATTATGACTGTGATTTTTATTTTTATTATATTTTGGATTTTATGGATTTTATTTTGAATTTGATTATGATTTTTATTTTGATTTTTATTTTAATAGCGAATTTGATTTTAATTGATATTATAGGGCAATCATTGAAACTCCGTAATTGTTCAACATAAATGTATTGTTGAGACCAAATAGTGTTAACGTAATTACGTAATTAGCGAATTACAAGACAAAGGAACAACGGTCGCGAGCGGGATGAGTGGCGAACGTCAGCGTGACGCGTGCATTACGCAATGCGGTTAATTGCTCACTGGCGGGGGGGAAGCGCTGGCGCCGCCGGGCGCACGGAGACGCGGGGAGCGTCGCGGGGAACAAGGGCTAGCTGGAATGCTAGGCGCGGGGGCCCTATTACTACGCGCTATAACCTCCCCCTCCAAGTCACAAGGACGACCCGACTGTGACTTGGTTGGTCGGCCACGCCGTCTCTGGTGTACAATAGCTTTAGAAGATCCTACATACGGCGTTAAGGCACTGGCATGATATTTCCCTTTAACATGACCTTGGCTATCGGACACTATAAAAGACGAAGGACTGGCTATTTGAGATATGCGATAAGGTCCTTCCCGTCTTGGCGCAAACTTACTGCTAAACCCCTTGGAGCCGTTGCTAGCTAAATGTGACTCCACCAACACAAGATCACCCAATTTGTAAGACGGAGAACTCCTGCGATGCTTATCATTGTCCACCTTACGAACATCCTGCTGATCTTCTATCCGTCGCTTTACGTTTTCCAGAGCTCGCGCAAACTTCTTTAAATAAGGTGTAATCTGAGGTACAAAGTTCTCTTTACTTACGATGCCTCTGAGATCAGTGTGTACAGACAAAGGCGAGCGCATCTCTCGCGCAAAAGTAAGATACGCAGCAGACTGGCCGGTGCCCTGGTTGTAGGCGCTATTAAGAGAAAAACGAACCATGGGTAAAACAGCTGGCCAGCGTCGATGTTCTGGTCCTATCAGAATCGCTAATTGTTGTTTCAGTTCGCGGTTCTTCCGCTCAACCGGGTTGGCCTCCGGGTGGTAAACCGGTATCAGGGATTGATGTATCCCTAGTACAAACATGACCTTTTGCATTACCGCTGACACGAACTGTGTTCCATTATCGGATATTACTCGACGCGGTAAGCCATATCTTAGAAAAACTTCTTCGATGAGCACCTTAGCACATGTTTCTGAGGTGGCATCTTGCAATGCGAATAACTCGACCCATCGACTGGCTGTGTCTTCAACTACTAAAATCCATTTCTCGCCATTAGCCCCCTCTGGCAAAGGGCCAAACAGGTCCATAGCAAGAACTTCAAAACGCTGCTGAGGAACTGGAGTTTGAAGCAAACCTGCAGGCTTCAAATTGGTAGCTTTATATTTCTGGCATAGATCACAGGACTTAAGATATTGGGCTACATATGTCCTCATATTCTTGAAGTAATATCTTTCTTTGATTTTGCGTAACGTGCGTTCTAAACCTAAATGTCCAGCAGTAGGCGCATCATGTAGCTCTCTCATGAGCTCGGCCTTCTATGCTTCTGGAATAACTAGCTGGGGTTCTTCGGACTCGCCATCCGGATCACATCGATATAAAATACCTTGAGAAAGATAATAACCTCGATCAGTCCAACGTAAAGCTTCATCAGCGTGATCAGGCTGTCCAAAAGCTAATATAATTTTACTGACGTCAGGATCATTAATCTGAGCTTCGCGAATGTCCTCAGGCTTCTGACGTGGTAAATCAACAGCTACCGGGCAAATATCACAAGAATTGGGATGAAACTCTTCAGTACTAACAGGACGGCTCAGCGTATCCGCCACTACATTGATTTTCCCGGGTGCATAATCTATATCCAAATTATATGATTGGATTTTCATAGCCCAACGGGCTAGTCTTCCACTTGGCGTTTTCAGTGTCAACAACCACTTAAGTGGCTGGTGATCAGTGGCTATTTTCACCGGAGATCCCTCGACGTATCCTCTAAACTTCTCCAAAGCCCATACAACCGCCAGAGCTTCACGCTCTGTCGTATGATAATTGCGTTCGGCAGAGGTTAGCAATCTGCTCGCATATTCAATGGGTCTCTCGTCCTGGGTGTCTTCACCTTGCATAAGAACAGCCCCTAAGGCATACGCACTAGCGTCAGTTCGGAGGACGAAAGGTTTTTCAAAGTCTGGCTGTCTAAGAATGGGGCTTGTGGTAAGCCGTAACTTAAGCTCCTCAAAAGCTCGTTGCTCACTCTCTCCCCATTGCCAGCGTCTTGACTTCTTTGTCAAATCGGTGAGACATCGCGCCACATCCGAAAACTGCGGAATGAACTTGCGGAACCAAGAACAGGTTTGTAAAAACGTCTTTAACTCTTTAACGTTAGTCGGAGGCTTCATGCTGATTACGGCTTCGACCTTCTGTGGGTCGGGCTCAATGCCTTGAGAAGAAACAACATGCCCCAGGTAAGTAACCCTGTCTCTAGCAAAAACACACTTACTTCTGTTTGCTTTCAGGTTAAACAGACGAAGACGATCAAACACCTGTTGAAGATCACGTAGGTGCTGATCCAAATTTGGCGAGATCACCAAAATGTCATCCAGATAAGCCAATACACAGATATTATTAAGGCCGGACCGCATCCGGTCTATTAAACGTTGGAACGTCGCCGGAGCATTCTTTAAGCCAAAAGGCATGCGGCGAAATTGAAAGGTTCCAAACGGAGTTGTAAAAGCCGTCTTATGACGATCTTCTGGAGCAACCATAGTCTGCCAATAACCTGCCTTCAAATCTATAGTAGACATTACACAGTCCGCTTTGGTACTCTGCAATAATTCGTCTATAACGGGAAGTGGGTACTTATCAGTACGGGTTACATTATTTAACTTACGGTAATCTACACAGAATCTTACCTCACCGTTTTTCTTAGGTATCAACACCACGGGCGATGCCCACTCTGACTCCGCATCTTCAATAATGCCATCTTCAAGCATCGCTTCTATTTCTCGACGGATCATTTCCTTCTTGGCCGGCGAAACGCGGTACGGAGGGCTAGTAACTGGCGCCGCATCCCCTGTGTCTATACGGTGCATAGCAAATGAAGTCGGTTCTCCCCCTGGAGTAAAAATGTCTTCATGGACATTCAAGAGATCGGAGAGCCGCTGCCGTTGCTCTAGGCTAAGGTGGGAACCATCGTCGTCGTGAAGACCCAAAGAAGAGCAATCAATAGGCGGCAAAGACTTACACTCATATTCAATGGGTTGGGGCGTCTGATCGCATCTCAAATACCAAATACCACGCTGAAAATCTAAAACCATGCCAATGTCTTGTATAAAATTCATACCTAATAAACTTTCCGTCGCGTTAGGAAGCATAATAAAATCTACACCCAATGTTATCCCTCTCAATGTTACGCGGACGTGCGCCACTTCAACGTTTTGTGCACATGCACGACCATCCGCATATTTAAGTTCAGTATATACAGTATCTAACTTATGTCTATTCTTAATTAAAAGGGCTCTAAGGCTAATACTTCCTACACAATGTTTTGCACCAGTGTCTACTAACACTTTACCACTAGCGCCATAAATACCTATACTAATCACTGGGCGCACACGTGAATCCATACAGTCCACACTCGCTGAAACCGAATGAAAGTCACTACTAGTTGACGCCACTGGTTTATTCCCTTTACACGTGGCGCAATTGGAACGAATCACTCCCGGTGCACCACATCCAAAACAAGTCAACTGGGGTATCGACTCCTTTTTATTTTGCTGATTTTTATATGACAGCTTCTCACAAGCGTCTTTATTATGTCCAAATCGTTTACAATAGGAACACTTATTTCTATTTATCACTGGTACCTTAACTGGTTCATTAGACTCTGAAGAAGAAGAGGCAGGTGTAATACCCTGTCTCTGACTGTACGCAACATTTGATCTCTGACTGTGCGACAGATTAGGTCGATTGACTTCGATTCGACTCTCATCCATTAACTCTTCTAATCGTCTAGCCTACGTCAATAACTCGGAAAAAGACGTGAAAGAACTTCGTGGTACCTTTTCTCGAATCCGTTTACTAAGGAGACCATAAACCATATCCAATTTAACTTCTTCAGTCAAATGCGAAGGAGGCAATTGTGCAAATAAGGCTCTAATATTACAAATAAATATGTCAGTAGGCTCCTGAGTTTGCTCTTTACTAAAAATTTTCCTATAAATTTTATATGGTGGTAATTGAGGACCAAATGTTTGTTTAAGGAGCTCTATTGCCTCTTTCCAACTTTGCGTGGTGGGTTTTACACCTTGCCACCACGTTGCAGCAAGATCCGTTAGCAGAATAGGAAGGCCTCGCAAAGCAATATTATCATCCATATTCACACATTCCTTATATGTTTCTATTGCATCAATAAAAGCGAGTACATCACTGCCTTTTCCGCCATCGAACCGCGAAGAACAAGAAGCAAAGTTACCTGATACAGCGGTTACCAATGGTGAAGTAGTTGGCGCGCGCAGCAATCCTAATATCTGCGCCAGCTGCTGATCTGACATTATTACTTGGCTACCCGGTAGCTTGCATGTGTGATGCCGACGACGGTGACTGCGCATACGGCGCAGCGGAGCAGGCCTCGTCCAGGCCAGTAGGCGGAGACGGCGGCGCATCCGACGCCGCTGGCGAGAGAGCCCTACGCTCTCCAGCATTTTGCTGTGGTGCCCTCTGAGTCTCGTTACTATTTGCTCGCGACCGTGTAAGCACCATAATGATATAATATCAACACGCAAGTCACGCACTATAAAACTGTTAACTTAGTTCAAAAGTCACTTAATAAAAAAAAAAACGTTTATACCTATCACTTATACTACACTAAAACACTTACTATAGCTATATAAAAGTCAGTACTAAACAATACAAAATGAAACTGTATTATTACCACACAAAACAAACGATTCTATTTCCTATATCTTACAACACAATATAATAATTCGCTATTCATTATATCTACAGCGAATATTCTAACAGAATAATAATATTAAAAGAATAAGTAGTACATAAGCGACACATCTATAATTATTCAGAACGCTTAGTAGTATTATTATTATTCAAAACTTATACATTAACAAAATTAAAATCTATGCAACAGCGTTATACCTATACGCAATTTAATAGTTACACAAAATACTTCGATAAAATAGATACTATTATTCAATACAACGAACTTAATATCATGAATCAACTCGTAGCAAACAAAACTTATTATTAAAACCTTTCTACAGTAGTAAAATTAAAATGTATACAACAGCGTATGTATTAACATAAGTTGTACTAACAACGATTTACACAAATACTTCGATACAAAATCGTAGCAAACAAAACTTATTATTAATTAAAACCGAATAAACCGAAACAGAATTTTACAGTTCTGTAATGAATGTATACAACGGTGACAACAGGTAACATATAAGTACCTACGTGCTAACAACGATTACACAAAATGCTTTAACGAAGTATATATTATTATACAATATGACAAAATAATAATATTTAACAAACTTATGTATCAAATAGCACGTAACTTGTTGTTAATTAACCGTATACACTATACACTAATAATGTTATGTTTCAGTTCGACTCGCGACACAATTCACAAACACTATAACAGGAGTTAATATTTAAAAATGATTGCATCATCCTACAGGTACACGACTTTTCACATTCGAACCTCGCGTTGGGCTGCCATTTATAGGGCAATCATTGAAACTCCGTAATTGTTCAACATAAATGTATTGTTGAGACCAAATAGTGTTAACGTAATTACGTAATTAGCGAATTACAAGACAAAGGAACAACGGTCGCGAGCGGGATGAGTGGCGAACGTCAGCGTGACGCGTGCATTACGCAATGCGGTTAATTGCTCACTGGCGGGGGGGAAGCGCTGGCGCCGCCGGGCGCACGGAGACGCGGGGAGCGTCGCGGGGAACAAGGGCTAGCTGGAATGCTAGGCGCGGGGGCCCTATTACTACGCGCTATAATATAATGATTTTAAATTTTATCTTTATTGTGAACATGGTTTTAATTATGATTTTAAATTTTATTTTATCAATGAATTTGATTCTTATATCTATTTTTAACCGACTTCCAAAAAAGGAGGAGGTTCTCAATTCGACACGTATGTTTTTTTTTTTTTTTTTTTATGTATGTTAGCTCAGAACTTTTGACTGGGTGGACCGATTTCGATCAATTTTGTCTTAATTGAAAGGTATTGTGTGTCATGTGGTCCCATTTTAATTAAATTGCGATCTGACAAGTACTTTTAGAGTTATATCTAATAATGCGTATTTACGTGACTACTTTTTCGTCGACCTACGTTATATTATACCGTATAACTTTTTACTCGGTGTACCGATTTCGATGATTCTTACTTTAATCGAAAGCTAATACTTGTCTTGTAGTCATGTTAAAATTAGATCGAAAACTGATCACAACTTTTTGAGTAATCTTTAATAGCGCGTATTTACATGACTATTTTTTCGTCTTATTACGTTGTATTACTTGTCGATGTAATTGAAATCGGTTTTTTTTCGTTTGCGAGCAAACACAATTATTTATTATGTTTGCGATTTTTATTTTTATTATATTTTGGATATTATGGATTTTATTTTGAACTTGATTATGATTTTTATTTTGATTTTTATTTTAATAGCGAATTTGATTTTAATTGATATAATGATTTTGAATTTTATCTTTATTGTGAACTTGGTTTTAGATATGATTTTAAATTTTATTTTATTTTTGAATTTGATTCTTATCTCTATTTTTAATTTCATTTTAATAATCTTTAATGTATTGATTAATGTTCAGTGCTTATTATATTTTATTGTTTTGTTATTGATTATTTTTTACATTTTAAATAATTATGTTATTATGAATGGGCATATTATAATAATCTTTACTAGTTTTAGTTCATTAGGTATGGGTGAATTTTATTTTATGAATGAACTAGGATTTTTCAGGGTAATTAAGGGTAAAACTGTGAGTATTATATGTATCTGTTATCTTTGCTTTCCATCATGATTAATACGCTTAATATATATTTTTACGAGTACACAAATTAAAGGAGCTTGCGCCATCTAGCGGGGAGCGGAGGAACCACGTTGTGTGCTGTACAAACCACTTTGTTACAAAGACAACGTGAAAACATCCACTCATTACTAGATGGCGCTAGAGGACATATAGGTGAATGAACTCAAGATCGAGTACACGCACGAACATTCTAGAACTGTCTGGGAGTAGGCTCGGCCCGGTATAAAAAGGCCGGGGAGGCCGAGCGGAGCCAGTTCAGTTTGAGCTAACGACGAAGCGACTTCGAAGTGAAGACTAGAAGTGATACCAGCTTAAACCTACGACATTGGCTACGACCTCGGACATTTTTTTTTTTTTTTATTTATTTAGAATTAACTTCCACGGGCTCAAAATGCCCATGCCTTTTGATAAACATGCATTATAATTATAATATTACAGGCAATATGACTACAAATCGACAGTGCTGTGACTGCCTAGTAAGACTAGGACGTGGTCCGACGCTGACGGTTTTTTTTTTTTTTTTTTATTAATTAATACAGTCATATACATGCATATATTTAAATACATATATATATATATATATATACATATATATACTTTTTTTTTATTTATTTTTTTATAATGCTTACATGCTATAATATACATTTTCTTAATACTATTTCAAATAAATTTTTTTTTTTTTTTTTAAATCTCATTTCACCATGTCCAAAACAGCATCCGCTGCCAGCTTCGCGAGCACATCCTCAATAACGACGGCGTCCCTATTATGGATTGCCATTTTGAGGCTGTGCTCGAGGATCTGCTTACTGTTTGCCTCCACCGCCCTTCTGACAAAATGACCGATCGCGTCGTCCTTGTTGTCACTGTAATAGACACAGGTGTTTGTGTGTCTAGTCACAGCGACCACCGCATGCGAGACACTATCGTGGATACTGAGCCTCTCTGCCCTTGTCTGGACGACAATTACATTTTCACTTGTCTGTCCCTGCGCCTCGTGGATGGTCATGATTCTCGAACCCTCCCCGGCACCGTATCCCCGACTCAACAACGCCTTCTTCTCCTCTTGCGTGAAAGTCAGGTACAGGGTCCGGTCCTGTTTTACTGGGATTCGTGAGCCGATGAATCCTTCCATGCGCAGGGAGTGGATGATCGGACTCGAGCTGTAGATCACGTCGTACACCTCACTGATGGCGAAAGCAACGTCTTTTGGGTTTCGATGCGTGCAAGACAGCTCACACGAGATACCCACTGTCAGGTTAGGTCTGCTGTACCGTATCTTGAACAGGTTTTCCCTGTCGATGTACGGCAGCTGGTTGACGTCTCCGATGAGCACCACCTCCTCCGCCGCCGATAGCCGGGCAGCCATGACTATGGCTCCGAAATGATTCATGAGGGCTTCGTCCACCGTTAGTCGGTTTATCTTAACGCCCTCACGAAAACCATTTGCCAGTATGGAAGCCATAGTGCGCACCTTCGTTTTGGCCTTATTACCATAGCGATGCGCCAGCTTCTCCTTAAGGTCTTTCGCTGCCTCGATGGTGGTCGTGGCTACGACTTCACTGTTCTCATCGAAATTCCTGACTATGTGAGTTGTCTTGCCGCACCCAGGTACCCCGTTTGTCCATCTCATTGTCGGTAGCCTCCAAGCCCCGAAAGCGCACCTGGCGTCCGGGTCGCTCATGATGGTTTTAGCCATCCCGAGTACCCTATCACCCAGCATCACTCTCGTGCACTTGGCCACTACAACCACCGGGTCCCCTTTCGGTGTGTGAAAGATCTGGTGCTCGTCGTTCTGCCCCTCTTCCTCGATTGCATTCACGAAGCCTGATGTGATGTTGTATGCAGCCATATACCTTCCCGACATGTTTCCCTTGAGGACTTGCCGGGTTTCGTTATTATAAATGGCTGCTTCGGCTTCTTCGAGTTCCACCTCCAGCAACTTTTCATGGTTGTACTGGTAGGCCTGCATGATTTTCTTACATGTGGCCAGGCTTACCTCGCGGTCGGCCTTAGTTATGGCCAGGAACTCGATCAGCGCATTTTCCGCATGCTGTAGTGGTGTGGAAGCTGGTTGAAGTCTGGGTGGTGTTACTTGCCCCATGTCAGCCCTCGTCCGAGTGGCTGCTGGTGCTTGAGAGTACCTCGGACTTTCGTCCTTGGTGAATCTACTTATTGCTTTCATTTGCAGCTCACTCGGTTCCGCCAATTTTGGGGAAAGGTGGGACAGTCGTTTGCCTCTTTTAGGGGAGATGGTAGCCTGGACGAACTTTGCTATCGCCATCAGTCGGGGTTTCACCTTTTGAGTATTGTCTTCGGGGTCGCGCCGTCTTTTTGCCTCGGTATTTTGTTGCAGTCGCTCCGAGCCGCTGAGAGCGGTCTCTTCGAGAGTCGGCAATGCAGGGGGTAATGGTGGTTGTGGTCTGGGCTTTAAGTACCCTAGATCCTCCCCCCTGTCCTCATAGGCTATGATGTGGTGGTGTCTTGATGCTAATAGGCAGCCGTATCTGTCCGATACGCCACCCTTATCATAACCGACTCTCATAGAATCCACGCTGACTCTTCCAGGGGCCCCCCCGGAGGTTTCACCCAGCCATTGTAACCACGAGCTGGCCTGCGCAAAGGCTGACTTATCTCCCCACTCGAACAGCACGATCGCCTTGTTGTGCAACCGCACCAGACGGCAGGTCGAGTCGTCCCCGTATTTTTGCGCAAGCGCATCGATCTTTGATTTTTTGACGCTCGTTTTTTCTGTGCTACCCTTTAGCAGCAGGGCGAGCCCCGGGGAAACCACCAGTCGATCCGGCCCCTCGAAGCGACAGAAACTTACTCCCAATCTCTCCTCTTCGTTGTCCATGAAGAGGGTCACCCACCTGGTGCTTATGCCCACTTCTCCGCGGCCGTGTCCTTCTCCAAGTAGGGACTCTATCGTCTTGCTTGGACAAGGTGATTCCGGAGGTGCGTTTTGTTTGACTCTTCTCTGTATCATCTTCTGCAGAGGAGTTTGGATGGCTTGGGTGATGTGGCCCAGCAGCGTTCGGGTTTGTGGGCACTGAAGGGCAGGCACGGCAGTCGACTGAACTGTTTGTTGTGTTTGTGTATTTGTAATTGTATCTACATACATATACAATAGACCTCGGACATTGTTAGTGCTTAGTGAAGTGTACCTAGTGATAAGTGAGTGTACCTAGTGCTTAGTGCTTGTACTTAGTGCGTAGTATTTGTACCTAGTGCTTGTGTCGGACCTAGTGCTAGTGAATAAAGTCTCTAAAAGAGTCAGCAGGTCTTTCTCTCCGAATCGTTCGAACCCCAACACGCAACAACTGGTGTCAGAAGTGGGATTTGGAGATGCCATTGACTCCGAGAGAGAACCCCAAGGAGGGGGTCAGGACGAGGGCACAACGAACTGCGGATGCCACTGGGGGCCAAGCTCCGCCCACTGTGGGCCAAGCCCCGCCCACTGGCCCCGCCTACCAGGCCACGCCCACTGGCCACGCCCTTCAGGCCCCGCCCACTGGCCCCGCCCACCAGGCACCGCCCACTGACCACGCCCCTCAGGCTCCGCCCACTTTGACTCAGGCCCCGCCCACTGGCTCCACCCACCTTGCCACGCCCACCGGACAGGCCACGCCCACTAGTGGCACCGTAGCTTCTACAGACCCTCAAGTGGCACTTCAATTAGGAAGTTTATTTGAATTAATGAAGGCAATGCAAGAATCACAAGAACGCAAGCTCAGCGCTTTGCAAGAATCACAAGAACGCAAGCTCAGCGCTTTGCAAGAATCACAAGAACGCAAGCTCAGCGCTTTGCAAGAATCACAAAAGGCAATGAAGGAATCACAAGAGCACCAAGAAGACCTCCAAGAAAAAGCGCTTTTGGCTATAAAAGATGTTAGTGACACGGTGGGTAAGCTCCGAAAAGATGTCGACGAAGTGGAAGAACGAGTTACCGGGTTAGGATTGGATGTCGAAAATGTGAAAACCGGCCTCACGGAATTACAGAAGAAAGTAGTACGCCTTGAAACCACGGGAGTTGTGATGTCTAGTGGAACTACCGTAGTGGCGCAAGGACCAAGAGTGAAAGTGCCGCCATACGACGGCACTACTTCGTGGAACGCTTATCGTCAGCAATTCCAGACTGTTGCTACTGCCAACGGATGGACGGAAGAACAATGCCTGACCGCTCTCACTGTTGCGCTCAGAGGGCAAGCCTTGTCTGTCTTGGAAGCACTGCCACATACAGGAAATGGGTTTCAAGACCTGATGGAGGCACTTGAATCCAGATACGGAGAGCGACACCTGGAACACGTGTTTCGTGCCCAACTGCGTGACAGAGTCCAACGCTCAGGAGAAGGACTTCAACAATGGGCGCTGGAAATTGAAAAACTCGTCAGGAAGGCACACCCAGGAGCCGATACCAAGATGATAGACACGAATATTGTTCAAGCATTTGTCGACGGAATCAAGGACCTCGAGGTCAGAGCTGCAGTGAGGCTTCGTCACCATACCTCTCTAAAGGAAGCATTGGCGCATGCTTTGGAGGTCGAGGCTGTTCGCCATGACATACGACTGACCCATAAGATCCGCGAGGTCTCTGAGGAAGTCCAGGAGGTTAAGGCCCCTACGAAGAAAAGATATGGAGTCATGTGCTACAAGTGCGGCGAGAGGGGCCATCTTCAGCTCAACTGACCGCAGAAGGAGACCCAGATGGCAAGGATGAAAAGGATCGAGGAATACATAGAGGAGCTAAAGAAACAAGGGGCTTCGTCCCCTGCCCGGGATCAGGGAAACGAATAAAAGCCAGGACTAAGGGGCGAGTACTGGCTGACGCGGAGGAAGCCCCGATAACTGTTATCTCCCAGGCATGCAGCGGGAATAGTCTTGCGTTTCAGGGGACTATTAACGGGACGGATTGCAAAATGACTCTAGACACAGGAGCCTCTAGAACAATAGTGAACCCAAATCTGGTAAAAGCCGCAAGGGGACACAAGAGGAGAATTAACTGTCGGCTTCTTACGGCCTCCGGTCAGCCAATACCCGTCCTAGGAGAAATGTCAGTTACGATGGATGTAGGGGGGTCCTCATACTCCCATGACGTTATCGTGGCTGAGATTATGGATGATTGCATCTTGGGTTTGGATTTCATGAAGAAACACAACTGCAGAATTAATGTCGCTGACGGAGTTTTCAGGTGTGGTGAAGAAGAAATCTTCATTCTCGGAGGTGCCTGCGGGAAAGTCGCATGCATAAGGAAAGTCATTATACCTGGACGAGCGGAAGCTCAGGTGCTGGTAAAACTGCCGCCAGCTGGAAAGCAGAAGTCAAACAGATGCGTGTTGATCGAAGACACACCTAACAAGACGTCGGCACAAAAACTGATGACGGCGAGAACCCTTGTTAGTGGAAGCATTAACGCTGTGGTCAAGGTTGTTAATGTTGGTGATCGCGAGATCTGCTTGAACAAAGGTGACGTCATTGGAAAGTGCGAGGAAGTCGTCTGGATGAAAAAGTGTAGTTCGATAACAGGCGCGGACTCAGCAAACAGAAACAACTACGGAATAGTGACTGAGCTGCTCGACGACTGCAAGAGTAACCTAACTTATTCGCAGGGCATGAAAGCTAAGAAGTTTTTACAGCGCTACGCGAATATCTTCTCCAGTCACGATGGGGACCTTGGAAGAACGTCGGTGGTTCAACACAGGATAGATACCGGAAGCGAGAGACCAATTCGTCAACGAGCAAGACGGATACCAATCGCTAAGGAAAAAGAAGTTGAAGGCCTTTTGGAGGACATGAGAAGGAATAAGATTATTGAACCGTCTGCAAGTCCGTGGTGCTCGCCTGTTGTATTAGTGAAGAAGAAAGATGGCAGCACGAGGTTTTGTGTGGACTATAGGCGTCTCAATGATGTCTCCAAGAAGGACAGTTATCCGTTACCTCGAATCGACGACACTTTGGATACCCTGAGTGGCATGAAATGGTTTTCGACCCTAGACCTGAAATCTGGATACTGGCAGGTGGAAATTCATCCAGAAGACAAGAAGAAGACAGCTTTCTCGACCGGTAAAGGTTTATGGCAATTTAACGTCATGCCCTTCGGATTGTGCAACGCACCTGCCACATTCGAGCGACTCATGGAGTGTGTACTAGCAGGCTTAGTGGGAGAGGCTTGCTTGGTCTACTTAGATGACGTCATCATTATCGGCCGTGACTTCGAGGACCATTTGCAAAACTTGGAGCGAGTTTTCGCCAAAATAGAGGGGGCCAAATTAAAGCTGAACCCGAAAAAGTGTCGTTTATTCAGGAATAAGGTCAATTATCTCGGACATGTTATCTCCAGTGATGGAATCCAGACAGACCCGGAAAAACTGGAAGCAGTTCAAAAATGGCCTACCCCTAAGGACAAAACCGAAGTGCGGGCATTCCTCGGCCTATGCTCATACTACAGGCGTTTTGTTAAGGGATTCTCAGAGATAGCCAAGCCATTACATCGGCTGACAGAAGATAAACGACAATTTAGCTGGGACGGGACTTGTGAAGATTCTTTTCAGAAACTGAAGAAACATCTGTGTGAAACACCAATCCTGGGCTATCCACAAACTGAAGGTCAGTTTATAGTCGACACGGATGCAAGCAACACGGCCATTGGAGGGAGTGTTATCTCAAAAACAGGGTGAAAGAGAAGTTGTTATTGCATATTTCAGCAAATCTCTATCCAAGCCAGAAAGAAACTACTGTGTAACAAGGAGAGAACTCTTGGCTGTTGTAAAGACGCTACAACATCTTAACAAATATCTTATCGGCAGACAGTTTTTACTGCGAACTGATCACGCAGCCTTGAAGTGGTTACTGCAATTCAAGAACCCCGAAGGGCAAGTAGCTCGATGGATTGAACAGCTTCAGGAGTATGACTTCAAGACGGAACACCGCAGCGGAAATATGCATGGGAACGCTGACGCACTCTCACGAAGGCCGTGTTCGGAAGACTGCAAACATTGTGTTAAGCAGGAATCTAATGAAGTAACATTAAAGCTAACGAGAACAAGTCCTTTGTGTCTCTGGGAGAATGATGCTATGAGGGAGGCTCAAGAAAGAGATGACGACCTTCGGCACATCATCACATGGAAGAAACGGGGTGAAGTAAAACCAATCTGGAGTGAGGTTGCACCCACTGGCGCTGTCACTAAGGCGTACTGGGCGCAATGGGACAGTCTGATACTTCAAAACGGAATACTCTACCGGAAATGGGAGAAGACTAACGGTAGAGAGTTCCATCTTCAGATAATTGTCCCAAGAGCGAGAGTACCAGATGTTCTCCGTGAAGTACATGATGGCGTATCAGGAGGTCATCTAGGTGTCAAGAGGACTTTAACAAAAGTGCGAGAACGATTCTACTGGTTGCATTGTCGAGATGATGTACAGGATTGGTGCCGCAAATGTACTACTTGCGCTGCTGTAAAAGGACCACAGACTAGGAGCCGCGGGAAGCTGCGGCTGTATAACGTCGGTGCACCGTGGGAACGAATTGCAGTTGACGTAGCTGGGCCATTTCCTGTAACGGAATCGGGGAACAAGTATTTTATGGTCGTCATTGACTACTTCACCAAATGGCCCGAAGTGTTCGCCATACCGAACCAAGAAGCTACAACAGTCGCTTCTAAGCTAGTCGAAGAAGTGATATGTCGCTTTGGTGTGCCTCTAGAAATCCATTCTGATCAGGGCAGGAACTTCGAATCGCAAGTGTTCCAGGAAGTGTGCAGAATATTGGGCATGCATAAGACGAGGACCACCGCGTACCATCCACAGTCCGATGGAATGGTTGAGAGATTTAACCAGACCCTTGAGAGGCATTTGGCGAAATTGGTAGACGACAAACAAAAGGATTGGGACAAGTATATACCACTCTTCCTTCTGTCGTACCGAACCGCCGAGCATGAGAGCATAAAAGCTACACCGGCGTATGTCAATTACGGTAGAGAACTACGAATACCAGTAGACCTATTGACAGGAGGGTCACCGGAGGGACCAGAGACCGTACAAGACTATGTCAGCAACTTAAGGGAAAAAAATGCGCTACATACACGCCTTGGTCCGGGAAAATGGGTTACAGTCAAGCGAGAACATGAAAACCAGATATGACCTGAAATCGAACACAAGAGGCTTCGAGGAAGGGTCACTAGTGTGGCTGCATAACCCAACCCGCCGGAAAGGGAAATCTCCAAAGTTGCAGACCAAGTGGGACGGTCCATACAAAGTGGTTACCCGAATGAATGATGTGACTTATAGAATTCAAAAGCAACCAAGAGGGACATTCAAAGTGGTACACATAGACCGTCTGGCGCGTTACCATGGCAGTAACAACGATGCTCGGGACGAGCATCTCTAAGAGGGGAGTAGTGTTACGAGTACACAAATTAAAGGAGCTTGCGCCATCTAGCGGGGAGCGGAGGAACCACGTTGTGTGCTGTACAAACCACTTTGTTACAAAGACAACGTGAAAACATCCACTCATTACTAGATGGCGCTAGAGGACATATAGGTGAATGAACTCTAGATCGAGTACACGCACGAACATTCTAGAACTGTCTGGGAGTAGGCTCGGCCCGGTATAAAAAGGCTGGGGAGGCCGAGCGGAGCCAGTTCAGTTTGAGCTAACGACGAAGCGACTTCGAAGTGAAGACTAGAAGTGATACCAGCTTAAACCTACGACATTGGCTACGACCTCGGACATTGTTAGTGCTTAGTGAAGTGTACCTAGTGATAAGTGAGTGTACCTAGTGCTTAGTGCTTGTACTTAGTGCGTAGTATTTGTACCTTGTGCTTGTGTCGGACCTAGTGCTAGTGAATAAAGTCTCTAAAAGAGTCAGCAGGTCTCTCTCTCCGAATCGTTCGAACCCCAACACGCAACAATATTACCAGAATGTTCGCGGACTTAGAACTAAAACAAACACCATTTTTAGAAACTTGTTGCAACAGGATAATGATATAATTTGTTTTACTGAGACCTGGTTGCATGGGGGTATTTTTGATACTGAAATATTTGATTCCCGGTACACCGTATACAGAAGTGATAGGTGCTATGATTTGCGAGGTGATAGTATGGGTGGAGGAGTTTTAATCGCTGTTAACTCTAACCTCTCTGTTTATTATTCCTCGCATATTATGTTAACTAATATGGCGGCTGACGTTATAAAAGTTTCAATAAGGACTACTTCTGCTCCCGTTTTAAGACTCCTTCATGTATATTGTTGCTATTTTCCACATTGCAGGTCTCAGTACGAAGTACAATGTGAACTATTCGAAATCATTTCACAGGAGTGTCTCTGTCGGGTTGATGATATTTTTTTGTTGGTAGGTGATTTCAATATATCTGAAGCAACATGGTCACAGGAAGGCGGACATATGAAAATT
Source organism: Melitaea athalia (assembly GCA_905220545.2). NCBI lineage: Eukaryota > Metazoa > Arthropoda > Insecta > Lepidoptera > Nymphalidae > Melitaea > Melitaea athalia. Next base: position 3,428,191 of record HG992207.1, on the reverse strand, counting down.
TGTAATTATGGCTCTGGAAGTGATATGGTAAATTGCTTGTACAATCTTCTTCAATTTAATGATTTGAAACAATTTAATTCAATTTCTAATAATAACGGTCGGTTTCTAGATCTTGTTATTGGTAATTATGACTGCATAGTCGATAAATGTATTGTTCCCTTGACGACCGAGGATGCGCACCATCTAGCTTTGCAGATAAAATTAGTGATACCCACGCAAAAGCGTAATAAAACAGTATCTCGTTCAGTACGTTTATTCCGACAAGCAAACTATGATGCCATTAACCTTGCTCTGGGAAGTGTTGATTGGTATGACATTCTTAATGACTGTGAAATATCCCAGGCAGTTGATGTTTTCTATCAGACCATAGAGTCCATTATTTCTGATATGGTTCCCACTAAGGTTTTAAAGTCTTTTGGAAACTATCCCTCTTGGTATACCCCGGCCTTAAAAAAAATTATTGCTGAAAAGTTAAAATACTGTTACGAGTACACAAATTGAAGGAGCTTGCGCCATCTAGTATGGGAGCGGTGGAACCACGTTGTGTGCTGTACAAACCACTTTGTTACAAAGACAACGTGAAACATCCACTCAACACTAGATGGCGCTAGAGGACTTATATAAGGTGAATGAACTCAGGATCGAGTACACGCACGAACATTCTAGAACTGTCTGGGAAAAGGCTCGGCCCGGTATAAAAAGGCCGGGGTGGCCGTGCGAAGTCAGTTCAGTTTGAGCTAACGACGAAGCGACTTCGAAGTGAAGACTAGTGATCAAGAAGTGATACCAGCGGAAACCTACGACATTGGCTACGACCTCGGACATTGTTAGTGCTTAGTGAGTGTACCTAGTGATTAGTGAGTGTACCTAGTGCTTAGTATTTGTACCTAGTGCATGTGTCGTACCTAGTGCTAGTGAATAAAGTCTCTAAAAGAGTCAGAAGGTCTTTCTCTCCAAATCGTTCGAACCCTAACACGTAACAACTGGTGTCGGAAGTGAGATTTGGAGATGCCATTGACTCCGAGAGAGAACCCCAAGGAGGGGGTCAGGACGAGGGCACAACGAACTGTGGATGCCACTGGGGGCCAAGCTCCGCCCACTGTGGGCCAAGCCCCACCCACTGGCCCCGCCTACCAGGCCACGCCCACTGGCCACGCCCCTCAGGCCCCGCCCACTGGCCCCACCCACCAGGCCCCGCCCACTGACCACGCCCCCCCAGGCTCCGCCCACTTTGGCTCAAGCCCCGCCCACTGGCTCCACCCACCTTGCCACGCCCACCGGACAGGCCACGCCCACCAGCGGCACCGTAGCTACTACAGACCCTCAAGTGGCACTTCAATTAGGAAGTTTAATTGAATTAATGGAACGCAAGTTCAGCGCTTTGCAAGAATCACAAGAACGCAAGCTCAGCGCTTTGCAAGAATCACAAGAACGCAAGTTCAGCGCTTTGCAAGAATCACAGGAAAAAGCGCTTTGGGCTATAAAAGATGTTAGTGACACGGTGGGTAAGCTCCGAAAAGATGTCGACGAAGTTGAAGAACGAGTTGCCGGGTTAGGATTGGATTAATCCAGTATTAAATACATCATTAATAATTTTAGAAACTAGCTCCGATTAATTATAATATGCATAATCCGTTCGCTCATCCTGACTGAATGATTATCATCAGCTCAACACTAAGCTCGTTCTGATGACATGGGCTAACCCGTTAAGTGAACCACTTCAGTCAACCTCACGAGGTATGACTCGGAACTACACTTCAGCTAGACCAGTCAACTAGTGATATGAACTTAGATTATCGTATTCTACGAAAAATTTGACCATGACAGCATACTTTACATGCTTAACCATCTAGACAAGTCTATCTCGACTAAGATGTGGCCTGGACGACAATTTAGTCTTTGCAGACAGCCAGATGAGCCAATCTTAGTCGAGACGCAACTCGGACGACACATTTCGTCTGTTACCACTTGACAAGCCAATGACTCGGACGACACATTTCGTCTGTTAGCGCTCGACAAGCCAATCCTTCGCAGGATATGACCCGGACGACACATTTCGTCTGCTGCTAGACAAGCCAATGACCCGGACGACACATTTCGTCTGTTACCAATAGACAAGCCAATGACCTGGACGACACATTTCGTCTGTTAGCGCTCGACAAGCCAATCCTTCGCAGGATGACTCGGACGACACATTTCGTCTGCCGCTAGACAGGCCAAAGACCCGGACGACACATTTCGTCTGCTACCACTAGACAAGCCAATGACCTGGACGACACATTTCGTCTGTTAGCGCACGACAAGCCAATCCTTCGCAGGATGACTCGGACGACACATTTCGTCTGCTGCTAGACAGGCCAATGACCCGGACGACACATTTCGTCTGTTACCACTAGACAAGCCATGACCCGGACGACACATTTCGTCTGCTAGCGCTTGACAAGCCGATCCTTCGCAGGATGACTCGGACGACGCATTTCGTCTACTGCTAGACGGGCCAATGACTTGGACGACACATTTCGTCTCACTCATAACCAGCGATCATCCAGGACAAGTCAGCCGTCTGAACGGACCTGACTCGGACGACAATTTTCGTCGGGTGATGCTAAATACATGACAGTGACAAGCTGACCCACTGCATGGGTGTGGCTCGGACGACAAATTTCGTCTACCTTCTGGGACCAAGACGTGTGCCCACCACCTAATCACTCTGGGTTAGTTAGGACAACACTTTTCACCCAGAGTCAACCATTAAGCAACAAATTTTAAATCATTTAAATCATTCACCACATACGTCACATATTAAATACCTAAGCAGTAAGTACAACAAGTAGGCCAGGTAGTACCTACCTATGATAGTGAATTGCCTTGTTCCGAATGTATTTCAACTTCGTGAGTGACGTCCCATGTTTCGGGGTCTGAATGTGCACTCATAGTGTCTGAACTCGCTGTCATAGTACGTGAGTCTGCGGAAACAGTATCGGAGCATACGGTCAAGGTGTCTAGACGGTCTAATGACTCATTCTCATTGCTAAAGCCCAATGTATTTTCTACATCATCCGACGCCGTCTCGGCCTCATCCTCATTCAAAAGACTAGTCGCGATTTCAAGTAATCCGTCATGTCCCTGGGGCACTGCGCGCAAATTCTCGTGGGAGTATTTAAGAATTCGATTGGAACTACCTGCTATGCTTTTAAGCTCGTAACGGTCATTATTTAAAACTTCTGTAATCACGAAAGGACCCCTAAATTTCCTATCCAATTTAGTTTTACTTCGTTCGCTGTTTTTAATGAACACATAATCACCTTTAGAAAACGGTTTAATTTTTGCGCGGCCGCGGTTAAATCTAACAGTTTCAGATTCAGCAGCTTTCTGAATATTTACCGAGGCATCCTCCCTAACCGAGTCAAGATCCAAGCAAACGGCATTATTTTTATCGGTACTGTTTATTTTGGACATACCCAAAGAATCAGAACGAATCCCGAACATAAGCTCTGATGGTGAGTATTTAGTAACAGTGGACTTGGTACTATTTAGAGCGAGTTGAATGTTTCCTAGTTCATCACGGCACGTTTTGTTGGGGTCATTTTCTACTATAGTTAAAATGCTCTTGAGAGTACGCATCACTCGCTCGACTTGACCATTTGCTCTACTGGAACCCGTTGCTATAAAGTGAAGTTCTATTTTATGTTCATCGCAGAATGACTTAAAGTCGGAACTGATGTAGCAACGACCTTGGTCTGCAATAATTCTTTTTGGTGCCCCGAAAAGATAAACTGCTTTTTGCAGAGCATTAATCGCACTCTTTGCATCTAGAGACAAAGTATGCTCAAGTAAGACGTACTTAGTGAAAGCATCAATGATTACTGAGCAATACTCCTTCCGGTCGCTCTTCCCGCTCAGCTTTCCCGTAAAGTCAATATGAATTGTGTGCCAAGGTACAGGAACCTTTGGAATCGGGTGAAGCTGAACAGCTTGGGCTCCAGATGGACCTTTGGATGCTTTACAGACGATGCAAGAGTCTATGAATTTTCGAACACATTTAGACATATCCGGGAACCAATATTTCTCATAGAGCTTGTCTAGCGTCTTGTCCTTACCTAGATGTTGCAATTCAGTGTGAACATGATTTATGAGTGTCCATATAAGAGATCGTGGAACAACTGGTAGCCACGAAACGCCTTTATTCCGAACAATTTTCCGGTAGAGGATGCCCTCTCTAACATCATAAGTTTGAGCTACAGTCTCTGGAAAACCATTGTTATGGTATTTTTCGATAAGGTCTTGGATTTCTGTATCTCGTTTCTGTTCAACCGATAGCCAGCCGTGGTGGAGTTCGATAAAATGAACAGGTCTCATCTGTGCCCTTCCGGGTTCTGTGGTATTGACAGCATCTGGGTTCGGTAAAGGGTTTCGAGACAGAAAGTCGGCGTGTTCCATCCTACTGCCTTCGCGATACTCGATATCGAAATCGTAGGCTTGCAAATATGCCCACCATCGATATACGCGAGGAGTTAAGTCCTTCTTAGACTTCGATGCTTTTAATGAATTGCAGTCCGTAACTACCACAAAATTCCTGCCATACAGATAATGTCGGAAGTGGTCTACCGCTTTCACAACTGCTAGAGTTTCTAGCTCGTAGGAGTGGTATCGCGACTCCGCGTCCGACGTCCGACGGCTAAAGTATTCTACGACGTGTGGAAGGTTGTTTTTCTTTTGCAAGAGGATCGCTCCGTAACCATCGGAGCTAGCATCTGTATGCAGCTCTACGGGGAGGTTTGGGTCAAATATGGTCAGTACAGGTTCTGACGTGAGAATATCTATTAATCGTTTACGTATCCTTTCATGCTCCGGAGTCCAGGTAATGCGTCCTTTGAGCTTCGTAAGTGGATAGAGGGGACCAACAACACGAGTGAAATCGGGGATGAACTTTCGGAAATAAGATGCCAATCCAAGGAACTGTCGAACGTTAGTAGCTGATTTTGGTTCTGGGGCATCTACTAATGCTTGGATTTTACGAGAGTTGGGCCTAACTTCACCCGATTGAACAGAATATCCTAAGTAGTCGATCTGTTGTTTCATAAACTTACACTTCTTCAGGTTAAGTGAAAATCCAGCTTCTGATAGTGCAGCCAACACTTCATCAAGACGCTGTAGCCCTTTAGGAATGTCCACTGAATAGGCTAACACGTCGTCCATATATATCAAAGGTTTTTCTTTTAGGTGGCTCAAAGCTTTTGTGATACATCTCTGAAAGACCGAAGGTGCATTTCGCAAACCAAATGGCATGGCGAGGTATTCGTATTGACCCTCATTTGTGACAAAGGCTGTTTTCTGAATAGAGTTCGGGTGAACAGGGATCTGGTGGAAGCCAGCGGCCATGTCTAAAGAAGAAAAGAAGTTGGCCCCAGCGAGCTGGTCGATTTGTTCTTCGATGCGGGGTAAAGGGTAACGTTCCGGTACAGTATTAGAATTTAACTCCCTATAATCTACACAAAGCCTGTATGAATTGTCCTTCTTTTTAACGAGGACAATGGGACTTGCAAAAGGTGAAGAACTCTCCTGAATCACTCCGGCATCTAACAAGTTTTGAACCTGTTCTCTAATTATTTGTTTCTCTATAGGCGCGCGTTTGTGAGGACATCTATACACGACTTTTTGTGGGTCCTCCAATATCAATTCACACACTCCTGTCTTAACTCGTCTAGTCGGTGTGCCTTCGATAAAACTATCAGAATATTTTTTTAAAATTGAAATCAACATTTCTTTATCGCGTCCCTGCAAATCTGTATCGATTTGGTTAAAATCTAAAATATCCGCTTTACTACAAAAATTTGATTGTTCTTTGGCATATATAACAAGATTATCGTTGTCGATTTTAACACATAGCCCTAATTCGAAAATATCCCTGCCAATTATAATAGGATCTGATATGTTGCAATCTGGTACTACATGAAAGAGCAAACTAATTAAATGATCATCAATTCTAACCTCGCTTTGAATTTGTGTAGTGCATAGTAGATCATTGCCACCGATACCACTAAGATAAACAACGTCTTTACGCGCAGTACCCAAGAGCTTATCGCAATAACTTTCTTTTCTAAGCGAACAAGACGATCCACTATCAAATAAAAAGGAGACAGACTCACCGGAAGATATTTTCAAAGTACCTCGGGACGGGCGGTGCTCACAATGTCGGACCTCCTTGACCGCAGCCGTGCTTCCATTCTTCTTGTCGGGGCAGTTAGTTGTCACGTGTCCTCTTTGTCCACAAGTGTAGCAGGTCACGAAAGTTGTATTCTCCGAAGTGCGTGACGAGCTCGGCACGTCTTGGGATGCAGATCCGAAGTTGTCGCGACGTTTTCGACATTCAGCGAAGCGATGTCCAGCTATTCCACAGAAGTTGCATCTGCCTGTGAATTTGCCAGCTGACCGGAAACGCTTGGTCTCAGGCTCGCTGGTATCCCCACCATCCGTTCGACGTTTCAAGGACACACCTCCGAGTATTCGGAATAGTTGGGTGCGAGTCGTAATATTGTGAGCGTTTAATTCGCGACGTATTAGTTCATCTTTTTGGCACAGTACCGCTATCATGAATCCAGTCACTACTTCTTCACACAGTTCAGTTCGTACAGTCATAGAGTACGTACGTGCTTTCCGCGATCGCGTGCTACAGATAGCAAAGTGCATACGCATCATAACACCGAGCCGGCGTTGTATCGCGCGTCAGCGTCAACTTGATCGCGATGACCCAGATACGCGGTTTGGCTGATGCGGCAAATTATTAGTTATTTAATAATTAACATCTGTTAAGGCGAAGCCAATATTTAATATTATGGATTCGCAAAAATATTCTACTAAAGAAATTGAAATAAGAACCGAATTGGAACATGAGCTGTATAAATGCTACAGCGAAGAAAAAGCGAAACGAGAAGAACTACAATGTGTGGTTCTTGAGTTACAAGCTCAAGTAGAAAAATTGAAGGAAACCCTCAAATGCTACGCGGAGCTAGAAAAAAAGAATGCTACTAATCAAGAAATAGACAAAAATGAAAGTTCTCCTAAGCACATGGAATACATGACAGATGAGGAAGAGCTAGCCAGAGAAACGGAGTGGATACGAGTGAAAAATAGAAAAAAAAGGAAACTGAACAACTCTATCACCCCTCCGACACAGGCCAGCCATGACAAAGAAAAGGGTATTCAAAAGCCCAAAAAAATTCCCCCACCACCTATAATTGTGGAAGGCATTAAAAATTATCAGTCTTTTTATGACTCCATTGCCTGCACTCAGCCCGGTGAATCTTTCACAGTAAAGATGCTGAGCGGTGATAGTGTAAAGCTCAATGCCAAAAATGAAGACTCCTATCGAGGAATCACAAAGCTGTTAGAGTCTAACATGCTACGCTGGCATTCGTATGAAAATAAACAAACGAGACCGATACGAGTCATGGCTAAAAAGTTGCACCATACTTGCCAACCAGAACGAATAGTAGAACACTTAAAAAAAACGGGATACAAAATTCAAAATGCAGTCAACAAATTAAGTTGGAAGACAAAAGAACCACTAAATATGTTCATACTTTCTTTCGAGAATGACGAAGACGTCAACAAAGTCTACGGCATCAATAACATCCTAGGCTGTAAGGTGGAGATTCATCCACTTAAGACTTCAAGACTTATTCCTCAGTGTAAGAGATGCCAAGCATATGGACACACGCAAAAATATTGTGCAAAGGAACCAAGGTGCGTCAAATGTACGGGTAAACACCTTACAAAAGATTGCCAGAAACCAAAGGAGGAAAAACCTAAATGTGTACATTGTGGCGAGTCACATCCTGCCAATTACAGAGGATGTATAGTTGCCAAAGAAATGCAAGAAATTAAAAATAAGCAGAATAAGAAGCAACCTTCATCAATACCAAAATCGACTGTACCTTTATCCCATGGTCCAATAAAAGCTAAAAAAGCCAATCAAAACGCATTAATAAATAGCCAAACATCAATGAATCCATTGTCATACTCACAAGCAGTGAAGGGCAAGACAGAAGCGAGTCTTGAGTCAAAACTCGATAAAGTGCTGAGTTTGATGTCACGATTCGACGAACGCCTTCAAAAATTAGAAGCTAGCACCAAAGTAGCTAACAATCGTCAGCAACAATGAACAACCTAAAGATTATGGCTTGGAATGCAAATGGATTACAGCAACATCAACACGAATTGCAAGTAGTCCTAGATACAGAAAATATTGATGTGTGTTTAATATCAGAATCACACTTCACAAAGCAATCATATATAAAATTCAAAGGATACAGAGTATATCATGCATTGCATCCTAACAACTCAGCCAGAGGTGGAAGTACCGTTATTATTAAAGAAAATATCCATCACTATGAGCAGATAAAGTATGAAGAATACGAAATGCAAGTGGTTGGTGTAAAAATTAAAACCACAAGATACGATAAAGTCACCATAGCAGCTATATATAGCCCTCCGAGGTATGCAATTAAAAAAGAGCAATATATGGAGCTTTTGACGCGACTAGGAAATAGATTTATTATAGGCGGAGATTTCAACGCTAAAAACGCTTATTGGGGTTCCAGACTTACTACCACCAAAGGCAAGGAACTGTTAAACGCTATCCGAGAAATAAAATGCCAACCCATTTCAACTGGGAAACCAACATACTGGCCAACAGATACACAAAAAATTCCCGATGTGATAGATTTTTTCATATATAAAGATATTCCTTCTAACTTTATAAGGGCTGAAGAAGGATTTGATATGAACTCTGATCACTCTCCAATATTTTTACACTTAGATGAGTATATCATAGAAAAAGAAGTTAACCCAACTCTGGTCAATAAAACTACAGATTGGGAATCGTTTAGATTAGACTTAGATAATAGAATAGACTTAAAGTCATTTATAAGTAATAAGGAACAACTAGACTTAGAATTAAGAACTTTTATAGTAGATATCCAACAATCTGCGTGGAACAATACACGTCACAGAAAGAAGATGACGACAACAGGTAATAATTACCCTAAAGAAATAATGGACCTTATCAAAGAAAAAAGAGCTCTAAGGAAAAAATGGCAGAGGCGCAGGTTTCCTGAAGATAAGACCCAATTAAATTGGCTGGCCAAGCGAATTAAAAAGAAAATACGGAAATTTCGAGATGACTGTATGACTAAATCGCTAAAAAAGCTAACCAGTGATCGTTCAACTGATTACTCCTTATGGAAAGTGACTAAATATGAAAATCGTCCTATCCATCCACAGATCACCCCCAATAGATTCCGCATTGAAGGCGACATTTGTTCACCACACATAGGTGCATTTGCACTGATGTAATCTACGCGCTCAAATTTACTAATTAGTGTCAACCAGACATTAGACCTGTAACGACGTATATGTTTCCGTATTTTACAAATATAAAAAAATCGTTTTCGTTTATAACAAATTAACAAAAATGACTACCTGTGCTATTAAATGGTGAGGGAAAACTTTAAGGAGCTCAAGTTATAAAAATAATGGTTTAATATTTCACAGATAAGTTAAGAAATATTTATTATTATAAAACAATTAGCCATGTGGAGCTCAAGTTATAATGGATGTTAGAAGTAAATCACAAAAGGCGTGCCTTACTCGCATTGATGTCTTTTTGAAAAGTCTCTTTTACTCATTAGCGTTTATGCTATATTTGTCTTCGTCTTACAATAACAATAGCGTTGGGACTTGTGAACGTTTAACTTTTATCGAATAGTATCGATATTTTCGAAATATTAAGTACAATTTGAAATTAAATTAATGAAAATTAATACTTTTTTTTAAACTAAATATAATTTTTTAAAATGTTACTTTTGTAAAAATGTTATTCGGTTATTATCGATATACACTTATATGTATTTAATATACACATAAGTGTAAAAAGATGTATAATAATCAAGGCTATTTTATTGTTGTTGTAAAAATGTTTTGGTTTAATTTTTAATCCTTTATTATTGAACATTTATGTTATGACAAATAAAAAAGAAGCTAGAAAGTTGTAATCACATATTTTACTTAGCGAACATTAATATTAATATATGTATATCGACAATTAAATATCGACATGTCCCATCATTGCGACAAAGGGCGACCTTGAAATAGCCAATCATATTGCACTAGCTGTACCCCGCATAACCCGCACGTTCCGCCAACTTTGGTGAAATTGAAATGGAACAAAATGTTCAACATGCGGTATCTATAGGGGGTGATCTGTGTATCCATCACATACCACCTATAAGAGAGCTAAATAATCAGTGGGCTGTAAATAACGAACAAAAAGCAACAAGGTTTGCTCAGCATTTAGAAGAGACTTTTAAACAGAGTGACCCTGAAAGTCAATACTTCTGTTGTGAACTAAATGAACTTGAACAAGAAGATCAAGAAATAAAACTAGTTACACCTAAAGAGGTGGCGAAAGAAATTAAAGAAAACATTAGCTCAAAAAAGTCCCCTGGTTATGATCTTATAACAGGAGAAATTTTGAAAAATCTTCCACGCAAAGCTGTGGTAAAGCTAAGCAAAATAATTAATGCTGCATTTAGGCTGAAGTATGTACCAGACCTATGGAAAGTTGCAGAAGTCATAATGATACCTAAGCCAGGAAAGCCGCTGCAGGATGTTACTTCCTACAGACCCATCTCTCTGCTACCGGTGATATCTAAACTTTTCGAAAAACTGTTTCTTAAACGATTAAAGCCAATTATAGCAAAGAAAAATCTTATACCTGACTATCAATTTGGATTTAGAGAAAGTCACTCTACGATAGAGCAGGTGCATAGAATCACGAACCTTATTGAAAACACACTGGAAAACAATAAAGTATGTGCAACTGTTTTTCTGGATGTAGCCCAGGCCTTTGACAAGGTCTGGCACGAGGGTTTAAAATATAAATTAAAAAAGATGTTGCCAAGACAATTTGCAGATATCTTGGAATCTTACATAACCAACAGAGCCTTTAGAGTAAGACAAGAAGATGCTGTCTCAGAACTAAAGGAAATAAAAGCTGGCGTACCACAAGGGAGTGTACTAGGTCCGGTCCTGTACCTACTGTACACGTGTGATATACCAGATATACAGAACATCACTATTGCTACTTTTGCTGACGACACCGCAATCATGTCTACTGGAAAAAGTCACAAAGAAGCAGTGGAAAAAGTACAGAGAGGGATAAATCATTTCTATGATTGGACTGTAAAGTGGAGGATTAAACTGAATGAAACTAAATCCATTCACATTGACTTCACCAATAAAAATACAGAATATCACCCAGTGTATATTAATAATCAACGTGTTCCCTATGAAAACACAGCCAAATATCTAGGTATGACGCTAGACGCAAAGCTTCGCTGGAAAGCCCATGTCAAAAAGAAACGGGATGAACTCGAGATCCGATATAGAAGCATGAACTGGCTGCTGGGAAGACATTCCTCGCTGTCAATTCCCAATAAAATCCTGCTCTATAAAGCAGTTCTTATGCCAATATGGACATATGGTATACAGCTTTGGGGCTGTACTAAACAGAGCAATGTACAAATCATCCAACGTTTCCAAAACAAAGTACTCAGGAATATTGTAAATGCGCCCTGGTACGTAAGAAATGACGACATTCATCGGGACCTCAATATAGATGTCGTTAACAAAGTTATACAAAAATACGCAGAAGCACACCAACATCGTCTTCATCATCATGTGAATGTCGAGGCCATCCAGCTCCTCGATACCACAGACATAGTGAGAAGACTAAAAAGGACTAAACCTTTTGAGTTAGTGTAGTGTAAGTTTAATATGACTTTATCGCGCGAGTGTAATATAGTGATATAGTGCTATAAAAATGATCACAAGAACAAAGTGACTTCCCCTTAAGAGACACTAAGAAACTGCAAAGGACAGAATCTTAGACATAATTACTATTAGCAATTTAAGTTAGTTTTGAATTACTTATTAGCCTGTATAAAGACAAGGCTAGATTGTAATAAACATGTGAAAAAAAAAAAAAAAAAAAAAAAAAAAAAAAAAAAAAAAAAAAAAAAAAAAAAAAAAAAAAAAACTACTTCTTCAGGCATCGAAATTTTCGGAATCCGTTCCATCAGGCTCCACAGACGTAGTGCAGATTCGGAAGCTGTTTCTTTGGCATCGATTTGGAATCGTAAGATGTCGTCGAAGTAATCCTGCAGCAACTTGGGTTTTGAGAATTTCGCCATAAGAGATTGCTTAACTACGCTCCAGGTCATTTCGTTTGGATTTAGTTTCGTAACGCAGGATGCAGCTCGTCCTTTCAAGGCGCTGGTAAGGGCCATGAGCAAGTCTATTCCATCTATATTCCTCTTAAGAACGATAGCTTCGGTTATATTGCACCAGGCTTCAACATCAGACTCCGCGTCATCTGGATTAAAAGGTAGCAATTGCGTAAAATGACTAATGTTCGCAGTTGGTGTTTGCTGAGCCGCGAGAACTCGAGATAACAACGCCTCCATACCACCGAGTAGTTTTTCGGTGTCCGTTTTCGTCCGTTCACCCTCAGCGGGGGCCACATCGGATCCCACTTCTGATGAAAAGCCAGAAGGGCCTTCACCAGAATCCATTTTTCTTTATTGAAATGAGGGTAGATGGGCGTGGTAGAATAACGATCAACTCCGATATACGATCGATGTAATTTAATCACTATGCACAGAAATAGAACAACGATTAGGTTACTAGGATTCACTTAAACACAAAATCAATTTTAATTAATTAAGTAGCGGCGCGATGGCGGTGGTATCAAGCGATTCGTCACAAGCGTGGTGCGCGGGCGCCGTCTCGTTCGAGAGTGACGTTCAAGATGGCTGCCCGCACTGCCATCGACAATGACGCTTCGCTAGGTTGACGGTTGTCAACCTGACATCCGGCGGAAACGCCGTCACATATGACACGGTACATGAATAACACAAATATTTAGGTACTTACCTTATAAAATAAATTAATCCAGTATTAAATACATCATTAATAATTTTAGAAACTAGCTCCGATTAATTATAATTATCTGCAAAGCAATTCAGATAGGTACATACATCATGGATACATCGCAGAAGAATATTAGTCCAGCCTACTTTTATTTATTTTTGTCCGATCGCATAGCGTTATAATTAGGGCTCGGATTAATATGTAAATTTATACATAATTTTAATTTACACGATTTTCGGTTTTGAATGTCTTCTATACATTGATTATTATTTATTACATATAGACTCGGAAAAACTAATTTTTATTTTCCATATTTTTCCATATTTTGCCATATTTAATGGGTAAGTCCATATTTTACAAAAAAAATATCACAATCATCCATATTTTCGATTTTTATATCATAGAATATGAATTAGTTCACAAAAATTGATATAATTTTACGTAGGTACCTATTTGCATTCTCGCCACCACACGGACGCGCGAGTTTCATTTCTCTCGCGTATTATTCGTCTTAATTTGATTTTTAATAAGTACTCTAACTTCATTTATTCCACATTATCTGCCCCCGCGCCGCCGATCAAATCAATTAAATGAAAACCTGAAGATTATTAAACAAATAGAAAAAAAAAGTTTCTGAAGCAGAAGGCGGTGTTGCTGAAATAGCTAAACAAAAACTAATCTTCTACTAACACTACAATTATATAACTGAGGTAGGGCACAGCAGGAAATTTCCTGCTCAAAATATGGAGCAGCCCGACTGGGGTAGTAAGTACCTCGACCTTACAGAAGACCACAGCTAAATAATACTGTTTTCAAGCAGTAGGTATTGTGTTACTGTTGGTGAGAGCAGAGCTCCTGGGGGGGATTGGGGATAGGGTCGGCAACGCGCTTGCGACGCTTCTGGTGTTGCAGGCGTCTATAAGCTTAAAGCTACGGTAGTCACTTACCCGCTTGTTTGTCGACTTAGTAACATAAAAAATAATAATAATAGACTTTATTTATTTATTTATTTATAATAATGCGCCAACAAGGTAGACACTAATACATTCACAATAATAAACACCAGGGTACAAACGAATTGAGTGTTACCTCAATTATAGGCACATACCGCTTACTTCTTACTTCATTACAAAAACACCTAACATCTGTTTGCATCTAATAATAATAAAAATAAAAATTAAAAATTCGAACCAATAAAATTAAGATTAATACAATACTAATGAAATCAATTAAAATAAAATTATTACTAAAGTTAAGAATAAAACAATAAAATTTAAATTAATAAAAAAAAATAAAATTGATATGATAAATTTAAAATTGATACAATAAAATTAAAAATACAAATAACTAGAAATAAAACTAAATTAAAATTCAATTACATTAAAATCAATCCAAATAAAAATGAAAATGAAAATTAATACAATATAATAATTACAAAATTTAAATTAACAATAAAAATTAAGAATAAAATAAAATAACAAAATTTAATCAATTCAACCAAAATGAAACTGACGACAAAACCAAAACTGATACAATACAACAATACATAACAATCGAACGTCATTAAACTAAAATTTAATTTAATTATGTAATGAGAATACTATACTAGAGTTATAATAGCAAAAAAAAAAAAAAAAGAGACAACTGTTGCACATCGTTAGTAATACAGCAATCTGATAAAATAAACCTATACCGTTTTTAAATCTCAAACACCTATGAGCTCAGTCACTAACTTTTCAAACAGTTTAGGGTAGTTCGAGAAAATATCTATTACGTTACTATTAGTGACTTCTAAATTGTGAATTGCGTTATAACTCCTTAGAGATCGGTTAAGCGGAGAAAACTGGCCTAAGTTCGACTTTGCACCTAGAATTTTAAAAGGAGGTTTTATATGTCGTTGTGGTAATTTATTAGGGATAACAAAATTTAATCGGGATAAAATGTTAGGAGTATCTAGAATTCCATTGACAAGTTTGTACAAAAACTTGATGTCCTGCAGCTCCCTACGATGTCGAAGTGATTTAATATTAAAGTGAGCTAGGCGATCACTATAATGAGGGAGACTTCCCGCCATGTTGCAACTATAGGACAAGTGCCATAAAAACCGCTTCTGTACACTCTCTAAGCGATTAATATATATACTGTAATGTGGATTCCACACAACACTACAATATTCCAGAATACTACGTACGAGACAGGAGTATAGTGTAATTTTGGTTCTGGGATTCTTAAATTCCTTACAGTTGCGCAGAACGAAGCCTAGCATCCGAAAAGCCTTATTTACAATATCGTCGATGTGAAGGTTAAAACGCAATTTACTATCCAGGATCACTCCCAAATCACGAGTGTGGTCGAATTCATTTAATGGAACATGATTAATGTGATAGGTTCTGGAAAGTGCATTTCTTTTTCTGCTGAATCGCACCACGTGACATTTATTCGAATTCAAGCTCATTCCGTTTACATCACACCACACCACCAGACTGCTCAGATCATTCTGCAACGAATACACATCCTCAGGGGTATTCACAGTTCTGTATAATTTCAAATCATCAGCGAACATTAAAAATTTCGAACCATGGAAGCATTTCCCAATGTCGTTGATGAAGATGTTGAAGAATAACGGACCCAACAGTGATCCTTGAGGCACTCCGGATGCAGCAACGAATTCCTTGGATGCGTGTCCACCAACAACTACTTTGGAAGGTCTGTTTGACAAGTATGATCTACACCAGCTTAAAAACGCACCAGAGACTCCAATGAGAGAAAGTTTATGCAAGAGCATTTCATGACTCACTCTGTCGAAGGCCTTGCTGAAATCAGTGTATATTGCGTCGTATGAATGTCCATGATCAACTCCCCCAGCAAGGTCCTCGACGAAGGAGAACAAGTTGGTCGACGTGGAACGTGACTTCACGAAACCGTGCTGCTCAGTCGCGATAAACTGCTTGAATTGACATGCTACTATTGGGTACAGTAACGACTCGAAAGCCTTCGCGAAAGTCGTGAGTATAGAAATGGGTCTGTAGTTTTGTACCGCACACCTATCACCATTTTTGAATAATGGCATTACAAGGGCGCTTTTCCAAGCCGTCGGGAAAACACCAGAGCCAAGAGACCTATTAAAAATAATTGCAAGAGGTAAAGCCAAGGCGTTAGCACATTTTTTCGCAAAAATGGAAGGTACTCCATCGGAGCCAGCACCCTTTGTAGGGTCAAGTCTTTTTAAAATTCTAAAAACTTGATCTGTTGTTACCGATATCTCAGTCAGATATGTTGAAATCGGTGGCAAATTAGACTCATCGGGGATCGGGATCCTATTCCTGTTAAAAACGGAAGAAAACTGTGATGCAAATAGGTTGCAAATGTCGGGTCCCGAAGATGCCACCTCGCCACCTAAAGACATCCTGGCAGGATAAGAACTAGACCTACCTCTTTTACGCTTGATAAAGCTCCAAAAAAGTTTAGGGTTTGAAGACAAAGATTTCTCCAGGCTATTCAAATACAATCCATAGTTAAGATAGTGAAGCTTCGTGCAACGCTCCCTGAGCAACTCAAAAGTAATTAAATCACGAGGGTTACCATATTTACGATATTTTGCTCGATATTTGAACTTCTCATTGATAACCTTTATCAGTGCTGCAGAAAACCATAGTGGATATTTACTAGACCGTGGTTTAGATTTGGGCACATGTTTAGCAATGATGACTCTCAGAACTTTATAAAAATGTGCAACCATATCATCAACGCAACCATAAGTCGACAATTCCTTCTCCCAAGGAATATTATTCAGATCATTTGTAATTTTGACGTAGTCAGCTTTGTGGAAGCGGAACCTGGCCCCAACGCAGGATTCAAGCATTTCCTGAAAGTCAATTTCAACGGAAAACTCAATAGGAGGGTGTAATGGGTCTATCCTGGATAGAGGGTCCTTGCTTTCACTCAATTGGGAGATTACCAAAGAACTCATTACTAGATCCAAAACGCGGTTTTTATTATTTAGACAACAATTATACTGGGTAAGAGCGTTTAACGACATAAAATCTGTAATCATATTATTCAACAAACTATTCGTTATTACCGGTGTCAGTGCAGAGCCAGTCGTCCTATTCCAACATAGACCACCCAAGTTAAAATCCCCAAGAACGATTATATTTAAAGAGCTAAGTTTTTCAATAACACGATTTGTATTTAAAATGAAGTGTTCCAAGATGTGCATTTGTACAGGGGGAGGAATATAGACGGTGCATATATACAGATAATCAATTTGACCATTGCTATTCAGTAGTTCAAGTCCAACCCATATATCCTCACAGTCCGATTCATGAGCACTTATACGAAAGGAATGAAAACGTTTCGAAACAGCTATTAAAACCCCACCACCCAACTTTTCAGCATGGAAACCACTGCTTTCACGATCGCGTCTATAAACTAAATAACGACTATCAAATAACTCAGCATCAGATACACTGCTGTTTAACCATGTTTCCGTAAAAACTATTACATCATAGTTGCAACAAACGACATTATTAAAAAGTTCAACAGTTTTAGTTTTGAGGCCTCTGACATTTTGGTAAAAACAAGTTAAAGTGCCCTTCAGTAAAAAAAAAGGCAAGTTTAGCGGCATTATGATAACTTATTTAGCAAATCGATGTTATTAACATGGATTAGACTTGACTGCTCGTTCTTTCGCAAGTAAATTCTGGAGTCACGCACCCAGACGTATTTATAACCAAGCTCACGAGCCCGAGAACGGGTAGCAGCATGTAGGGATTTGATCTCCTGTGTAAGATGCTCCGCAACATAAATTGCAGTCTTTTTGTTTCCTCCTATACCCAGATGGCTGGTATTCAACTTGTCATCTCGATTACCTCTGTTGAACCTAACTGTTGCTGCAAGAAACTCATCTCGCAAACGTGGGCTATTAAATTTCACCAATATGGAGCGTGGGCGAGGACTGGAGTTGTTCATCTTGGCAAGGCGAGAACAGTAGTGAATTTGCTCCTCTTTGATTGGACATTTAATCACTTTTCCCAGTTGCAGAACCGTGTTAATTAAATTTTCCGCCTTATTCTCAGGGACACAATTAATTTCAACATTAGAAGACCGCGCGTGGCGATCTATTTGAGCTAGGCGAGATGACAGCGTTTGGTTGGTAGTTCTCAGTGAATCGATCTCTGATCTTAGGCCTTTGATAATTCCAGACTGCTCAACCTGCTCCGACTTCACCTTCTCAAGTTCAGCATTAAAGTGAGCCATCGACATCTCGATAGAAGACAATGAGTTGCGAAATTCCGTCATTTCTGGTTGGATTTTGTTTGCGAACAACGTTTGTAGTTCTTCTCGGATAATATCACGTATGTTGCTAGCCGATATGCATGAGCAACTGTTCCCAGTACGCGTCCTCGTACGTTGTGTGACGAACTCCAATTGAGGTGATGCAAGGATAGTGCTACTGTTATTACGAACAGGGGTATTGGAATTATCACCCCCTTTGCGCTCACGACTGTGACATAGCACACAGATCCATTTAGATCTAAACTCATCAGACAAATCATTAAAGTCCGGCAGGGAGATGTTTATACAAAAATGATGGTAACTGGTCATACAGCGCGAGCAGTCCATAGACGGAATGTTTGCTAATTCTTTTAGACAAGCATTACATTTTTTAGAATCTGTCATGTTTCAGTTTTTACACTAATACTCTTCTTTAAAATTTGTTTTGTTAGGGTAACTAAATATTAAAACACCTTTCACGAGTAGTTTAAGGGCTCAGTCCTAGAACCATAAACAAGTTCAGACCAAACGACTTCCCTCCGTCCGTCAGCTGTCAGCCGTCAAATGTCAGCTGTCAAATGTCAGCTGTCAAATGCCACACGCCAAATGTCGCCTGTCAAACGTCAGACGTCGGCCGTCAAATGTCAGACGTCAGACGTCAGAAGTCAGTCGTCAGATTTCTACCTTCAAATGACTCCGACACTCAGAATGTCTTGTGCTGCTATGGTGGTGCCGGTAGTACTCACTCACTTAATGTTGCTCAACTACCCTCGACAGCGATGATACAGCAAGTTCACGCAAAACTTTTACAACGCCGTTTCACTAAATCCTTACGAGTGCCGCCGAGATTGATGTCTACCAGCTTTCCTGTGGCACCACTTTACTCTTCAAACACACTTTTCTTAACCTTTTCAAAGTTTTACTACAGTTTTCGATAAAAATTAGTACGAGTCGTTACTCGACACACATATAAAAAACACATATCATCGTTATGATATGTGTTTTTTCAATGACAACCGATAACATATTTATTTTTACTTATTTATATATTTTTTATTTAGACAAAAATAAAGGCTTCGTTACACTAAAAACAATTAATAAAGTTAAGTTCGTACTGAGTTTTGAGGGTACTGCAGACGTGCCTTACCCAATTACGGAACTAAGCGTCTTTAAGTACGCTCCCATTATATCATGTTTTTTTTTATATTTAAGTAGGTCAAAAAAGCATACGGCTCACCTGATGGTAAGCGATTACCGTAGCTTCAACACCAGATGCATTGAAAGCGCGTTGCCGACCATACTCCCAATCCCCCCAGGAGCTCTGGTCATCTTATTCACCACAGGAACACAACACTGATTGAAAGCAGCATTTTTAGCAGTGATCTGCTGCATGTTTGAGGTAGGTACTTCCCCAGTCGGGCGGCTCCAGTTTTTGAGCAGGATATTTCCTGCTGTGCCCTACCTTACTTATTTGCCTTTATTGTGACGTGGAAAGATCTTACAGCCAATATAAGGCTATATTTAGACCTAATCGACAGTTTTAATTACGATAATTTAAAAAAGCATGTGATTGTGTACTGCAACCAATTTAATAAGACAGATTTAGTGGAAGATGAGTAAACTTCATTTTTTTTTTATTACGTAAACATATCGCTATCTTTTTATAAAATTTTTAATGTACCTACTTAACTGTTACCTACTGCAGTAACTTTTCACAATACTTAAACAATGTTTAATATGAAAGATATTTTTATTTTATACTCCATACTTTTTCCATATTTTACATTTTTTGGTCCATATTATAATATGTACATATTTTGAATTTTTTAATACTTACTAGACATGTGTAAGTAATGCAATTGATACATTACGCGTGATATTACCCGAACATGAAATATGGCATCACATATTACTCGACGAAATGAAGGATTACACATCACACTTGACATTACGCGCTCTGTTCGGTCGGAATGTCGGATTTCTTATCTGTTTGCTATATCCAGCTCTGTCTAACTTCACTTTACTGAGTGAGACACGGCGATGCGCGACACAAATTATTTTTATCACACGGGAAACGAAACTAAACGGGTAAAATCGCGGATCACAGCTAGTATTAATTAACTTGTCCATGTGTATTGCCTGTCCTAAGCCTGGTATAAAAATCCCAATTTACCTTGGGGTTACTTATGTATGAAAGGAAATCAACTTTTTTTACAAATCAAAGCTAATTTTAAAACAAACTAGAAAATCAAACAAAAAAAAATTATGAATTTTCAGCTAGTTTCCAACTCATTTACAATTTTTTTAATAATAAAGTGACTGGATGTTTCGTCTACTACGTAGTACACCGAACAGTACATTTAAACATACTAAGTACAAAATCTCATGTAATGTTTGGTGTGATGAAAATTACGTGATATAGGTACCTACGAAATTTCATAAGAAATAACTCATTCCGAGCAGTACACATTTCGGGTAATGTTCGGTGTGATGGTGTGATGCCATATTACTCAGTACGAAATGTAATGTAATATTACATTACATTTCAGTGCACTGTTTTGCGCATGTCTAATACTTACATATTTATTATTTATCCGAGCCCTAGTTAGGTATAATAATCTAATGCCACGCGCTATTGCCGCTCTTATCAATCCAGCGCGTCGAGTTGACGGTTATTTATTGCACGGAGCGGCAACGTCGTTGAGGTACCTATCGTTAATAATTGTTTGCTCGCAAACGAAAAAAAACCGACTTCAATTACATCGACAAGTAATACAACGTAATAAATAATAATACGAAAAAATAGTCAAGTAGGTAAATACGCGCTATTAAAGATTACTCAAAAAGTTGTAATCAGTTTTCGACCTAATTTAAACAAGACTACAAGACAAGTATTAGCTTTCGATTAAAGTAAGAATCATCGAAATCGGTACCTACACCGAATAAAAAGTTATGCGGTATAATATAACGTAGGTCGACGAAAAAGTAGGTAGTCAAATAAATACGCATTATTAGAAATAACTCTAAAAGTACTTGTCAGATCTCAATTAAATTAAAATGGTACCACATGACACACGACACCTTTCAATTAAAACAAAATTGATCGAAATCGGTCCACCCAGTCAAAAGTTCTGAGCTAACATACATAAAAAAAAAGATACGTGTCGAATTGAGAACCTCCTCCTTTTTTGGAAGTCGGTTAAAAATGAGAATAAGTGTAAAATATTTCATGAAAATTATCAGATTATATTATTTAAAACCTGTCATGTTATCAATTATGGCAATCTTTTAAATACGTAAAAACTTCAAGTATCCAGTCTTATATACGGTATATACCTAGGGTTACCAACCTCAAATTTAAAAAACCAGGATTTAAAGTTGGAAAAACCAGGACAATTCAGTTCAAAAACAGGACGCATTTAATTATAGTACGGGAGGTAGCGTAGCAATTTTTTTAGGAATTTTATACCGAATAAATTGTATTTCAAATAGTTGTTTAATGGTCAGAAATCGGTAAAGTGAGCGTCAGTTGTCGCACTAGCGGTGGAGCTAAAGGAGACAGCATGAGAAAGTAATTGGAAAAAAATCTGCTCCAATGAATTTTATACCGAGCGAAAATGTGTTATATTTTTGTTTCAATCACATACTTTAAAAAAATAGTCGTCAGCTGTATTGACGAAGGTGGGTTATATGTCAGTCACGTGCATGAACCTCATTGAAAATTTGACAAAAATAGTAATTTTATACCTTATGAAATTTGTAGATCTAAATGTTTATACTATAAAAATAATAAAGAAAACCGTCAGCCGTATTTTTGATGGGGGAAAGACCGTCAGTCAGCGTGATAAACATTTTGCGCGCTCAATGCATTTGAGCGTTGCATAGTATCTTTGGAAAATAAACTGATGATCTTTACACCCGTAAATATTTTTTTTACATTCAAATTATCTTATACTTTGAATTCAATAAGTATAATATCAATTTAGTACAAAAAACACCACATTTTATTTATTAATTTTGTATCGGTTTCATATTATATTAACTGTAGCATCAAGGAATTTCAAGCAGTAAAGGTCTCACTACTCTAACATACCTTGCCTAAAAGTTATTTTTCTAGCCTTCTGGTAGGATTATAAAATAATGAAAAAATAGAAAGAAGCGTAGAGCACAATTTAAATTATACAACGCATGAAGAAGCAAAGAACAAACGTAGTAATAAGATGTTCTGATACAGATATTTTAATGATTCTATTGGAGAATATGAGTCATAATCAGAACAATCTTAAAATTTATTTATTATTCGGAACTGGAAATGCACAACGTTATACCTATCGATGTTACTCAACTGTACAAAGTATTAGGACCTAGCTTGTGCGCATCGTTGCCAGGATTTCATGCATTCACAGGATACGACTTTAATCCCGCTTTTTGTAGGAGACAGGCAGGTTGACAGTCAGAATCATTAATAAGAACATTTACAGATATAGCAAATATAAACGATTCTAAGATACATCAACTTCTAAAAAAGATCGAAGAATTTGTATGCAAAATGTATGATCAGAACATATAAAATGAAGTCCAAAAGACAAATTCACACTTAAAAGTACACTTGACTGTGCAATATTCCCTGCACGTCAATCTGAATTATACCAGCAATCAGCATGTATTAGGGTGCATTTAGACCAAACGAACAAAGAGCTAGAGCTAGAACAAGAGCATTCTTTCTTGATCTTCGAACACTCATTTTCATATATATAACAAACGAAAAAATGCTCTACGCCTGTTTACACAAAAAAAAATTTGATAAGAATTTGATATAGTGGGGATAGAATGAGCATTCGCTCGTCTGATGTAAATCGACCATTACGTACATCCTATATAGCGCATCTTTCGAGTCATGCTCATCAGTCAGTTTCATCAGTATTATCACCGTTATACTACGGATGGAAGGAAGAAAATAATGAATACACTTTGAAATGGTTCGACGGTGATCAAGTTCCTCAATCACCATCTATGGTTTCTACAGTACATTGAAGTTCTCATCGTCGACAGCTCCGATGATAGTTGTGAGGAAAGTGATGGATATCACACAGACACAGAAGGTGTATATAAAAAAGCAATATAATGATTTATGTATCTATAGAAATCTGAGCTTTTTTTCTTATTTATGTTCATTAACATTTTTTTTAAATAATTAGTATTTTGTTTCTAATAAATATATGTATATTGTGACGCCGCGTTGGCGCAGCGGTCACAGCACTGGATTGCGATTGGCTGTTGCGCGGCGGTTGCGAGATCGATCCCCGCACACGACAACATTTGTATTGGCCATACAGATGTTTGCCGTGGTCTGGGTGTTTGTGCAGTCCTTGTGGGTCTCCCCACCGTGCCACGGAGAGCACGTTAAGCCGTCGGTCCCGGTTGTTATCATGTACACCTGATAGCGATCGTTACTCATAGTAGGTAATATATCCGCCAACCCGCATTGGAGCAGCGTTGTGGATTAAGCTCCAATCCTTCTCCTACATGGGGAAAAGGCCTATGCCCAACAGTGGGATATTACAGGCTGAATCGTGATCGTGATCGTGAAATATATATTTGTGTATATATACATATAATTTGAAACCGGAACAAAATGAATAAATAAAATGTGGTGTTTTTTATACTAAATTGATATTATACTTATTGAATTCAAAGTATAAGATAATTTGAATGTAAAAAAAATATTTACGGGTGTAAAGATCATCAGTTTATTTTCCAAAGATACTATGCAACGCTCAAATGCATTGAGCGCGCAAAATGTTTATCACGCTGACTGACGGTCTTTCCCCCATCAAAAATACGGCTGACGGTTTTCTTTATTATTTTTAAAGTATAAACATTTAGATCTACAAATTTCAGGTATAAAATTACTTTTTTTGTCAAATTTTCAATGAGGTTCATGCACGTGACTGACATATAACCCACCTTCATCAATACAGCTGACGACTATTTTTTAAAAGTATGTGATTGAAACAATAATATAACACATTTTCGCTCGGTATAAAATTCATTGGAGCAGATTTTTTTCCAATTACTTTCTCATGCTGTCTCCTTTAGCTCCACCGCTATCAGAGCTGCTGACGTTCAGAGCTGTTATGTGTTAGGGGAAAACTATTATTGTTATGATTTTCAGCCGGTATAAAATGACTTGCTCAACTATAGCGCTGCCTCCCGAGCTATTAAAATAATCACATTTTTTAATAAAAGTATTTCGATGAAATACGAGTTGAAAACTAGTAATTAAAATATAAAACAAACACTTTAGTTTGTAACAAATTTCTTAAACTTAGGTTAGTTATAGTATCATTCTAATATTGTAAACTTTTGAAACAGCACAGCAGCGCGGCAACGCATTTACTTGCGAGCCGTGTGGCTGCTCGTAGCATAAAAATTTGAGAAGAGGCGCGCGAATTTTAAAATTTAAAAACCCAGGACGCTGCTTAAAAACTATTCACGACGTCCCAGGACACTACAAAAACTAGGACATGTCCTGGGAAAACAGGACGGTTGGCAACCCTATATATAGGTACCTAATACCGGCCCAACCATTATAATTCATTTATGCATCATTTGTTACTAAGGCGGTATCCCGACCAAATAACCTTGAGCATTCGTTCCCTCTTTGCCGCACCCCACCTCTCGCGGCACATCTAGCGGCATTTGGTGAACAACTTACGAATACACGTAAAAATTACAGATCTAGGGATCCGCACGGCATTCAATAAAAAAATAATATATTTTTAATTATTAAAATAAATGTTAATTGGTGCGTATATAATTTAGGTAATGAATTCAGTGACTACTTACGTTCAATAAATACTAATAAGTAATGAAGTATAATATTACTTAAACTTATAAATAACTAGCTGACCCGACGAACTTCGTACCGCCTAACAGTCGATTCTTTAATTATTTTTTTTTTAAATACTTATTTTGCTATTCGGGATAACGGCAATTTGGGTCAGCTAGTACCTAAGATAAAAAAAAGAAAAAAGAAAGTTTGATAAAAAAAAGGTGTGTGTGCGATTCACACACGACAGAAGTGAAACTTCTATGGCAAACTGATTTAAAAAAAAAAAAACTAATTTAAAATTAGCGGCTAGCAGCGCGGCTCGTCCACAGTAGTGGTGGGTCGTCGACGCTTTTTCGGTCAACGAAACGAGACGTTTACGATGAACTATGTAGTTTAAAAAACAGTTTATTTGACGACTAGTTTACAACCGTTCACTAAATCAAGAAACAATACCGCGTCTATGTATGAACTACGTCTTTGTACTAGTTTAGGGACTAAACTAGTTATTGTCAACGTCAAGTTTATTTAATTGCTGCTTAGGGCCTATGCAAACCGCGTTTTTTAAACGCGATACAGACGCGATGCAAACGCGCGTGTGACGCGATACAAACGCGATGCAAACGCGCGTATGTCGCGATATAAACGCGCCGTCGACGCGCGTTTGAATCGACACAAACGCCAACAAACTGCTCTGTAGGATAAAAACGCGCCGTCGACGCGCGTGTCACGCGATACAGACGCGATGCAAACGCGCGTATGTCGCGATACAAACGCGCTGTCGGCGTGCGCTTTAGAAACGCGCGTCGACGGCGCGATTAAAAAACGCGGTTTGCATAGGCCCTTAATGGTAAACGACGATGCCAATTCAACGGTTAAAAGTTGTTACTTGCTTCTTAGCCTGCCGCTAACTAGAAACTACTTAGTTTACGATTTTTTAATACGATTTTATGATATACTAGCTGCTGCCCGCGACGTCGTCTGCGTGCGTTCACTGCTCGTTCCCCGTAGGTGATAGCGTGATAATATGTAGCCTATGTTCTGACCCGACTTCTTAATAATATTCGTGCCAGAAGTAAATCCATGCAGTACTTTTTGAGTTTATCCCGGACATACATTTGAAGAAATAAAGGTTCAC
Source organism: Melitaea athalia (assembly GCA_905220545.2). NCBI lineage: Eukaryota > Metazoa > Arthropoda > Insecta > Lepidoptera > Nymphalidae > Melitaea > Melitaea athalia. The sequence continues at coordinate 3,401,951 of HG992207.1, read as the reverse complement.
TGCTCGTTCCCCGTAGGTGATAGCGTAATAATATATAGCCTATGTTCTGACCCGACTTCTTAACAATATTCGTGCCAAATTTGAAGTAAATCCATGCAGTACTTTTTGAGTTTATCCCGGACATACATACAGACAAACAGACAAACAGACAAACAGACAAAAATTCTAAAAACTATATTTTTGGCTTCGGTATCGATTGTAGATCACACCCCAAGTATTCTTTTAAAAAAATATTCAATGTACAGTTTTGACTTTTCTACCATTTTATTATAGGTATGTATAGATATTAATATGCAAGTACATTGTAGATGTAGTAATAGTTGGAATCTATACATATAATAAAATGGTAGAAAAGTCAAAACTGTACATTGAATATTTTTTTAAAAGAATACTTGGAGTGTGATCTACAATCGATACCGAAGCCAAAAATATAGTTTTTAGAATTTTTGTCTGTTTGTCTGTTTGTCTGTTTGTCTGTTTGTCTGTTTGTCTGTATGTATGTCCGGGATAAACTCAAAAAGTACTGCATGGATTTACTTCAAATTTGGCACGAATATTGTTAAGAAGTCGGGTCAGAACATAGGCTATATAGAGTTAATGTGGCAAAGTGCGCCTACCGGGCAAGTGCACCTACCACAAATATCTCGAAAACTACCGATTGGATACTAGTAGTGACACTATATATCGATGCTACAAACTAAATCATAGTTCTTGGTGAAAGTCACAGATGGCTCTAGTCATGTGAGTTTGAGATACGCGCCATTTTATTTTCACTGATATTCAAAGTGGTGAGGAGAGATGACTATGGGTTGATCATCTTCGTAAATCTCAAGAAATATAGTTTTTACCAACATACGAGTGAGGTAAATGCACAATTTAAATATTTTTCTTTAAGTTTCTGACTATATCTCACTCCTATCTAGTGAAATTTATATATTTTTTTGCAGTTAAATATTCTAACTTAAAATTTATATAGTTGGGGAAGTGCGCCATACTGACTTTTTATATGGCGCACTTCGCCGCAATCCAGAGGTTACAAACTTTTTAAAATGTGTCTTTGTTACAAGTCTTTATTAAACTTGCAATGTTTCTTTGCTTGTTTGTATGGTCGAGTCAAATCTTGCAAATTAATTTGAAAAAGAAATCTTGAATGAACACGTTGGTCCATTTATGGTCAATTTGGGTGAGAATGCTATTTTTATGCATGACAATGCCCGACCTCATACATATTGGATTGTGAGTGACTACCTTCAAGAGATGAAAATTACTCGTATGGAGTGGCCAGCACGCAGCCCAGATGTCAATCCGATCGAGCATGCTTGGGACTAGCTAGGGAGATGCGTAAAAAAATTACGCTTCGTGAGCTCAAAATTGCTCTCACAGAGGAATGGGAGAATATTCCCCAAAATCGTACAAAAAACTTGGTGTACAGCATGCCAAACTGGGTAAACGCAGGAATGGAAGCACGAGGAGGCAATACGAAATATTAAAATTCGAGAAAATCGTAATGTTGTTCAAAAATGTCATGTTTCCCATTTTACTTAACAACTAATTTCAATGACTAACTTCTTATTTCAGTCCGTTTATAATACCAAATAAGTAGTTCCATTTACGATGGGAATACCATGGGTATTCCCATCGTAAATAAAAGAAAAAATATACTTGACACTCGATTATCAATATTTGGAAAAAAGGTTCATAGCCTCTGACTTAAGATTGTATGGCGCACTTAGCCGAAATTTGGTTTTAAGTACACAGATTCTTCTAGAATGTGGCTATGAAAAAAAATTAAATGTCATTCGTTTTGTTGCTTGTTTTCTTATAATAAAATAAGGCTGTTTTTATTCTAATGCTATAATATTACGTTTTATTAATACATGGCGCACTTACCCGATTTGTCGCAAAGTGCGCCTGGTCAGACTGTTTTCAAATTTTATGCTAAAATTCATTTATTTGCTGTCAGATTCTAATGACACGATATTGGTTGTTGTTGCAAAACATCACAGATCCTTATGGTACCATGACTTGGTATCACTCGTGAACTTAAACACAAGAAATATTGCACCAAAGTCAACTATGAAAAAAGTATGGCGCACTTTGCCCCCCTGACTCTATTATCACGCTATCACCTACGGGGAACGAGCAGTGAACCTTTATTTCTTCAAATGTATGTCCGGGATAAACTCAAAAAGTACTGCATGGATTTACTTCAAATTTGGCACGAATATTATTAAGAAGTCGGGTCAGAATATAGGCTACATATTATCACGCTATCACCTACGGGGAACGAGCAGTGAACGCACGCAGACGACGTCGCGGGCAGCAGCTAGTGTTAATCTAAATAAATAATTAATACTAAGTGGTTATCGCGTTAGGGTTCTTCTGTTAATACAAAAGTAAATAATTGTGTTTGCTCGCAAACGAAAAAAAACCGACTTCAATTACATCGACAAGTAATACAACGTAAGTACACGAAAAAGTAGTCACGTAACTAAATTAATTCAAAAAGTAGTGATCAGTGACATCAAAATTATTTATAAAGAAAGCATGAAGAAAGCTACCCTAGCGCCTAGCGGATAATACAGCGCACTACGTTGCATCCTTGGATCGATTGATTGTACATATTCTATACTGAAGTAGTTTTAAGATATCCTCATAGATCTAGATGCTATGTCAAACCGGGACCGTCTCATAAATACGACGTCTGTTAAGCTAGAATGGTCAAATGGGCAGAACCACTTAAATTTTTGGTAAATATTGAGTGCTTTTTAAGTGCTAATTTAGTGCTCCAATATAAAATTTTACGCCCAAGAAACATGATCATAAATTATAAAACTGCTAGCTTTCACGTAAGCTAGCAGTGGACAGCCGGCTATAACGCTGATAGTGTTAAGCAGACCTAGGTGTTAGCATTAATAATTTAGTGCTCATTGAGTGCTTCCAATATATGTACAAAAATCACAGAGAAAATTTTTTTTTTTAATTTTTTTTATTGATTATAGAAAAAAATGGCTTTAGAGCTAGAATAGTCAAATGGGCAGAATCACTAAAATTTTTGCTAAAAATTTAGTGCTTTTTAAGAGCTAATTTATGGCTGTAATATCAAATTTTACGCCCAAGTAGCATGATCATAAATTATAAAACAGACAGCTTTCACGTAAGCTAGCAATGTACTTCCGGTTATAACTCTTATAACGCTCATAGTGCTAAGCAGAACTACGTGTTAGCATAAATAATTTAGTGCTCATTAAGTGCTTCCAATATATGTAAAAGAATCACAGATATTTCTTTTTTTTTTCGATTTTGGAATCGATTAAAGATATCTGCTAGCTTATACTTAAGCTAGCAATGTACTGACGGCTATAACGCTCATAGTGCTAAGTCTAACTACGTGTTAGCGTTAGTAATTTAGTGCTCATTAAGTGCTTCCAATATATGTAAAAGAATCACAGATATTTCTTTTTTTTCGATTTTGGAATCGATTATAGATATCTGCTAGCTTATAATTAAGCTAGCAATGTACTGACGGCTATAACGCTCATAGTGCTTAGCATAACTACGTGTTAGCATTAGTAATTTAGTGCTCATTAAGTGCTTCCAATATATGTAAAAGAATCACAGATATTTCTTTTTTTTTTCGATTTTGGAATCGATTAAAGATATCTGCTAGCTTATACTTAAGCTAGCAATGTACTGACGGCTATAACGCTCATAGTGCTAAGTCTAACTACGTGTTAGCGTTAGTAATTTAGTGCTCATTAAGTGCTTCCAATATATGTAAAAGAATCACAGATATTTCTTTTTTTTTCGATTTTGGAATCGATTATAGATATCTGCTAGCTTATAATTAAGCTAGCAATGTACTGACGGCTATAACGCTCATAGTGCTTAGCATAACTACGTGTTAGCATTAGTAATTTAGTGCTCATTAAGTGCTTCCAATATATGTAAAAGAATCACAGATATTTCTTTTTTTTTTCGATTTTGGAATCGATTATAGATTTATGCTAGCTTATAATTAAGCTAGCAATGTACTGGACTATAACGCTCATAGTGCTAAGTATAACTACGTGTTAGCATTAGTAATTTAGTGCTCATTAAGTGCTTCCAATATATGTAAAAGAATCACAGATATTTCTTTTTTTTCGATTTTGGAATCGATTATAGATATCTGCTAGCTTATAATTAAGCTAGCAATGTACTGACGGCTATAACGCTCATAGTGCTTAGCATAACTACGTGTTAGCATTAGTAATTTAGTGCTCATTAAGTGCTTCCAATATATGTAAAAGAATCACAGATATTCCTTTTTTTTTTTTTTTGGAATCGATTATAGATATCTGCTAGCTTATACTTAAGCTAGCAATGTACTGACGGCTATAACGCTCATAGTGCTAAGTCTAACTACGTGTGAGCGTTAGTAATTTAGTGCTCATTAAGTGCTTCCAATATATGTAAAAGAATCACAGATATTTCTTTTTTTTTCGATTTTGGAATCGATTAAAGATATCTGCTACCTTATACTTAAGCTAGCAATGTACTGACGGCTATAACGCTCATAGTGCTAAGTCTAACTACGTGTTAGCGTTAGTAATTTAGTGCTCATTAAGTGCTTCCAATATATGTAAAAGAATCACAGATATTTCTTTTTTTTTCGATTTTGGAATCGATTACAGATATCTGCTAGCTTATAATTAAGCTAGCAATGTACTGACGGCTATAACGCTCATAGTGCTAAGCATAACTACGTGTTAGCATTAGTAATTTAGTGCTCATTAAGTGCTTCCAATATATGTAAAAGAATCACAGATATTTCCTTTTTTTCGATTTTGGAATCGATTATAGATATCTGCTAGCTTATAATTAAGCTAGCAATGTACTGACGGCTATAACGCTCATAGTGCTAAGCATAACTACGTGTTAGCATTAGTAATTTAGTGCTCATTAAGTTTTTTTTTTTTTTTTTTCGTACATGATTATTACAATCTAGCCTTGTCTTTATACAGGCTAATGAGTAATTCAAAACTAACTTAAATTGCTAATAGTAATTATGTCTAAGATTCTGTCCTTTGCAGTTTCTTAGTGTCTATTAAGGGGAAGTCACTTTGTTCTTGTGATCATTTTTATAGCACTATATCACTATATTACACTCGCGATAAAGTCACATTAAACTTACACTACACTAACTCAAAAGGTTTAGTCCTTTTTAGTCTTCTCACTATGTCTGTGGTATCGAGGAGCTGGATGGCCTCGACATTCACATGATGATGAAGACGATGTTGGTGTGCTTCTGCGTATTTTTGTATCACTTTGTTAACGACATCTATATTGAGGTCCCGATGGATGTCGTCATTTCTTACGTACCAGGGCGCATTTACAATATTCCTGAGTACTTTGTTTTGGAAACGTTGGATGATTTGTACATTGCTCTGTTTAGTACAGCCCCAAAGCTGTATACCATATGTCCATATTGGCATAAGAACTGCTTTATAGAGCAGGATTTTATTGGGAATTGACAGCAAGGAATGTCTTCCCAGCAGCCAGTTCATGCTTCTATATCGGATCTCGAGTTCATCCCGTTTCTTTTTGACATGGGCTTTTCAGCAAAGCTTTGCGTCTAGCGTCATACCTAGATATTTGGCTGTGTTTTCATAGGGAACACGTTGATTATTAATATACACTGGGTGATATTCTGTATTTTTATTAGTGAAGTCAATGTGTATGGATTTAGTTTCATTCAGTTTAATCCTCCACTTTATAGTCCAATCATAGAAATGATTGATCCCTCTCTGTACTTTTTCCACTGCTTCTTTGTGACTTTTTCCAGTAGACATGATTGCGGTGTCGTCAGCAAAAGTAGCAATAGTAATGTTCTGTATATCTGGTATATCACACGTGTACAGTAGGTACAGGACCGGACCTAGTACACTCCCTTGTGGTACGCCAGCTTTTATTTCCTTTAGTTCTGAGACAGCATCTTCTTGTCTTACTCTAAAGGCTCTGTTGGTTATATAAGATTCCAAAATATCCGCAAATTGTCTTGGCAACATCTTTTTTAATTTGTATTTTAAGCCCTCGTGCCAGACCTTGTCAAAGGCCTGGGCTACATCCAGAAAAACAGTTGCACATACTTTATTGTTTTCCAGTGTATTTTCAATAAGGTTCGTTATTCTATGCACCTGCTCTATCGTAGAGTGACTTTCTCTGAATCCAAATTGATAATCAGGTATAAGATTTTTTTTGCTATAATTGGCTTTAATCGTTTAAGAAACAGTTTTTCGAAAAGTTTAGACATCACCGGTAGCAGAGAGATGGGTCTGTAGGAAGTAACATCCTGCGGTGGTTTTCCTGGCTTAGGTATCATTATGACTTCTGCAACTTTCCATAGATCTGGTACATACTTCAGCCTAAATGCAGCATTAATTATTTTGGTTAGCTTTACCACAGCTTTGCGTGGAAGATTTTTCAAAATTTCTCCTGTTATAAGATCATAACCAGGGGACTTTTTTGAGCTAATGTTTTCTTTAATTTCTTTCGCCACCTCTTTAGTTGTAACTAGTTTTATTTCTTGATCTTCTTGTTCAAGTTCATTTAGTTCACAACTGTAGATGGTCTAATGTTAAACGGATATGAAAGACACTCGTGGATGAGGATATGTTTATTAGAATAGATATAAGGACTTAACAATTGATTTAACGTAAACGTGCCGATCGCAGCGGCGGTTACTGGACGACTCACTAAAACTACCTTACACTAACTTACATTAATATTAAAAGTATTACCAGTATAAAAATTTATGTTTATACATAGACAACAGATAATATATTGCGTCGCTTACACAGCCCCACCCCAGTGCTGCTACCGCAGCACTCATACATCCAGAGGGATTTTAGCGACGCGAGCAACAGATCTCTTAAAACTACCTAACTGAGTTCGAACCTGTACCACTCGCACACTACCGTCTTTGCCAGCGAAAACTTCCTCGACTATGCCTCGTGGCCAAACGTTACGCGGGGCACTAGGGTCGACAACCAACACTAGGTCTCCTACTTGACGGGGCTCCTGTAATTCGGTAGTCCACTTTTGGCGTGGTATTAGCTCTGGTAGCACCTCGATTACCCATCTTCTCCAGAACATATCTGCTAATCTCTGTGCTATTCTCCATTGCCGTCTCAAAAACAAATCGGAATCGTCGAAGTTGCCCAGTTGCGGTGAGTGTGATGATGAGCCGAGCAAGAAGTGATTGGGTGTTAAAGACTCCTTACTGTCAACTTCTACTGACACGTGACTCAGCGGACGTCCATTCACCATAGCTTCCACTTCTGCCATTAAAGTGTTGAGAACCTCCTATCTGGGTGCTCGTTCCTTGAGGACCACCTTCAGTGCAACCTTGACGCTTCGAATTAAGCGCTCCCATGCCCCACCCCAGTGAGGGCTGGCTGGTGGTATGAAGGTCTATTGCGTGCCGTGGATGCTTGCTGTAGTTTGCAGAGTTTGTTCGTCGAGTTCTGCTACTGCCTTCTTAAGCTCAGCGTCTGCCCCTCTCAAATTTGTCCCATTATCGGAGTACAGATGTACAGGCCAACCACGCCTCGAAGCCATCCGACGAAGAGCCATTATGAGAGAATCGGTACTGAGGGATGACACTGTCTCCAAATGAATTGCCCTTACAGTGAGACAGGTAAAAATAACACCATATCGCTTCTCTCTTCGTCTGCCTATTGTAACCTCCATAGGTCCGAAAAGGTCAATCCCGCAGTGAGTGAAAGGACGTTGATGATGAACTACTCTCGCAGAAGGTAAGTCACCCATTTTTGGCATCTGAGGTTTCACTCTTCTTAACCTACAGAGCATGCATTTTTTCGATATTTCTTTTACTGTAGGTCTCATTCGTATTAACCAATATTTTTGTTTCAGGTTGTTTACTACCATCTCCTGGTTGCCGTGGCCCGCGTTCACATGGTAATACTGCACTATTAACCTGGCTACTCTGCTCCGTCCATCTAATATTACAGGATGCTTCATGCTGTAGGTAACGTCAGCAGCGACATCTATGCGGCCACCCACACGGAGCACACCATGTTCATCCAGAAATGGCGATAGCGTAAGTAGCTTACTATTTTTATGTAAACATTTTCCACCTTTTATTAAACTTATTTCTGTACTAAAAGATTGCGTTTGTGCATATCGTAGAAGCTGAATTTCAGCGCGCTTCATGATAGTACACTCATCAATTTCTCTTTTTCGAGATTTACTTATACATTTCAGAACAGCAAACATACTTCTTAAGAGACGTATCCAAGAAGAAAATCGCATCGGATCGGGTACAGCCGCGTGTTCAGGTAAGTGTTCTACTTGTAAAATATTTGTTACACATTCCAGGTCACACTCATCGACGCTAGGTATAACAGAACTTGTAGGCCATGACCTCTCCGCCTCATACAAAAAGGTAGGTCCATTAAACCACTCACCATCCAGCTGTAGACTGTCGTAGTTCTCCCGTGTGCCTCTGTCTGCAACATTCATTGAAGTAGGTACGTATCTCCATTCATTAATTTGCGTTAATTCGTCGATCTCGCCCAAACGGTGAGCTACATAAGGTTTGTAAGACCTTTTGTTGTTGTGTATCCATTGCAATACCGTCGTGGAATCACACCAAAAGTATCGATCAGCTGTTTTTATTCGATGTGTGGACTGTAGTGTGTTCGCTAATCGTGCAGCCATCACAGCTGCTTGCAATTCCAATCTAGGTATTGTTACCGGTTTTACAGGGCTAACTCGACATTTACTCGCCACGAAACAAACTCTTATTTGTTTATTATTATCCACCCAACGCCAGTAAGCAACCGAGCACATAGCTTGTATTGATGCATCGCAAAAAATGTGAAGTTGTAAACAACTATAACAATCGTTTGCTCGTCCGTCGCCGGTCGGCGCGTAAGTGTGCGTAGACGCAGCTAAGTTTATGAATGAAGTTTCGTTAGTGTGACGTATCGTCGATGCATACACTCGTTGATAACATCTGGGTATTCGTATGCTATTAATTAATTTTAACAAAGTCAAGCATTTCATTTGAGGTAAGTACCATGTTTTGTTTACTTTTATTTTATCTAATATTTCCTTAGTAAAATTATTATCTAATAAATGCTTAATACGATCTCGATACCTCTGAGCGTATTGTGTGTTACAATACATTTTTCTTTCCAGGTTACGTAACCTAGTATGTGCCGTACGTTCAGAATCAGGCATTTTACAAAAACTATCCTTCCATGGCAGACCCACATGACATTGACCATCGATTAATTTTGCCGTTTGTTCCAGGTGTTCCAGAGCACGAAGATCATCAGCGTTCTGACGTAGTTTCCCGGATATTCCCATAGATTCGATAGTAAATGACCTTTTGACCATCTCGTGCAGGTCATCCAGCGAAGGTTTAGCCGACCCCAATTGAACCTCGGTAACGTGGTTTATGTACGAACTCGCGCGCGACGAGAGTGATGCGGGCACCAGCCCATGGACGCACCATCCCAGCGGAGTACGAGTGGCACAAGGTTCGTTACATTTTCCTACTTTAATTTCTAATGGTAACAATAAATTATAATTATCTTGACCAATTAATATTTCAGGCTCAGTATTAGTACAACAAATTTCATTTTTAATATTACATAAATGAGCATAGTTATTAAAATTAATTAAATGTAAATTTTGCACAGGTACACTAAAGTTCTCAATACTGCGAAGTAATGTTTGAAATCGCTCACCGTTATTGTTCGCTATACAAACTGTGAGAACGTCGGTGTCGCACACCAACGCGCTGCTGTCCCACGCGCCGCGCACACGGATCGTCTCCCGGCGGCCGCGGAGGCCCGCACGAGAGGCGAGTGATGCACTAATAAGAGACACGGTAGATCCGTCGTCTAACAACGCACTCGTAGTAAAAATACCGTTAGGTCCGTGCACAGTAATGGGTACCACCTTAAGTAACACTTTACACTTATTGATTTTTATATGATTAATTACACTTTCACTTTCAGGGCTCACCGACGACAATTCCGCGTTACGATCACTAATACACTGATTGTCATTTTGCGTTGTTTGTCGCATAGTAAAATGCAGTAACTTATGATGGGCCTGTCCACAGTTATCGACGTCACAAGCAGCCGCTGGACAGGTCGATTTATTGTGCGTTGCATCTATGCATTTGTAACATAACCGGTTTCGTTTAACAAAACTCCAACGATGTTTACGTAATGCTTTGCGGAATTTTTTACAATCCTGTAATTTATGAATTGATAAGCGGCAATACTGACATTTTTCGTTGTTATTGTAATTTTTATTTAATAAAATTGTATGCATACCCTCTGTGTATTTTTTCTTATTATAATAATTATCAGAATTATTTTTAATAGTCAATAAAGCCATAGATGACACTTTTGCAGCTTCTTCGTTTAAAAATTCGGAAATATCGATACATGTCGGTCTTTTACCTTGCTTGATGAACGGGTAACTGTAATCTGCCCACTTTGGGAGTAGAACGGGTGGTAACTTTGAAAGTATAAATGTTATTAAATTGATTCCGTTTAGGTATTCATATTGACCGATTACTTTTACGGCTGCTACACAATTTCGCACTTTAACAGAAAATGGTACAATATCCTTGTGATATTCTTGCGACACTGGATGTAATTTCTTTATATCAACCATGATGCGTGACATTATAAGGTCAGGATTACCAAACTGTAGCTCAAGTGTGGACATTACCATCTCGGGTGACGAAGCACTTATCAGCAGAGCCGAGACAGCTTCGTGAGCTGGACCTCTTAGACACTTTCTTAGGCGCCACATATTTTCACTATCTTTGAAATTACACACCTTAGACGATTCTTCATATGCCTGTTTAAATTGAAGCCATTCCATGGGGTCACCAGTAAATACTGGTAAGTCTTTTGGTGTACACATGCGACTTAACAAGTTGCTATTTATGTTGTTGGTAGAAGCGGCTGCAAGATCCTTCAGTGCGCTGGCCAGAAGGTGAACTGTCCCATCAGTACCGATATCCTGTGTGATCGGTGGGCACGGCGCGTCCGTATTTTGACCCTTGTCGTGGACGGGCTGTGCTTCCAGTTCTCGGTGGCTGCGCTCCAACCAATCTTCTACATCCTTGTTAGTGTGGTCTGATTGCACACTACACTCGTCGTCAATCTCCGCTAGGTCCGCCGCCAAACGTTTGTTAATTAAGTCCAATTCGATTTTTGCTCTCGCTTCTGCTGCCTCCAGTTCTAGCTTTTTCTTACGTGCAAGCGCAGAGGACGACGATGACCTCTTAGACTTCGCACTGAACACTTGTCGAGACGTTGAAGGAATATTTTGAACGGCCATTAAGGGCGTTTCCGTTTTTACCATACTACCTTCATTTTTATTTTTGTTGAGCAAAAATGTTTTATCTCGTATATTATCCTCTTTAACGCATTTTTCATCGTCAATTGGTTGTACTGGAACCTCTTGTACGGATAACCTGGACTCCTGTTGCTCCTCATCCTTCTTTACCATACTTTTCTTGCGGGTGTTCACCATACTTTTGGCGTGTGGAACATTTAAAGATCCGGATCGAAGTGACCAAAAACTGTAGATGGTCGATGTTGAACGGATATAAAACACACTCGTGGATGAGGATAAATTTATTTAGAATAGATATAAGACTTAACAATTATTTAACGTAAACGTGCCGTTCGCAGCGGCGGTTACTGGACGACTCACTAAAACTACCTTACACTAACTTACATTAATATTAAAAGTATTACCAGTATAAAAATTTATGTTTATACATAGACAACAGATAATATATTGCGTCGCTTACAACAACAGAAGTCTTGACTTTCAGGGTCACTCTGTTTAAAAGTAATAATAATAATAATAATAATGATTTATTTATTTTCCCTCACAATCATACATTGAAACCTTATCATATTGATAACAAACTACAATACAAGACAACAAAATGATTAGCGAAGGACTGGTGCTCAAAAAAGGTATATTATACCTGTACTATGAGTCACCAGGACCCCCCCAAAGTTAAAAATACAGGATCATATATAGTACTGTGTCAGATTGAGACAGGCCTCGTAGACTAGGTCTACAATAAAATGGAGTAAAGAGAAAAAAAATAAAAAAAATAAATATAAAAATAAATATACATACAAACACATATCTCGAGTCAGCTATTTAATAAATGAGGAGGTTTTCAGTTTCCATATATGTAAAAGATTTGAGCCAGTTGGTAATGGTAAACTTACACTTGAGTCTTGGAAGGTGATAGATGGGTATACGAGAGTTAACCCTGTTATACAGAAAGCTCCCCAAGTAATAGTAGTGTCTCCGAGCTAGAGCCGTTGAAACCCTGACAGAGGGACATACCTTGCTCTTGCATCTTTTACCTTTGTTTATAGAAGGATCATATGGGAGCTGAGCATGCTTTCTTAGCAAAATATAAGTAATAAACAATTTTCTGACAGACAAGACATTCCATGATTTATAAAGATCGTCAGTCGGATATCTAAATGGAAGTGAAGCTGCTGTTTTTAGGATTGCTCTCTGGGTTCTCTCTAAACCAATAAGGGCAGATTTACACGAACCACCCCACACAGTGATGCAGTATGTAATAAGGGATTGGCAGAGCGCAAAGTAGACAGATTTAATGGTCTTCCGATCCGCAACATGTCTTAAGCATTTGAAAATGTACATGAGTTTCCTTAGTTTAGCCACAAGAGATAAAATATGAGGCTTGAAGGAGAGCGCACAGTCAATAATAACCCCCAAGTATCTGATACTATCCACTCTTTCAAGGACCGGACAAACACAGTTGCTGTATGATGTTGGGTTGCAAACATGAGCTTGGATGGTGCCAAAAGATGGTAAACCTTTTTTTGTGGCGGAGAAAGCTAGGTACTTAGTCTTTGTTGAATTTAACGTCAGGATGTTATTTCTCTAAAAAAAAGTCTCTAAAGTCTCTTCTAAATTCTGAGCAAACCTTGTTGCTTTTTGTTCGTTATTGACAGCCCACTGACTATTTAGCTCTCTTATAGGTGGTATGTGATGAATAGGACGATTTTCATATTTTGTCACTTTCCATAAGGAGTAATCAGTTGAACGGTCGTTGGTTAGCCTTTTTAGTGATTTAGTCATACAGTCATCGCGAAATTTCCGTATTTTCTTTTTAATCCGCTTGTCCAGTCGATTTAATTGGGTCTTATCTTCAGGAAACCTGCGCATCTGCCATTTTTTCCTTAGAGCTCTTTTTTCTCTGATAAGGTCCATTATTTCTTTAGGGTAATTGTTAATACCTGTTGTCATCATCTTCTTTCTGGGACATGTATTGTTCCATGCAGATTGTTGAATATCTACGATAAAAGTTCTTAATTCTAAGTCTAGTTGTTCCTTATTACTTATAAATGACTTTAAGTCTATTCTATTATCTAAGTCTAATGTAAACGATTCCCAATCTGTTGTTTTATTGACCAGAGCCGGGTTAACTTCTTTTTCTATGATATACTCATCCAAGTGTAAAAATATTGGGGAGTGATCAGAGTTCATATCAAATCCTTCTTCAGCCCTTATAAAGTTAGAAGGAATATCTTTATATATGAAAAAATCTATCACATCGGGAATTTTCTGTGTATCTGTTGGCCAGTATGTTGGTTTCCCAGTTGAAATGGGTTGGCATTTTATTTCTCGGATAGCGTTTAACAATTCCTTGCCTTTAGTGGTAGTAAGTCTGGAACCCCAATAAGTGTTTTTAGCGTTGAAATCTCCGCCTATAATAAATCTATTTCCTAGTTGCGTCAAAAGCTCCGTATACTGCTCTTTTTTAATTATATATCTCGGAGGGCTATATATAGCTGCTATGGTGACATTATCGTATCTTGTGGTTTTAATTGATACACCAACCACTTGCATTTCGTATTCTTCAAACTTTATCTGCTCATAGTGATAGATATTTTCTTTAATAATAACGGTACTTCCGCCTCTGGCTGAGTTGTTAGGATGCAATGCATGATATACTCTGTATCCTTTGAATTTTATAAATGATTGCTTTGTAAAGTGTGATTCTGATATTAAACACACATCAATATTTTCTGTATCCAGGACTACTTGCAATTCGTGTTGATGTTGCTGTAATCCATTTGCATTCCAAGCCATAATCTTTAGGTTGTTCATTGTTGCTGACGATTGTTAGCTACTTTAGTGCTAGCTTCTAATTTTTGAAGGCGTTCGTCGAACGTTGATATCAGACTCAGCACTTTATCGAGTTTTGACTCAAGACTCGCTTCTGCCTTTCCCTTCACTGCTTGTGAGTATGACAATGGATTCATTGATGTTTGGCTATTTATCAACGCGTTTTGGTTAGCTTTTTTAGCTATTATTGTACCTTGGGATAAAGATACAGTCGATTTTGGTAGGGATGAAGGTTGCTTCTTATTCTGCTTATTTTTAATTTCTTGCGTTTCTTTGGCAACTATACATCCCCTATAATTGGCAGGATGTGACTCGCCACAATGTACACATTTAGGTTTTGCCTCCTTTGGTTTCTGGCAATCTTTCGTAAGGTGTTTGCCCGTACATTTGACGCACCTTGGTTCCTTTGCACAATATTTTTGCGTGTGTCCATATGCTTGGCATCTCTTACACTGAGGAATAAGTTTTGAAGTCTTAAGTGGATGAATCTCCACCTTACAGCCTAGGATGTTCTTTATGCCGTAGACTTTGTTAACGTCTTCGTCATTCTCAAAAGACAGTATGAACATATTTAGCGGTTCTTTTTTCTTCCAACTTAACTTGTTGACAGCATTTTGAATTTTGTATCCCTTTTGTTTTAAGTGTTCTACTATTCGTTCTGGTTGGCAAGTATGGTGCAACTTTTTAGCCATGACTCGTATTGGTCTCGCTTGTTTATTTTCATACGAATGCCAGCGTAGCATGTTAGACTCTAACAGCTTTGTAACTCCGCGATAGGAGTCTTCATTTTTGGCATTAAGCTTTACTCTATCGCCGCTTAGCATCTTTACTGTGAAAGATTCACCGGGCTGAGTGCAGGCAATGGAGTCATAAAACGACTGATAATTTTTAATGCCTTCCACAACTATAGGAGGTGGTGGGGGAATTTTTTTGGGCTTTTGAATACCCTTTTCATTGTCATGGTTGGCCTGTTTCGGAGGTGTGATAGAGTTGTTCAGTTTTCTTTTTTTTCTACTTTTCACTCGTATCCACTCCGTCTCTCTGGCTAGCTCTTCCTCATCTGTCATGTATTCCATGTGCTTAGGAGAACTTTCATTTTTGTCTGCTTCTTGATTAGTAGCATTCTTTTTTTCTAGCTCCGCGTAACATTTAAGCGTTTCCTTCAATTTTTCTACTTGAGCTTGTAACTCATGAACCACACATTGTAGTTCTTCTCGTTTCGCTTTTTCTTCGCTGTAGCATTTATACAGCTCATGTTCCAATTCGGTTCTTATTTCAATTTCTTCCCAGATAACAATATAAACTTGTTTCAGACTTGCAACAAGTTTGATACATCAAATATGAAAGCTTGCTTCAAGTTTGCCATGGCAACTTTGTAAACTTGCAGCAAGTTTAAATCAAACTTGCTAGTTTCACAGTGACAAACTTGCATGAAGTTTGTTTTTTCAAAGAATATGTAAACTTGATATAACAAACTTGCTTGAGGTTTGTCAAAACAAACCTTAAGCAAGTTTGTCATATCAAAACATACTATAATTTGCCCTATACCTTTGTTATGGGGGTAAAAAAAAATTCAATACAATTTTAAATCATAATATGACTATTTATTTATTAATCACATAATTTAAAATCATTGTCTAAAATGATTCATTAGAACCCAGATTATATCCGCTAGATTCCGATGCTTTATTTTGTCTATCAGCTCTGAAACAAATAAAAGAAATTGTTATAAACTCTTGAAAGAAATTGTTATAAACTCTTATTGTATGAACAAAATTAAACTATTCTATTAAAAGGGGTAAAAAGATGTTAAAGTAACAATCTATACTAATATAATAAAGCTGAAGAGTTTATTTGTTTGTTTGAACGCGCTAATCTCAGGATCTACTGGTCCGATTTGAAAAATTCTTTCAGTGATAGATAGCCCATTTATCGAGGAAGGCTATAGGCTATATATCATCACACTAAGACCAATAGGAGCGGAGTCCACGCCAAGGAAGTCGCGCGCAGAAGCTAGTCTTGCAATAAAACCTAAAACTATGTTGTCATGTACACATGGTGCATGGACATGGAAAGTCATAGAAAGCAATTTGATATATGATTCAAATTAAAAAATCAATGCCTACATAGAATAATATAAAATATTATGTTTATTATATTTCAAAACCTTACCTCCGCCTTATTCTAACTTTTGCTTGATTCAGCCACTCACTAGTAATTTCCTTAAGATGTTCATCCGTTACATCATTAAAAATTGTATTGAAAACTGCTTGCTCAGAATACAGCCTGTAATAAAAAGCAAGTTACGTCTGAATGGCCCATGTAAAAGAAAATGTTTTTATTAGTTAAAATCTTTACCAGATGGACAATTTATTGTACAATTTGGACCAGTATTGGTGCTGTTTGTTAAATCTGAAATTTCAATAACATCTTCAACATCTCCAGTAAATAAGGTGTTGTTTCTTGTAAAAGTATATTCAGGAGCTGCGTTTGTTTTTGGCTGAGATTCGCTTTGAATACGACCTGTAATAAGAAAAAAAAAAAAACTAAGACCCGTATTATAGAACGATACTCAAGTCGAGATCTCTTCTCAAGTACAGTTAAAAAGGGGATATTAAGTATTATTATAAAGAACTTTACCAGGTGTAAGATTTTCTACATTATTTTGAACCATATCGACTGCTGTTTGTCGCAGTCACTTCTGTAAATTTTTCAGTACATTCATTTTTTATTGTTCCTGTTAACAGACGTTTAGGAGGAATGGGGTACGTAACACCTGGCTGGATTTTTTTCTTTTACATAGTGGGATAAACATCTGGAGAATCTGAATCTTCAGGCGAGAGTATACTCTCTTGATCCTTTCTTTTTCATATGGTTACTTCATCATCCGAGTCTAAATTAGAGATTTCTTCAGCATTTTTCAAGTGGAGATGTGCCTCATTATAAGTTTCTGAAATTATAATGCATGTTTTTTTAACTAGTTTAAAAAATTTAAATTAAGTTTGAAAGAAGACGTAATGAAACCCACAAGTTTATATAATTCTTAAATAGCTTATATAGAAAAATAAAAGATAATTATACTCTTTTTAATTGTCCTTGTTTGGACATTAGTAAAAAGAGTTTTCGAGACATCTTTACTCCTTCCTGTAGAAAATAAATTAAAAACATAAGTAAATATTATTAAAAACTGACGCCATTACATGACTGCATTCAGAGTTGTTAGAAAATTAATAATAACATTAACATTCTTTGTTTTGGCTTACTTAGCGCTATATAGCGTAAATCGTTTTTAATAAAATATGAAGAAAAGACAGAGTGGCAGTAATTTAATTGAATTTTTGACTGTGTACAATATCACTGTGACAGCAAATTGTTGAGGTTATGCAACAACGAATAACATTAAACATGGACTTTATGTAAATAAAGCTAGAAGCTACAAAAAATAGACTTACCTACTTCAATTTCACCAAAACAAAAACAATACCTAATAATCGAATGTGATCGCTTGGCTAGTCTCTCGCGCGCGTTTATGAAATTGATATTTGATACAGAGTATAAAATTATACGTGAGTGGTAGCGGTAAGGTTGCAGCAAAGTTGCCACAAACTTGACGTATCATACTTGTCACAACAATATTCGAGCAATATTGTCGCAAACTTGAAACTTCATATTTGACTTAACAATATTGCAGCAATATTGTCACAAACTTGCCTCGTCATATTTGACGCAGCAATTTAGAATCAAAGAAAAATCAAACTTGCCCCAAGTTTGCATGCTATCTGGGTTTAGAACAATATTTTTGCGAATCCATAATATTGAATATTAGCTTCGCCTTAAATTAACAGATATTAATTATTAAATAACTAAGCACTTGCCGCATCAGCCAAACCGCGTATCTGGGTCATCGCGATCAAGTTGACGCTGACGCGCGATACAACGCCGGCTCGGTGTTATGATGCGTATGCACTTTGCTATCTGGAGCACGCGATCGCGGAAATCACGTACGTACTCTATGACTGTACGAACTGAACTGAAAATATTTATTGAATGAATTTAGAATCTTTTTTTTTCATTTAATATAGACACTACCTAACAACATTAGGTTTTTACTGGGCACTGCTATGGTAGAAATAGAAGAAAAATTATTTAGCTCAATTAAAAGCTAGCAGTTATCTAGAATCGATTCCAAATTAGAAAAAAAATTATCTGTGATTTTTGAAGTTATACTTCTCATGGCGCGTTAGAGAAAAATTATGAGAGTAAATGTTTACAATGCGCGTATGGATACGACATAGTTCAAGCATGCATGAATAGATGCCGCTAGTTTTGCAGACAAGAAAGTAGTCTTTGTCATTTCTAAGAGATGGTGTTGTGGACTATAACAAAAAAGTAGTCTTTATCATTTCTAAGAGATGGCGTTGTGGACTTATTGTCTAATTATTAAGTAATAGGTTTTTTTGGAAGTATTTTAATACTCTAGCTTGAAGTATAACTTCTTACGTGCGTACATAAGTATAACACGTGTGTACTTACACACACTTTTTTTTACATATATTAGAAGCACTCAATGAGCACTAAATTACTAATGCTAACACGTAGTTATGCTTAGCACCATGAGCGTTATAGCCGTCAGTACATTGCTAGCTTAATTATAAGCTAGCAGATATCTATAATCGATTCCAAAATCGAAAAAAAAAGAAATATCTGTGATTCTTTTACATATATTGGAAGCACTTAATGAGCACTAAATTACTAATGCTAACACGTAGTTATGCTTAGCACTATGAGCGTTATAGCCGTCAGTACATTGCTAGCTTAATTATAAGCTAGCAGATATCTATAATCGATTCCAAAATCGAAAAAAAAAAGAAATATCTGTGATTCTTTTACATATATTGGAAGCACTTAATGAGCACTAAATTACTAATGCTAACACGTAGTTATGCTTAGCACTATGAGCGTTATAGCCGTCAGTACATTGCTAGCTTAATTATAAGCTAGCAGATATCTATAATCGATTCCAAAATCGAAAAAAAAGAAATATCTGTGATTCTTTTACATATATTGGAAGCACTTAATGAGCACTAAATTATTTATGCTAACACGTAGTTCTGCTTAGCACTATGAGCGTTATAAGAGTTATAACCGGAAGTACATTGCTAGCTTACGTGAAAGCTGTCTGTTTTATAATTTATGATCATACTACTTGGGCGTAAAATTTGATATTACAGCCATAAATTAGCTCTTAAAAAGCACTAAATTTTTAGCAAAAATTTTAGTGATTCTGCCCATTTGACTATTCTAGCTTTACAGCAATATTTTTCTATAATCAATAAAAAAAATTAAAAAAAAATTTACTCTGTGATTCTTGTACATATATTGGAAGCACTCAATGAGCACTAAATTATTAATGCTAACACCTAGGTCTGCTTAACACTATGAGCGTTATAGCCGGCTGTCCATTGCTAGCTTACGTGAAAGCTAGCAGTTTTATAATTTATGATCATGTTTCTTGGGCGTAAAATTTTATATTGGAGCACTAAATTAGCACTTAAAAAGCACTCAATATTTACCAAAAATTTAAGTAGTTCTGCCCATTTGACCATTCTAGCTTAACAGACGTATAAATACGAGCCATCAATGATTACTCAATTACTCAAAAA
The DNA here is from genome assembly GCA_905220545.2 of Melitaea athalia. Lineage (NCBI taxonomy): Eukaryota > Metazoa > Arthropoda > Insecta > Lepidoptera > Nymphalidae > Melitaea > Melitaea athalia. Next base: position 3,382,056 of record HG992207.1, on the reverse strand, counting down.
GTACTAATTATATCTCGATCAAATTTAAATAAGACCACATGATAAGTATGTATTAGCTTTTGATTTATAAAAGAAACATCAAACTCGGTGCACTCAGTAAAAAGTTATGAGATATAATACAAAAAACAGTCAAGTAAATACGCGTTATCAAAGATTACTTATAAAAGAAGACATTAGATCTCGATCAAATTTAAATAAGATTACATTACAAGTATAAGGTTTCGAATAAAGTAAGAATTATCAAAATCGATAAACCCAGTAAAAAGTTATGCGGATTATTACAACGTAGGTCGACGAAAAAGTTGTCAATTAAATACGCATTATTAGATATATCTCTAAAAGTACTTGTCAGATCTCAATTAAATTTAAATGGGACCACATGACACGCAAAACCTTTCAGTTAAAACAAAACTCATCGAAATCGGTCCACCCAGTCAAAAGTTCTGAGCTAACATACATAAAAAAAAAAAAAAAAAAAAAAAAAAAAAAAAAAAAAAAAAAAAAAAAAAAAAAAAAAAAAAAAAAAAAAAAAAAAAAAAACATACGTGTCGAATTGAGAACCTCCTCCTTTTTTGGAAGTCGGTTAAAAATAATGAATAATGTAAACAAACAAATTTCAAAATCTTTTTCATTAATTAGTGTAAAGACAAAAAAAGCACTTTACTCATTGTCATTAGAGTTTATTTTCATGTAACACTGTCGCCTCGAGAAATGAAATTTGCCGTTCGAGTCGAGCACGTGGCCGGTGGCGAGTGAAGGGAAAGGGATATACACTCTAAGCTTACAAACAAGCAAGACAGAACGAACGAAAATCTTGAAGCGACGAATGGCGACAACACCCGAACGCCGCATCGCGTCGCCGCGCCGCGGCCGGTCGACTATGGCCGATGACGCCCGATGGTAGATCGACTACACAAGTCATGGACGTAATACCTAATGACACAAGTACACAATGCAAAATGTAGTTCATGAATAAACCGGTAACATTGGACTGTAAACTAGTCTATCAGTTGATTACAAAAAAACAGTCTAAAAAAACGGTTCGTTAATTCAACGCTCATCACTAGTCCACAGAGCACAATACTAACTGGGCTCGTCCTTCCCTGTCTTTTTGCCGTTGCATCCGGTTTGAAATAAATATAAATAAATAAATAAATGTATACACAATACACACACGGTCATCTGTTCCTAAAGTAAGCAACTTAATGCTTGTGTTATAGGTAACAGCCGACTGGTCTAGCTACACATATTTTTTTTTTCGATAAACATACTTATAAATAATACATATATGTATAAATATATAAATAAATATGTATATTACACCCAGACTCGGGGTGGGAATCGAACCCACAACCCCCGGAACAGAAAGCAGGGTCACTACAAACTGCGCCAACGGGCTAGTCAACAAATCACAACGATTCTAAAGAAGTTTCACTTCAAAAGTGTGTGTGTGTACTCATGTACGCACGTAAGAAGTAATACTTCAAGCTAGAGTATTAAAAAACTTCAAAATAAAGAATCACTATAATGTTTACGAACGTTCGAGTACGTTTGAACCAAGGTTTGAACGAGTAGTGACATCTATGCATGAAAGCTTGAACTACTTCGTCTCGTTCAACTTCAATAAAAAAGATTGCAGCTCAAAATTCATTTTCTATTATCGGGTATGTTCGATAGATTGAGTCCCTAGCGTAAAATTATTTGCTCGAAATAACTGCCCGTATTTTCATAAGTGTTTTAATTGCATCATTTTAGAATTATAATGGTATAAATGTTTATATAAAAGTTGTTAATACTATGCTTAATATTGCATTGTATTAATACGTGGCGCCCCCTAGTGACATATAGCACAACCACACTACAAAGTAACAACATTCAGCTCACAAGTTTACTACAACAAATATGTTATTTGCGCCATCTAGTGGCAAATAGCTCACAACTTAACTAAAAAGGTATATTGTGTTCTGCGCCATCTGACGGCGATTGTCTTGCTATTCTCAATGTTTGTTTGTTGGCTATTATTTTTCTAAAACCGATCTCCAAATTCTCTTGACTCCCTGTTTTTATTTTGTTGCTGACTCCTTCTGCTAAAACAAGCTGCACTATGAGCAGCAACAAATTTTTACTATAGTTTTTTCACGGAAAAATCGTTAGTTAAGCAAGCGTGGCCAGTTTTTTTGTAAACTTCTCCTCTTCACCAACTTCTCTTGATTTCCGGTTTTTATTTTGTTGCTGACCCTGTGTACTCAGACTAGCTTCAGTATGAGCAGCAACAAATCTTCACTATAGTTTTTCCGCGAAAAAATCGTTAATTAAGCTAGCGTGGCCGGTTTTTTTGTAAACCGATCTCCAACTTCTCTTGACTCCCGGTTTTTATTTTGTTGCTGACTCCTTCTGCTAAAACAAGCTGCATTATGAGGAGCAACAAATTTTTACTATAGTTTTTACACGGAAAATTCGAGGGTTAAGCTGGCGTGGATATTATTTATTTTGGCATAATTTAAAAAAAAACAATTTTTATTTTTTAAAATTTTTTCTTCTTAGCATCTTTCAGCAACAAATTAGCAACAAATTTACCCCTATTCGCTTGATCGATCAGTCCACATTCAGTGATTTCCACGCTATCTTAATGTAAAGTTAGCGTTATTGCCGATTTTTTTCAATCGGTTGGAGCAAAAAAATTAATTTTCTAGCAACTAATTAGCAACAAAAAAGCTACAAATTTCGGTGGTTTTTTTTTCAATTCCGCTAATTTTACATCGCCAGTTTTTTAGACCTTGTACCAAGTGTAAATGTACATAGTGTTTCTTTCTCTATATATCTGAAATGTGTTGCTAAGCGCAAATCTCGAAAGCGGCTGAACGGATTTCGCTAATTCTTTTTTTATAATATTTCTTGCAGTACGAGGATGGTTCTTACGGAGAGAAAAATTTAAAAAATTGCCTGATAAAAAGCAAATTGCCTAAAAACAACAATTTTCTATATTCCCATACAAAAGATTCGTAATAATACTTAAAAGTCAATTTGAACTTTAATACCATACCACAAAGTTTAAGTGTTAGTGGAGGGGTTCCGGGAAGAATAATTATTTAAAAAAAAATTAAAGAATCGACTGTTAGGCGGTACGAAGTTCGCCGGGTCAGCTAGTTTGATAATAAAATTAAATAAATAAATAAATAAGTTTCACTTTAAAAAAAATCGAAAATCGATTTTTTGGAAATCGATCTTTTGGACCTCGATTTTTATATGAATCGATTTATCAGGTTACGATTCGAATCGATTCAAAAATCGATCTTTTTTGGAAAGAATCGCCAACCCTAAGAGACCCCGCAGACATACAATTGTGAATTGGCCAACTATCGAACAACTAAATTGGGTACTTTTACAATTTAGTTGTACAACTTTGAAATTGTGCGTAATCGGAGGGGAATTTCGATTCTGATGCGATCGGTATCCAATTATTTAGCTGTACAATTTAGTTGGAGAAGATGTGCGGGCTAGCATATGTCACCATACCTATTAGTATACTCTCCAATTTAGTTGGCCAACTTGAAATTGTATATCTGCGGGTGCACTAACTCATTCTTCATTGCACAGATAAAAAATAATTAATAGGTTAGTAAGTTACAGAAAATATACAGCCACTGAAAAAATGTATAATTTGATAAATATACCTACTTGCCAATGATAACAATCACTCCGAGTGTGTAATCAAAATTTTGCTGCTCTAGAAAATTACTTCTTTCTTCACTTAATTTGAATAATTCCGTTTGTCAGAGCGAATACAGACATATAATCATAATAATATAACGAAATAACTGCCAACTTTTCTACACAAAATATACGATACATATGAAGTGTGAACATTATCGAAATATCGAACTTATATTCTCTTGTTCGCATTGGTAGATCATGCTATACTAACCAATAAGAAAGCGTGTACAGCAGGCGCTGGATAAAGTTACAGTAGGTATCGTCAGTGGTGAAACTTAGTAGAGCGGATCGTAAGGACCAATAGGAATAGAGAACTTGTATTTCCCGGTATTTTCCCAAGATTTTATTGGACAAAATAAAATCATGCTACTGCGATTTAGACTATCAATGCATGAGTGAAATAATATAAATTCTCAAATTTTGCATCATGATAGAAATTATCTTACAATCTGCGTACGATAATAATATGCTGTCGTACATCGTACGTAGGCACAAAATTATCGTATGTGTACGATAATTATCGTACGGTTCCGAACGCTGGGTGCGGCCGGCCGACCGCAGTTGAACGGAACATAGTAGTGTTCTGCGATGACTTCTCTATACGTTAGTAATAATAGCTCAATGCTCCAAAACACCGTTTTATCAACATTATGTATAAAGTATTCACCTTTTTCCTGTTTGCACAATAAAATAGCAACTGTATTAGGTATTGGTGATATGAAGTATTTAAATTTATTAGTAATTGTGTATTAGCGTTTTGAAATATTGGTTGCAAATAAAATAAAATACTTAGGGCCTGTTTCACAATGTCCAAGTAAAGTACCTTTCAGTTATATTACTTTATACTATTCTCTATGAAAGTACCTAGCTATTTGACAAATTAATTATGTGACAAATAAAACTTCTGTAGTCTAGGATGAAGGTAGTCCTCATTGCTCGGACTCTGTATAGGTAAGTTATTCTACTCTTTGGCTCGGACTAAGAATCAAAGGATCCTTGATTCTTAGTCCGAGCCTCATTGCGTTTCACCATCATCTTACCTATAAATTTATTTGACATATAGCTATTTGCCAGTTACTCGGACTAAGAATCAAAGGTGGACTTGACAACCGCGTACACCCGAAAGGGACAAAGATAGAGTACCTTCAAAACGCAGGGTTACCAGGTCATCAAAACATTACCCCGTTTTTTTGTTTTTTTTTTAACTGACGCATGATGGCTTCGTGTATATTATAATTATCATCCTATCCTATAACAGAGGAGCCCAGAATGCTAATTGTGCTGTCACTTCCACCTTTTGAAGACCTATTGGATCTTGAAGATTAGATGCTAAAAGGAAAAAACTTCATAATTATGATGTTTACTTTTTAGTGGCGGGGGGGGGAGCGTATAAGGATTTTCAAAAATGTAAAAAAAAAAAGTTAAAAAAATTCTCGAGAGCGTCAGAATTTGATAGCGCATATAGTCTACAAACTTCTGTTTACAGAAATATTAATCTGCCGGTTGCTCTTTGTGGAAAGCTGCATAAAGAGGTAGACATTTTGAAAAAAAAATCTCGGGCGTATCAGTAATTAAAGAGAAGTGTTAATTGTGTTGGGCATATTAATAAAAAGACTTCACTTTTATATATTTTATTTAATTTGAACAGCACTAGGAACTCACAAAATTATAATGTTAATACTTCAAGACGTAGTTTTTCCTGGAGTCCAATTTCTTCGACCTGTTGATTTTATCCATGAATCACGCAGTACCGTGTCTTTTTGGAATCTGAAAACGAATATAATTTATCACACCATACACTAAATTTTATATTATCTCCTTAATCTCATATTTATGTATTACGTAGTAAGAAAATACTGATTATAAACTATAAACTTTTATGTAATGGAGAAAAAGAATGGAACCACTTGTTAAAAGTATTAATGAAACTACTAGGCTGGTTTATAACTTTTAACTGTATCTTTGAACAATATTTATAAGAAAACCGAAATAAAGACTTAATTTTCTCTATTAAAAAAAAATAAACAAAAAAATTGCTCATAAAATTACCAAGATTATGGGTAATTTTTATTTGTAACTACTGGTATCCCTAAAATAAGAATAATCCGATAAAATTAAAAAGTCACACAAAATGGCCGCAAGACATTAACATTTCACCGTATTTGACGATTACTTGTGTATTACTAAACTTATCCGGTTAATACTAAATACATCATTAATTAAAAACGAGAATTTCAGACATTTCTTAGAGTAATCCACAGAGTACTTTGTATAAATAGGAAATAGAGGCGTCACTCAAGGGCAAAAAGTGGAAATGCATCACTAGCGCCATCTGAATTTGAGATTTGGTACTAACGTCGTTGAATCTATATCTATACCTATTATACGTACATACATATATTAAACGTAGGTACCTACATAAGTACATATATATAGATTTACGTTTCATATTTATCTTCTTTATATTAATTTATTAAATAAAACAACTTTATTTAAAATAATATTATTTATTTATTTGAAAAGAACAACATATAAAATAACAAACAATTAAATAATATTTGAACTTTAAATATACATTTAAAAAAAAAGCGACACAACCAAAATAATCAAAATCAAAACTAAAGAACAATTATTATTATCATGATCAAAATAAATAAAAATTAGGAATAAATTATCCAAATAAAATATACATTAAATAATACAATTTATATATCACGATTCAGCCTGTAATATCCCACTGTTGGGCAACTAAATAACTAACTTTTTTAATAACAATTAAATAGCTTCAAAAGAAAAAAAACATCACAACGAAAATAGCCAAAAACAGAAATTAAGAACCACTATCATCAAATTTATATTTGCAAATCTGAACTTTGGCTGCATTTGTTTTCTTATGCAGGTCAATTTCAGTGATTTTTTTTGCTATTTTCGCAAATTTTATTAGCCTTTAATTGAAATTGGTCGTTAACATCGTAAATTTTTATTTTACCGGTCATTATTTTATTTATATTTTTACAAGAATTATAAATCATAAATCTTATTAAAATATTTATTATAAAATTAATATTTTTTTTTCGGTGTTCTTGACAACCTTTTGAGCGCCACGCCTCAAATCCATTCCCGTGCCCTGTACGCCAAGGCATAAATTAAACAAAAATACCTACGAAAAAAATAGTGCTGCCAAGAGTCGTTATCGAGTACCACAAAGTGACTTGTTTATGTTGATTTTTATGCAATAAATGACTACTTATATAATCTAGGATGGTTTATTCTTTCAATATTTTTCTTGTATTATCTTGCACTCGTTATCCTCGTAAGTCCCCGCGTACTTGTACAAGTACAAATTAATGATAGCAGTTCAGACCTGACATTTTTACCACATAGATGGAGTAACTGCCTAATGTACTAACCCAAGTACAAATGTTGGATTGCCCATTTACCGGGAATTTTTTTTACAACGCCAACACTGCTTCTGTTATTATAATTCTTTACTCTGTGGTCGATTCCGCCACGTTAGACAGGTTATGTAGACCGTCAGAGACCCCGCAGACATACAATTGTGAATTGGCCAACTATCGAACAACTAAATTGGGTACGTTTCCAATTTAGTTGTACAACTTTGAAATTGTGCGTAATCGGAAGGGAATTTCGATTCTGATGCGATCGGTATCCAATTAGTTAGTTGTACAATTTAGTTGGAGAAGATGTGCGGGCTAGCATATGTCACCATACCTATTAGTACTCTCCAATTTAGTTGGCCAACTTGAAATTGTATATCTGCGGGTGCACTCAGTGTTAGTGTCACTTTTTAGCTAGATGGCCTCGCTGTCGGGTCGTCGGCTAGCACGAGGTAAGATTATCTGTTTATATCAGTTAAATCATTTGTTTTTTCTATTGTTTTTTATATGAAATAGTGCTTTTAAATTATGAATATTGTAAAACAAGCAATATTGGAAAGAAAACTATATATTTAGAGAGGTTCGTGATCAGTCAAAATAATTTGTACTTGACATGGTACGTTAGGCTTTTGTTACATAAATAACTGTTTATAATTGTACTTGTGGTGGTACATTCGGTCTGTATAACTACTGTTTTTTTTTTCGTATTCTAGCTTTCGACGAAATACAAATAGCAGAAATTCTTAATAATTCGGAGTTCGAAGACTCGGATGATGAAGATGTGTTTATACCTGAACCCTACCAAGAAACAAATAGCGATTCTTATTCGTCTTCGGAATCCGAAAGCGGAGAAATAGAAATCGCTGTACGTGGAGGTGGATCTACTCGTCGTGCTCAGTGCTCGGGCCCAACGAGTTGAACGTGGCCGTAGCAGAAGTACAAGTACAAGGGCAAGACGTGCCCAAAGTGCAGAATAATATATACCTATAATAGGAAGATTGTTTTGTCCTCTATCCTATTTCGATAATTAGGAATAGTGATCCTGTTATCCTCTGATTTAGAAAAGTTAATTATGCTAATATAAATATTTTTGGAAGAAAAATATGGTTTATGTTGTAAAAAAGTAAAAGATATAATACTAAGTGATCTTTAGAAGAAAAATATTATTTAATTTTAATACGAAATAAAACCTTTTAACTTTTTTTTATTGTTTTATTATACTGTGTTAAACCTAATGTACTCACACAAGTACAAAATATTTTTGATTATTTCCTACTTAAGAAGGTGCTATACATCACAAACATACCGTAAAAAATACATACAACGATCCCTCACTTCATAAATTGCCTAAAATCGACTTATCTTTGTCTCGGTCTGAAGCATTATTCATAGTTTGTACTTGGTATAGTACAGCCGGCAGATATGACTACTGATGTTAATAAAACACAGGACTTACGAGGTTATTATACTTACAATAACATAAATAAAAAACAAACATTACAAAAAAAAAAATCATAGTAAAGCACAACACCATTCTCTATCGTCATGACGTCATTGTCACAACTGGAAGACTACGGCGCAGCTGACCTACGGTTTTAATACTTTCATAGAGACATGTTAGAGATGTGCTGTGTGTGCCGCACGCTGTATATAGATTTCGAATCGAATCTTTATACATATAAATGAAAAGTAATTTTAAAAAAAATAACCGAATTCAAATTTGTAATTTTTTTTATTATATAATAATTGAAAAGGGAGTAATAAAACTGCAATATTTTAAAAAATCTAAATTACTTGCCTAAATATGCCTACTATTTATTAAATCCAGCTTTAACAAAGTAAAACTACAATACCATACAATATTATAATAAAAATATTTAATATGTCATAATGTTCCTTAACATCTCGCAATAACGGCTATTTGCGCATTATTGTTACTCATTTAAGAAGACAATAGACGCACCGGTCATAAAACATTTTGTACTGCATTTTGACAGAACTCCTTACTTTCAAACAATAATGGCTCTTCGTTTTTATTTTTATTTTTGTGTTACCCACACCTGAGGAAATTATAAAGATTTTAAATCATATCAAAATTTTCGACCCAGCAGGATTTGAACCTGCGCTCTCTGACGTGCCGTGTCAGCGCTCTGCCAACTGAGCTATGGGTCCTCATCTAGCCGCGTCGAAATTCTTGATATGATGATTTTAGGTTTTAAGCAAACCTTGGCGTCATCTATAGCGAGTTCGTTACAGATACTCGGCTACTCAAAGATTTCATATTACAATGAATTCTTCGACAAGAGACGATACCATGCTATTTTTAATTCGTTTTTATTTTTATTTTTGTGTTACCCACACCTGAGGAAATTATAAAGATTTTAAATCATATCAAAATTTTCGACCCAGCAGGATTTGAACCTGCGCCCTCTGACGTGCCGTGTCAGCGCTCTGCCAACTGAGCTATGGGTCCTCATCTAGCCGCGTCGAAATTCTTGATATGATGATTTTAGGTTTTAAGCAAACCTTGGCGTCATCTATAGCGAGTTCGTTACAGATACTCGGCTACTCAGATTTCATATTACAATGAATTCTTCGACAAGAGACGATACCATGCTATTTTTAATTCGTTTTTATTTTTATTTTTGTGTTACCCACACCTGAGGAAATCGCATGGTATCGTCTCTTGTCGAAGAATTCATTGTAATATGAAATCTTTGAGTAGCCGAGTATCTGTAACGAACTCGCTATAGATGACGCCAAGGTTTGCTTAAAACCTAAAATCATCATATCAAGAATTTCGACGCGGCTAGATGAGGACCCATAGCTCAGTTGGCAGAGCGCTGACACGGCACGTCAGAGGGCGCAGGTTCAAATCCTGCTGGGTCGAAAATTTTGATATGATTTAAAATCTTAATAATGGCTCTTGATGTACAGCGATAAAGGTGAGAATTACATTAAAAATCTTTTTTGAAACCATAAATTATATGGAATTCTCAAAAGTTATAGAAAAAAAAGTTTTTTGCAATCGTGGGAATGTTTTTAAAAAGTTTATGCAAATATTGCGCTTTAAAATTTCGTTTCTTTTTTGCTATCGTTTTTAGAAGTGTCGTAAAAATCCTAATAATATTAGTTTAAAATAATGTAATTCACGTGAAATTCGTTCAATGAAATATAGAAGTTGTTATTAAAATAGAATATATGTATTTAAAAAATCCTTTGTAATGGAAAGATTGTTGTAAATCTATGTCGATTGTCTAGTACGATTTTAAACAACTTTTGTCTTATAGAGGTTAAACTAGATTTATAATAATTATATAAATTCATATCTTACATTTATATTTGTGCCTCTTGCGTCACATTACTAGCGGTCTGCTATAGAAGACAACGGCGTACAGGACATATCTTTTACGTGGAATAAGAATGCATGTTTTTATTTCAATGTTTCTCAGTACGTGTAGCTCTAAAAGACTGGTTTTTTATACTCAAATGTTGCTGGGATATTCTATTTTGAGAGATGTTGAATTAAAATACTAAAAATATTTTTTTAATAATTTTATTTAATATTTTGGTGGTCCGGGTTTTTTGTCACATATAGACGTCGTTGGCGCACAGAGCTCGCAAGTGCTTGTCACGTATATGTGTCTTTGGCGTTCAAAAGGTTAAATACATTAAAATCGGCTATGCCTAGTACAGTAGTTTAGAGTAATTTCTTATAAATATTTTTTTTTAGAATTTCATAAATAATATGTTTTATATCTATTAATAATGTATTAAAATCATTGCTGGGATAGCAAAGCCAACGTCGACCGGCATACTCTCGGAATTTAATATATTTGCTCTCATGGCCTTCTGGTGCCATAAGTTTACTTGAGCATATATGGCACCCCTTGAAGATTTTACTTTTTAGTTTTTTCAAAAAATAACCATTTACGTATTCCAGGGGTGCCATAATAGTAGGATTATTTTCTAATTGCTGAATGGAAAGTAACTCCATGTCTATAAACTCCGAGAAGTCCAGAGTTTCAGTCGACTTGGCTTCGCTATTTTCTGTGATTAGCAATGCATGTAGTGCATCGCAGAAGTCCCCTTCACAATTTTTTCCACGGATGTAGCCACTGTTTAAATTATTAATTAGTAAGGTTGCATACGAGTTTTCAAATTGATCACAAGTTGGGTTGTTGTTACGACACCCATGGCTTCGAATAGCGCCAAAGAAGTTTTCTAATGGGTCTTGGTTTAGGTGCCGCAACCAGACAGATGTAACATCGTGATCAATTTGAAGTTTTTTTAGTAAGACCTCAATTGCTTCTAGTGTCCAAACCCAATTATTTATAGTAGGAACATATGCATATACTTTCCCAGCAGCATTTACAAATTTCATAGTTTTGAAAATTTTTATTGATTCTATCCACTTTTTGTGGTGTTCTGACGTTGGAGTCACTGGACCTAATAAGGGCTTTGCGTGGTAGTTTTTTGTTTCACTCCCGTTCACGGAATCAAAAATGTCGTCCATAAAATGAAGCAATGATGCAGTGTCTGAACATTCCGGCGGAAGAATGCCAAGATCTGAAAAAAAAAAACAAATTTTTAACAAAATTTATATTAAGTATGTAGTTAGTGTTGTTAAGCATTCTTCAATTAAAAAATGGTATTCTTACAACTTCAATTAGAATTATGAACTTCTCTAATAAATAAATTATTACCTATTATTAAACTCTTTCATTTGATTAGGTTGAAACTATGTAAAATTGCTTTACCAATCTTAAACTATTCTTATTTTAGCTTACACAACCTACATATTTAAAAAAAAATCAACTTGAAAATGGCTTGACCAATTTTGATGCATTTTTTTAAAGTATGAGTGGGTTCTTTTGACAAATGTGGTTAATAAAAAAAAGAGTAATATTTATACCTGAAAAGCATCCCATGGATGTTGCTACTGTCCTGCTAAAAACTTGGGCTGCATGTTTCACCTTCATTTTATTTATTTTTTCAGGGTTTATAATATGTTCCGTTAATTTTGTCACCAATTGTACTTCTTCAAAAATAGGAGTTTTGTTCTTTAATTCATATAGATGTTCCCACTTGGCCACTTTTACAGAGTTATTCATTTCATATTTTAAATTTTTTGTTATCAAATTATTCCTCATGGCTTTTAGAAGGTGAGGCGGATCATATAGTGGTATTATTTCCTGTTCATTTATCAATATTATTTTTTCTTTTGGTATCTGACCTCTTATTAAATATGTATGCCTGGTCTCTTCTAATAATAATTTTATCGCCTGGCGGTTATTTGTCCCCTGATCACATATAGATGCTACTACATTGAAACCTGCTTCCTGTGATTTTTTAATAACATGTTTTAACTGTTTCGCTAACTCCGGTCCTTTTGTTGCACTTGCAGAAAAAGTATAGGCAACAACTTGTTTATAATTATGAACCACTCCTCGTAGCATAAAAACTTGTGCATGGTTTGCAAATTCTGGTACTCTTATTTGCCCATCATCCACAAACCCTGTCACTATATTCTTTCTCTCAATGTATGTTATGCCAGATTTGAGAGTAATTTCATCAAATATTAGAACTGAAAGCTTTTCTTTATTTTTCATGCTATTTGTTTTTATTTTCAACTGTTCAAATAAGTTTTCATTAATTCCTGGATGCAGGCTTGTTTTTTGTAAAACTCTGATAAGAGTTCGTGGAGCGGGTAAAATAAATATCTTCCTCAAAAAACGGTATCCTTTAGGACTTATTTTTAAAATTGACAAGCAATTTATTTTTTCTTGCAAAGTAAAACGCCGACCTTTTACTTTTTTATTATTTTCCCGCCATTGCATGTGGATCAGTATCTTTGCTGCGGTTGAACAATTTTCAATTGTATTTAAAAATTCTGTTGTTGTGAATTTTTTAGCAGCTCTTAATTCCGCTGCCTGCCTCTTTGCTTTGGTTTTATACTTGCAAATCTGAACTTTGGCTGCATTTATTTTCTTATGCAGCTCAATTTCAGCATCTGTCATAAATAATTGTTTTGATTTGTTACTGACTTTTACTCGATTTTCTCTGGCAACTCTTTCATCTGCAACATAAACAAAGTAGGTGGTTTAATATTAAAATACTGACATAGTTATCTATTTTGCATATAATTACACCAGCAATAAAGATTTTATTTTAGAACAACAATGGGCATGACGAAAGATTTTGAAAACGTAATGTGGGTACACATTTACTAAGAAGACACTTTTAGAAAATACCTATTTTTTTTTTTTTAATGTATGTTAGCTCAGAACTTTTGACTGGGTGGACCGATTTCGATCAATTTTGTTTTAATTGAAAGGTGTTGCGTGTCATGTGGTCCCATTTTTTTTTAATTAAGATCTGACAAGTACTTTTAGAGTTATATCTAATAACGCGTATTTACTTGACTACTTTTTCGTCGACCTACGTTGTATTATACCGCATAACTTTTTACTCGGTGTACCGATTTTGATGATTCTTACTTTAATCGAAAGCTATTACTTGTCATGTAGTCTTCGTGAAATTAGATCGAGATCTGATTATAACTTTTTGAGTAATCTTTAATAGCGCGTATTTACTTGATCTTTTTTTTCGTCTTATTACGTTTTATTACTTGTCGATGTAATTGAAGTCGGTTTTTTTTCGTTTGCGAGCAAACACAACTATCTAATAATATGTTTTCAATGGAAATACTAAATAAAATGACCAAAGAAGCGAATATAGAAGACTTCGACAAGTGGGAAATAAGCGAGGTGTATAGACTGGGGAGAAAGGAAAGCAAGAAACGAACACCTGTTATGATTAAATTAACTCTAGCATGGAGAAGACTTGCGATCTTAAAAAACAATAAACACTTCTCAGAGAACATATACGCAACTGAAGATTTCCCGAAGGACATTTTACAAACTAGAAACGAACTTAAACAAAAACAACAAGAAGAAATAAAAAACGGTAACCTAGCTATCATCCGATACGATAAACTGATTATAAAAGAAAGAACAAACCAAGAGAAAGGTCACGAAAAGAGGAAACGTTCTCCATCAAAAACACCAAAACAAACACACCATAACAAAGCAGGAGAAAATCAAACAGCCCCGAAAAAAATCAACAAAACCAACGCTCTCGAGTTCATGAGCCGTTCAAGAACAAACTCGCAATCTGACAATAATAACCAATAACAACAAGCTCGCACCAGTCCCCGGAAGACAAACAAGGCAAAAACAAACATAAAACACAAAACAACAAATTCTCCTTCCCCAAGCCGGAAAGCGGTCGCCGTGGGGAAAATTGACCGCAACCTTCCAGAGAGAAACAAAAATCATAGTCAAAATCAAGATAACTATAACAAACTTTACATAGCAACATACAACATAAGAACACTATCCAGCCACGAAAGATTAATAGAACTAACAAAAGCAGTGGAGACAGTCAAACAAGACATCATAGGATTAGCAGAGGTTAGGAGACAAGGAGAGTCTATAGATGAATACCAAGACTTCATACTATGCTACAAAGGCGAAACACCAGGCCAGTTCGGAGTAGGCTTTCTCCTTAAAAAACACCTAAAACAAAATCTTGAAAGCTTCATCGGCTTATCAGAAAGAGTAGCTATAATAAACCTAAATTTTGGGAACTATTTAATATCTATTATACAAGTATATGCCCCAACAGAAACTGCAAGCGACGACGATTTACAAAAGTTCTACGATACTTTAAACACAGCAATGGAAATGGCCCATAAAAACATAATAATAATAGGAGACTTTAATGCCAAGATTGGCACGGGAACGCCAGAAGAGACAAAGATAATAAAAAGTCATGGCTATGGCACAAGAAATGAACGAGGCGAGAAACTAGTAGAATTTATCTTTGAGAACAACCTATCAGTCATGAACACGTACTTTAAAAAAAGACCAAATCAAAAATGGACCTGGCGTTCGCCGAATGGCAAAATAAAAAACGAGGTAGATTTCGTACTTTCCAACCAACCTAAAATATTCCTGAATGTAGAAGTCCTTAATGTAAACTACCCATCAGACCATAGAATGGTAAGATCAACAGTGATTATTCAAAAAACAAAAAAAGCAGATCTCATTACAACAAATTAAATATCAAATCAAAACTATGTAATACCGATAACATTGAGAAATACAAATCAAACCTATCAAATTATTTACCAAACCTTCTCAACTGGAAAGAAAGTAACACAGTTCAACAATACTACGACAGTCTGACATATGCTATAAACTCAAGCTTGCAACACATTACAAAAAAAAGAAGTACGAAAGACGAAAACCAAGTTTTATCAGACCGAACAAAAGACCTATTGGTTCGTAGGAAACACTTGCAAAAAACCAAACCAAAATCACGGTCTATGAAAAACGAACTAAGGGCTTTATACAAAGTAACAAACAAATGCATAAAAAATGACTACAAAAACTACAGAATTAAAACCCTGGAAAACATCTCATCAAAACAGGCAGCCTAAAGAAGGCATCTAAAGAACTACAAACACACAAATCCTGGATCAAAAGCCTAAAAAACCAAAGAAAAATCGCCCACAACCGAAAAGAAGTCCTCGACATAGCAACAGCTTTCTACAAAGATCTATACAGCACGCAAGAAGGAATGAACGCAAACACAATACCTTATCAAACCAACATTGTCCAACAAAACAGCAACATACAACAATATGAAGAGATAGAGCGTATCACAGAAAAAGAAGTATTAAAGGCCATCCAACATCTGAAACTAGAAAAAAGCCCAGGTCCAGACAACCTGACTAATGAAGCCATCAAAGCAGCAGACTCCCTACTGTGCGCTCCGATAACACACCTATTTAACCGAATATTAAACACAGCCGAGATACCAAAACAATGGTTAGAATCCAATATCATTTTATTATATAAAAAAGGAGATCCAAAAGACGTACGCAATTATAGACCAATAAGCCTAATGCCTCACTTGTACAAACTCTTTTCATCAATTTTGGATAAAAGAATAAGCATTATACTAGACAAACACCAACCGATAGAACAAGCAGGCTTCAGAAAAGGATTCTCAACAGTAGACCACATACACACCATCGAACTAATCATAGAGAAACACCAAGAATTTAATACACCACTATATATTGCTTATATAGACTACAAAAAAGCTTTCGACACAATACTACACTCGGCCATCTGGGAAACATTACAAGACCAACAAGTACATAAAACCTACCTGGCAGTTATAAAAAACATCTATAATAACAGCACAAGTAAAATAAAACTGGATAACATTGGCCCAACATTTCCAATCACAAGAGGATTAAGACAGGGAGACCCACTGTCCCCGAGGATCTTCATAGCGGTACTAGAATCAGTTTTTAGAAAGCTAGATTGGAAGTCCCACGGCATTAATATCAATGGGAAATATCTAACGCACCTCAGATTTGCTGACGACCTGGCCTTATTTGCTAACAATAGTTCTAACCTAGAATATATGATGAACACACTGAATGCAGAAAGCAAAAGAGTAGGACTAGAAATAAACTACAGCAAAACTAAAGTTATGACAAATAGCAGCAAAAATCCTATAACAATAGGGGACGAACATATAGAGTATGTCAACCAGTACCCATACCTAGGTAAACAAATAAGTTTCGACCCAAAAAGTAACGAAAAGGAAATAGAAAGACGAACCAAAACCACTTGGAATAAGTACTGGAGTCAAAAAGAAACACTAAAAAGCGACCTACCAACTCAGCTCAAAAAGAAAGTGATCGATATGTGTATACTCCCTACATTGACCTACGCATGCCAAACATGGAAGTTTTCAACAAAGGCGAAAAGATTAATAGTCACATGCCAAAGAGGGATGGAACGGAGTATGATGAAAATAAAAAAGATACAAAAAATAAAACACTCCAAAATCAGAAGGGAAACGAAAGTTATAGACGCTCTCAGCCAGACCCAGAAACTTAAATGGAAATGGGCTGGCCACGTTGCCAGACTGCAGGACGAGAGGTGGTCATCCGAAGTAACCACATGGAAAGGTCCAGAGGGCAAAAGAAGGAGGTCGGCCACTAGCACGCTGGGCAGATGACGTAGTGGAGATAGCAGGGCCAAACTGGGTATGGAAGGCTCAAGATAGAAACAAATGGCAATCTCTGGAAGAGGCCTTCACCTCATTTTTTTTTTTTTTTTTTTTTTTACCAGAAAACTGCTTCTTTATTTACCAAACTTTGTAACTAATTTTTGTACAAGAAAACCAGAAATAAAAAGGCTTTTTATTTATTTATTTATGTTTTCAATGAGTTCGACAAAACGGCTGCAGGTGTCATGGCGTCGGCTCTGACGTCATGTTATAAATACACTTCGGACGCATTCAACCTAAGACCAGCATGAAATTAAAATTATAAATAATGGAGATAGAGTTCCAGAAGCTGCAAGTTTTCTATTGGAAATTTACTCCTCTTTCAGAATCATTTTTTGAAATTTCTTAAATATTAATAGTTTATGAAATATTGGCAAAAAACGGAAGACCATTTTTTACTTATTGTTATATTGTTTATAACTTTTGCAAATTTTTATGTGCTAAAATACACTATTAGAATATTTCTGTAGGCGATTCCGGATCCAATGAGCTATCACACATAAGTTTAAGAGCAGTATCTCTATTTTCGACCATTTTCAACTTGTTGACTAGAGTGCGAGTAGTTGGAACGCGCCCGTGTTATATTAGTATTATAGTGACGTCATGCGCTGTTATTTATGTTTCAATCAAAATGGCCGATTGCAGTATTTTAATGTTTTATTTTATTGCAAATCACAATAATTTTATTATTTTACATAGAACTAAACCAGTATTTTGAATTTTTTTAATATGAGTGTTCCCCTAAAATCATTAAATTGAAGATTTTTTGATACTGTCGTCATGCCCATTACATATTATAATTAAATATATTATTATTTTAGTAGGTTTTTGTGTGCTTATAAATCTGGTATGATATTATATCGACTTAAATGAACCTTACCATTTTTCTCAATGACTGAGCCACTTGAAGACAGTGCTTTGCTCTGCTTTGCTCTGAATGGATCTGTAATTATAAAAAAATAATGTTTTAATGATGTGTTTTTGACTGTCAAGATAGATGTCTATGTACTTGAGCGAATTCTATTAGAGCTTTATAACTTCTCAGTTAGGATAATGATTAACTATCTGAGTTAAGAGACTTACTAAATTTTTTGGAGTTAATAACTAATACTTATAATCATCATCATCATCATCATCATCATTTCAGCCTATCGCAGTCCACTGCTGGACATAGGCCTCCACAAGTTCGCGCCAATAATGGCGTGAACTCATGTGTGTTGCCAATAGTGAGCACGCTGGGCAGGCGGGTTGGTGACCGCAGTCGCACCGAAGACGCTGCTGCCCGTCTTCGGCCTGTGTACTTCAAAGCCAGCTGTTGGATGGTTATCTCGCCATCGGTCGGCTTTTTAAGTTCCAAGGTGGTAGTGGAACTGTGTTATCCCTTAGTCGCCTCTTACGACACCCACGGGAAGAGGGGGTGGCTAAATTCTATGCCGTAGCCACGCAGCAAGCAGCTTATAATCAATCAATTATCAAAATTTGATTTTTTATTTCCAATTTTTAAAAACTCAAAAAATTAACAAGGTCTGTCACAAACATTAAAAAAACCATTAGCCAAATTGGTACAGCCGTTCCCAAGTGATGCAATTGCCAGCAAACAGCATTTCATTTTATTTACACATCTATAATTATACTAAAAAGAAATGAATACAAACCAATATTTTCCTTTTGCAAGGTATCTTCAAGCATGCAGATTTTCATATGTGTAGTAGACAAATTTTGACAATCTAGAACAAACAAAAAATATACATAGTTTATTTGACCTAATTATTTATTTCTATATAGTTACAAATAATTACCTACATGTATATTTATAAATAAAATTCATATTAAAAGTTACATTTTAATTAAGAAATAAATTACTATAAGTGCTTTTGTGATTTCATTAAGTGAAGTCTATATCAATCAGCGTTAACAACAAAATTAACACCCTGAAGTAGACTACTTCAGTAGTCTCCCATAAGGGTCAGCTTCAAATATAACATTCACCTCATTTTGCAACTGTTCATCTTCATCATCTTCTCGACCCGACTGTTTACATACTTCAAGGCTCTTCTCAATGTCTAAATTAGATTCTAACTCTTTTTTGCGTTCTAGAATTAAGCCTTAGATATCTTAATAAATTGGATCAATTTGCTTTGAAGACTAAAAACCTACAGTCTCATCCCCAAATAAAATTATGAGGTTGTGCAGTCCCCTTGGTAGAAGTGCTTATTTGATTGTAACAATTACATTATAATTATGTATATTCAAAGGTACCTGTTACACTGATTGCTGGCACTTCTGGTATAGTCTTAGGGTGCTGCGAAGGTCTATTTTTACCGGATAAAATCAATAAATCTTCTTGCACTGTTGGTAGACCTGGAATAAAATGAAAAATAAAAATGTTGATTACAATAATCTTTATAGAAAATTTACATCTAAGTAGTAGCTAATTTCTAGATTAATAATTTGATTGTGATTTTAAAGAAAATATAATGCATTTACAAGAGCTGTGTATAATAATTTGATATTAAATTTATTAAATTTTCTTCAATCTCAGCTCTGAAGAATACTAGATAGAATATTTATTATATGTACCTCTTGATGTTGATGGTTCTACAATATTTTCATCAATAGTCTGGATGAGTCTCATTGGCTGTCTTTCATTTAATGAATACTTTCGGCAGGCTAATGGTCCTGAAATTCAAAAGAAAATGAAAGTTACTTAAATGCATGTTATTTACAACAATAATAATTTGTGAACCAAGAGGCAGTGTTAAGTAGCTGATGCAGAGATAGCAGTCGCTGGACTGAATGTGTAGAGTAAGTTTGTTTAATTCCCATGGAAACTCTTTATTGTTCAAGTATAGAAAGTCACTACCCAGGTCCTCTTGGGTATCCATACATTCCAAGGTTCCTGTACATTTCAGGTTTTAAGTTAATTGGACTTTATACTGACATTGAAATTTTTACAGGTCAATCTTTAAAGTACAACCAATCATACTAAGTTTCATTTAAATTCAGTCCATAATATCGGTGTGATGCAGGGTCGAGATGCAGACCAGACAAATATGAAAAAAATTAAAATCCTAAAAATATCTTCAATGTACAGAATTGGCCCTGTTACAGTTTTTATAAAAAGTACATAAGAGGTTATTGTCCAATCTTAACTGTATGACGTCCCAGAAGTCAGCTGAGAGTTTAGGTTTGTATAGGTACAGTTAACTAAAACTTTCCCGTGATACCTAATATTGTATTTTGTGCATCAAAATGGATGACATTCTGAGAAGTTATTAAGTTTGAATCTGACTGTATGCTAAGACTGTTTATGCATTGTAACTGTACAACTAATATTAACAAACCTGGCATATTTAGTGTTGGTATAGCTATATTGCTAATTTTGTTGCTGCGGCATAGATACTTGTATTCAAAGTGTCTACGGCAGACACGTCGGTACTTATATATGTACTCATTGTCTTGGCCAATGATATTGCCACCAACTGCATTCAACCAATCGTTGAACCGCTTTTGTTCCTTGGCTGGATTTGGAAATTTATGCAGCACGTTTGTGCCTAGAGGCTAGAATTATTAAAAATATAATAAAGTAAAATCTCCAGATTTATACTTAGGGTACTTGGTTGATTTAATATCTAATTATCTAAACTTGTCAATTTACAAAGTGCAAAACTAAAAACATTTGACAAGTATTTACGTACTTAAATAATTAATCTATTATTTATGAAGTACATGCAGCTCGCCCTGGCTTCGCTCGGGTAAAAGAATTATAAATTTAACACAAACACCCATTTCATCTCCCTGCCCTTATCCCACTTATGTAGGGTCGGCACAACATGTTCTTCTCTTCCATTCCTCCCTATTATTCGTCACTTCAACGCTTACTCCTTTCTTTCTCATGTCCTCACTCACACAATCCATCCATCGCTTTCTTGGCCTGCCGATCGCTCTTCGTCCTTCGACATTCATCCCTAACATTCTTTTACCAATATAGCTTTCATCCCTCCTCATTACATGCCCATACCATGCTAACCTTCTGCTCCTCATTTTCTCCGTCACGGGTGCTACTTTCAAACTTCCCCTTATATACTCATTTCTAATTCGGTCTTTCCTCGTTACTCCACACATCCATCTTAGCATTCTCATCTCGGCTGCGTGCACTGTTCTTTCATCCGTCACTTTCGTTGCCCAACATTCTGACCCATACATTATGACAGGTCTTATGATCGTTTTGTAGATTTTCCCCTTAAGTTTAAGAGGCATTCGTGGATCACAAGCTGTTGCAGAGACCTGTCGCCATTTCATCCATCCCGCATTTATTCTATTTTTCACGTCACGGTCTACGTTGCCGTCATTTTGGATTAATGAACCGAGGTACCGGAAGTCGGAGCAGACTGGTAGGGATACACCATTCAAGGCAATATGGGAAAAACTGGACAAACCGCTGAAATTGCAAAATAAATGCTCGGTTTTGGATCTACTCATCCTCAACCCCGCGCCCTCCAGTCTTTCCTGCCATTTTCCCAGTCTGCTCTGGACCTCAAGAGCATTATCTCCGACAAGAACAATGTCGTCGGCAAACAGCATACACCACGGTGCTTCCTCCTGTATGTCTGATGTTAGAACATCCATAACTAGGAGGAACAAATATGGGCTTAAAGCCGACCCCTGGTGCAAACCTACAGCCACATTGAACGTGTCAGTTACTCCGGCTTCGGACCGGACGTGGCTACTAGCTCTATCATACATCGCCTGAACAAGTCGTACATACTTCTCGGGCACACCTTTCCCTTTCATATCCCACCACAGAACCTTACGGGGGACCCTATCATATGCTTTTTCCACATCTATGAACACCATATGCAAATCTTTTTGTGCGAGTCGGTATTTTTCACAGAGTTGGCGGAGTGCAAATATGGCATCCGTAGTTCCCCGGCCCGGCATAAACCCAAACTGGTTCTGTGTGACCTCACATTCTTCTCTCATTCGTCGCGCTATCACTTTCTCCCATATCTTCATACTATGTGACACGAGCTTTATTCCCCGATAGCTGCTGCAATCCTGTATATCACCTTTATTCTTAAAAATGGGCACCAGTGAACTGTTGCACCATTCCTCAGGTATAACCTCTTCTTGCAACAACTTATTGAAGAATAAAGTCAGCCACTTCCATCCATCCGCATTCAAAAACTTCCATACTTCCGCTGGTATACCATCTGGCCCAACTGCTTTTCCATTCTTCATACTCCGCACTGCCATCTTCACTTCCTCTATACTTACCTCTTTCACCAATCCTTGATTACTCCGTACATTTTCTAACACTCCGCTCCATTCATTTTCTTCGTTCATTAATTTATTGAAATATCTCTTCCAGCGTCCTTTTATTCCCTCATCGTCCGTCAATATCTTTCCCGCTTCGTCTTTTATACATCTCATATGTTTTACATCTCTTCCATTCATCTCTCTCTCTCTCGAAATTCTAAAGAGATCTTTTTGGCCTTGTGGGCTCTCCAAAAAATCGTACAACTTATCTTGTACCTTGGCCCTTGCAATAGCGACTGCTTTCTTAGCCTTTTTTTTACTAGTTTTATATTCTGTTCTTTTTATTTCCTTTTCTCTGTCATTTCCATCTTCAATCCTTTTCCATTCTTTGAAAGCATTCTTCTTTTCTTTCAAAATCGTCTGTACTTCCTCATTCCACCACCATGTATCCTTGTCTATCTTCCTTTTCCCTTTCGTTTCCCCAAAGACATCCCTCGCTACATTTCGTATCCACGTTGCCATCTCACTCCAACACTTATTTACTCCAATCTCTGCCATATCTCCCATCTCTATCATTTTACCAACCACTCTTTC
Source organism: Melitaea athalia (assembly GCA_905220545.2). NCBI lineage: Eukaryota > Metazoa > Arthropoda > Insecta > Lepidoptera > Nymphalidae > Melitaea > Melitaea athalia. The sequence goes on along the minus strand of HG992207.1, from coordinate 3,358,933 downwards.
CCTAAATTCTGCAGCCAAATCTCTATCATCCAGTCTATACCATTTCGTTCTAGCTGGGGGCTTCGAGCTCTTATTTAAACGCTGGACTTTTAGAGTTAAGTCCAGGAGCAGTAACCTATGTTGGGAAACAAGGCTCTCACTCGGTATTACCTTGCAGTCCTTGGCCGATTTTAGCCTATTTCTTCTTAAAAGTATGTAGTCAATTTGGGTAGAGTGTAGACCACTACGGTATGTGATAAGATGTTGTTCCCGCTTTTGATAAAAAGTGTTAGCTATGGCTAAGTCAAAGGCCAAGGCTGCTTCCAGTAGAGAATCGCCATCTCGGTTCCTGACTCCGTGGCCTCGGCCCCCATGCACTCTCTCATACCCATCATTCATCCTTCCCACGTGTCCATTAAAGTCCCCCCCAATGTATATTTCCTCACATTCGGGTATTCTCATTAATACCGCATCAAAATCCTCCCAAAACTTTTCTTTCACACTGTCATCGCATCCAGTTTGCGGCGCATACACACTAACTACATTCAAAACCAAGTCTTCCATCAACAGTTTTACTACAATTACTCTGTCATTCACTCTTTTCACATCCGTCACCTTGTTCTTCAGCTCCTTATCCAGCACTATACCTACACCATTCCTTTTCCCATCACATCCACAATAATAAAACTTATAACCCGCCCCAATTTCTCTTGCTCTCTGTCCCTTCCACTTCGTCTCCTGCAAACACGCTATATTTATCCGTCTCCTTTCCAAAACATCCGCTAGCTCTCGTCCTCTCCCAGTCATCGTACCCATATTCCAACTTGCAATCCTCAAGCTCACCTCCCGGACTAGCCTCTTACGCTGCCCCCGTCCCTGGTGCAGCAACCCTTGTCCATTTCCCACAGACGCCGGGTGCTGCGTCTGCGCGTCGCCTGCGGGGTACGCCCTAATATTATCGCACACTCTGTCACTCAGACTCATGCTGTAAGGGGTTTGGCATGGTATATTTTACGACCGGCCGCCTGCCTAACATCAACCCTCCTTGGGAATTCTTGGCAAAATAAGAAGGATAGGTGGGAAGGGTTTAAGTGGAAAGGGATCTGGGGTTAGGGATACCAGTGCCACGGATTACGGGCAGGGGTGTGTGACACTAGCAGCTAGAGCAGTCCGGGGTCGCGTACCCGTAGCGGTACCAACCAGTTATCGGATAGATATCTAGTGGTCCCACCCTCTGGACTCACAAACACCCATTTATTAAATATTAAAATGCTTTTTTTAGCTAAGCTATTATAGATAGATATACACCTTGCGAACTCTTTTGTTTGACGCCACGTTGGCGCAGCGGTCACAGCATTGGATTGCGATTGGCTGTTGCGCGGGCGGTTACGGGTTCGATCCCCGCACACGACAACATTTGTATTGGCCATACATATGTTTGCCGTGGTCTGGGTGTTTGTGCAGTCCTTGTGGGTCTCCCCACCGTGCCTCGGAGAGCACGTTAAGCCGTCGGTCCCGGTTGTTATCGTGTACACCTGATAGCGATCGTTACTCATAGTAGGGAATATATCCGCCAACCCGCATTGGAGCAGTGTGGTGGATTAAGCTCCGATCCTTCTCCTACATGGGGAAGAGGCCTATGCCCAACAGTGGGATATTACAGGCTGAATCGTGATCGAATCATCGATCGTGAACTTTTTTGTAGATCTTTTTAGTCCTATAATTCAGTCATACATGATTTTGTCTTAAGTTTTTAAGAAATAAAATATAGCCTATGTTACTTCCTAATAATGTAGCTTTCTATTAGTGAAAAAATTATTTAAATCGGTCCAGTACTTTTGGAGCCTATTCAATACAGACAAAAAAATCTTTCCTCTTTATGTTAGTGTAGATGTCATTTATTAACTACAAATTTACAGATAATTATTAGTACATGTTCCGTATAGGAGCAAGGAGAATTGAAAGTTCGTCTTCTTTAAATATACATATGTATTTTGAGAACTGAAGCTAGTACTAGTTAACACTTTAGACTTTACAATCTTTATATTAGAATTTGGAAAACATTTTTGTTTTTAAACTTAATAAGTTACATGATCACTTTGTTAAAGAAGTTAAGTTTATGAAAAACTATTAATTAGGTTTTTTCTTGGTTGAGATAATGCAAAGGAACCAGAAAGTATGTTGCTTAAGCTTCGACCCATCTTCGTGGCGTAGTGACGCTTCCCTTCCAGTACGCTGGACGTTGTATGTGGACGCCGGCCATTGGCTGGAAAATGTGGGGTGACCCTCGACGCGTCCCATGACTGGCTAGAAATAATGGCGTGATGCCTGGCGCGTCTCATTGGCAAATGTAATATAGATAATAAAGTTTTTAATTATCCGTTCGGAAACGGAGCGGAGCGAACATCTTCCCGGGCCTTGAAAGCTCCTGCAAAGCTTTCAAGTTCATCCGTCGACGGGCAGCAAGCAGAGGCGGTTGAGAGCTCGACGAACGGTTCCACCGGCGGTCTTCACGTCTGCAACGCGCGTTATCCCATCAGGACCAGGGAACAGCTTGGTGACTCTTCCTAGGCGCCAGCAAAGCGGAGGAGACTCATCCTTTATTAGCACCAAGTCGTCCATGCGCAAGTCTCGACCTTTGACGCGCCATTTTGTGCGTTGCTGCAGCTCGGATATGTATTCGCGCGACCATCTCGTCCAGAAGTGTTGACGCATTTGCTCGACGCGCTGGAATCTGTTGCGGAGCGAAGCTCTGTCGTCGCCATAGTTCGTAGTCGGTAATGAAGTAAGTGGCCTGAAAATCAAAAAGTGACCCGGTGTAAGAGGTTGGAAATCGTCGACTGAGGGACTGAGGGGACATAAGGGTCGGCTATTGAGGATAGCTTCGACTTGTGTAAAAAGAGAAGACAGTTCCTCGAATGTCAGATGAGTCTGACCTAAAATACGTCGAATGTGAAATTTTGCTGACTTAATTCCGGCCTCAGCGAGGCCATTGAAGTGAGGAGCGTACGCGGGAGAGAATTTAAAGTGAATGTTTCGTTGAGCTGCAAAGTCACAAATAGGGTCATTGTTGGTTTTAAAGAAATCATTTATTTCTCTGGCTGCAGCTACATAATTTCTTCCATTGTCACAGAAAATGACCTTGGGCTTGCCTCTGCGAGCAATGAAACGAGTAAGAGTTAAAATGAAGGCATCCTTGCTCAACTCACTCACGGCCTCTAGGTGAACACACTTAAATCGGAAACAGATGAAAAGGCATAAATAACACTTTGTTATCTTGCAGCCACGGCCTTTACGGTCCGTGATCAAAAAGGGTCCAGCAAAATCAGTCGCAGTAGTCATGAATGGATAATCTGGTTCTACGCGGTCTGGGGGTAATTCACTCATAATATTGACCATACCACTGCCATCAAATCGCCGGCACTTATAGCAATATTTATACACATCTCGTGCAAGCTTACGACCGCCTATTGGCCAGTACTGATCACGGATACTGGTAAGTAGCAATTGGGGCGGAGCGTGCAACAAGCGTACATGCTCGTGCTGAAATATTAGTCTCGTTAAATGATTATTGCCTTTCAATAAAATAGGGTGCCGTTTATCATAGGGATGGTTTGAGGTACTGATCCTACCACCGACGCGAAGCAAATTGTTGTCATCAATAAAAACATTTAGCTGATTTAAATTAGATTTGCAGGGTAACGGTTTTTTATTTTGTAAATATTCTATTTCTGTAGGGAATGACTCTAGTTGAGCGACTTTGATGAGGCAATTTAGAGCATTTTGCAGTTCGTCCGCTGATAGTGTGCCTGAATGTTTGTTTTGTGGAACCCTGAATGACGGGACCTACCATTTGTAGGTCATTTACGGCTACCCCTGAGGTACTAGGCGCTGACGCGTCGAAAACGACACGGAGCTTCGTCGACTCACTCTTAGTCCTGATGACAGGATGGTGAGGTAAGAAGCAAGCTATTTCGGGTCTATGGTCTGGCGCTTCCGATAGATGGCCGAGTTTAGCGTATTCGTGAATAAAATTTGTATACGCCCTTTTAGGCTCGGGTTGTTTGCGGAAACGGGCTTCCAAACTCGCAAACCTTTTCCTTGTTAAGGAATACGAGTCGCCTAAGTTGTTCTTTTCTTCACGCAGAGGAAGCCCAACGCAGAAGTGACCATTTTCCAGCTTGTTGGTGGTCGTGAGAAAGTGCTGCTCACAAAGCTTTTCTTCTTTGGTGAAGGGGTGAGATTGTGGAACATTTTCTAGCTCCCAGAATCTCTGTAGTTCTTCACCGATATTAGGCGAGGTACTTACCTCATTTATAACAAAATTACAACGTGTAACTTTGTTTCTTTGTTTATTTTTAATTTTTGGTAAAGTAGGCAAAGGACCTGCAATGAGCCATCCTAATTTAGAGCTCCTAAGAATAGGCTTATTAGTGCCTAATGAGTGCTGAGAGGAACCTATTAGGTCCCAAAATAGGTCAGCACCAATGAGCATATCAATAGAGGATGATTCAAAAAATCTAGGATCCGCTAGTTGAAATTGAGAAAAATTGAACTGACTGACATCAAGTGAGACCTTGGGTAATTTATCCGCTATTTTAGGAATAACTAGACACGCTATACTAACATTGAACGGGTCAGTCAATGACTGAACATGAAGCACGCAACGTTTCGCTTGAATGGCCAATGGGGTGTCCGACAGTCCGAGCACGTTGACATTAGTAGGCTGAGGAATCAAATTTAGTTCACCTTGTACTCTTTCAGTGATAAATGAAGACTGACTCCCGCTGTCAAGAAGAGCCCTCACTGTTAGAACTTGATTAGTATTGGGATTCATTAGCCGCACCTGAGCAGTGCATAATAGAACCTCAGAATTAGTACCATTAGTATTGGTCATTGCTGCTAAGTTTTGGGTATGAGATTGTGTAGGGCCAGTACGGGGAGCTTCGGTCGGGTCCAAGGGATGCAATAATGTATTGTGCCTTTGCTTACAGTAACGACAAGAACCCGGCAACCTGCACCTCTGTACCATATGACCAGACCTAAGGCAGTTCTCACACAAATTTAATTTAGATACTATGGTACCCCTCTCCTCGTTACCTTTATTCCTAAACGAGGTGCATTCATAAAGACGGTGGGCACCTTTACACAACAAACATTCAATAGGCTTATAGGCTGACGGTGCATTATGCTTAGTAGTAAGGGCAAAGGATTTAGTCTGAGACTTAGGTTGAGAAGGCGGGGGCAATAATTTAGGTTTATCTTGTCGTTGTCTACCAACGGTCTCTAAAACGTTTGCACGGCTCTTCAAGAATTCAAAAAAATGATCTAAGGTAGGAATTTCCGGCAACGTGGTTCTAGCCTCCTCCCATTTATAATAAGTAGTACTGTCTAATTTTGCTGTCACCATATATATAACAAGTACGTCCCACTGCTCGACAGGCAACCCCAAGGTACGGAGAGCCCGCAAGTTTTTATTAACATGATCAACAATAAAACGAAGTGACTTGTCGGTCTCTCGCACGGTCTCGATGCTGAACAACGCCCTTAGGTGATTATTAATTAATTGTCTTTTATTGTCATAGCGTTTACACAGGAGTTGCCAAGCCTTGGAGTAGTTTGCATCGGTTACCTCTAAATTACAAAGGACGCGAGCAGCTTCTCCTTCTAAGTAAGAGAGAAGATAATGGAACTTGTGAATATTTTTGATGCTATTATTTTCATGTACCAAAGAGATAAACGTTTCTTTAAATTCGAGCCATTTAAAATATGTGCCATCAAAGGTTGGTATTTTTATAACCGGCAATTTAAAACCCAGTACGTTATCATTATGATTACATTGAGCGCTCTGATTAGCTTTGCATGATGAGAATGTTTCTTTAGCGGCCGAATTAGTATCTATTAAGTTTTGAGCTAACGAAATATAACTGTCAAATTCCTGCTCAAAAGAATCGCGGATATCTAATTCCTCAGTTTGACTACATCCCTCACAAATTTCTAATTGACCCTGCACCGCATCGAACTCATTCAATAGTGTCTGTATTCTTGACAACTTCAACGATAATTTATTAACATCCAAAACTGTAACATTTTCTAACTCAGAGAAATCATCTAGATAAGTTTTAAATTTTGTTAAACGACCTTTAATATTACTACGCTTAGCTTTTAATAGTTTAATATCAGCCATATCGAAAAATTATCAAGAAACAAACAAGTAAATAAGTTAAAGAAATAAAATAAATAGGTACGATACGCTCCTCGCTTCAACAGCTGACTGGAACGCCGCTTGCACCCGGACCGGAACGCGACTGCACTCTGCCTTGTCAGCTGACTCGAGCGCAGACAATAGGTAGTTGCTCGGGGCAGCGAGATTCCCCGTGCACTTCTGTAAATGCACCAAAGCACACGCTAAATCACAGATTGAATAACAAGTAGATATATAAAGACCTTTAGTTAGACTTTCTTTATAATTTAGATTATATTTCTTTAACTAGATTGTACTATTAAAATCTTTTTGTTTTTAAAGCCTATAAAAATAAAATAACTACTACAAATAGCCAAACGACAAAAATGTACTGTATTTAAATTTTTTTTTTATTTTTACTATGAATAATAAATCAGCTGCGAGAACAAATAGTGACCTATTTATGCTAATGTATTTAAGAAAATTAAGCTAGATATTTGTTTTTTAAACAATTTACGTACACGTTTAATTACTTGTTGTTTTAATTACTATTAATGGCAATATGAAGTTGATTATATTAATTTAATTATGAACTTGATTATGTTTAACCTCTAATGCAATTGTTTAATGGAATGTTATAATTTCTAAATAATATCAAGAACACATTTGACATTCGAGAACTGAAATCAAATCTACACAAGACAAAGAGGGTTTACTAGGAAATATAGGAACGGGCTCACTTGATGAAGGCCAAGCTATAGGTATTGGACAATTTGGTTTTTGCTGACTGCGTCGCTGGTTCTGCGCCGCCGCGTCGTTGGCGCTCCGGAGTGTGGTGGACTGGCTGCACGCTGTAGGCACATAGGCGCAGCGGATTGCCTTGGTGTTCGCCCAGGAATCTAGGCGCTGCGTAGATGATGCGTGGCGTGTCCCCTTGTAGCCTCTCAGAGCGATGATAGTTCGTGATGCAGACTTCTGAAATTCTGATCCGATTAGTTTGTTGCAGGTCCTGTCACGGTCGCCACTTTGTTCCGTATAGGAGCAAGGAGAATTGAAAGTTCGTCTTCTTTAAATATACATATGTATTTTGAGAACTGAAGCTAGTACTAGTTAACACTTTAGACTTTACAATCTTTATATTAGAATTTGGAAAACATTTTTGTTTTTAAACTTAATAAGTTACATGATCACTTTGTTAAAGAAGTTAAGTTTATGAAAAACTATTAATTAGGTTTTTTCTTGGTTGAGATAATGCAAAGGAACCAGGCGGGCGACACTCAGGTAGTGTTCCAATTACAGAGCATCAGTGACGCACAATGCCAAATTCTTAAGCGGGCTTTACACACTCGTTGCTAAGTTGTAGCAATTTATCGTAACGATGAGATTGTTACAATTTATTGTTGTGTGTAAACGGGAGATTGTAGCGATTTATTGGGATTGGAGTTGTGCTCTGCTCTTTCGATTTGTTGGAGCGATAAATCGTTCAATAAATTGCTATAATTTAACGTAGCGTGTAAAGCCCCCATTAATTGGAATGTTAATTTTTTCAATTGTACCACTAGAATGCGCTAAATTAAATGTTAAAAAAAAATCATAGACTTAGCAACCTCATCAATGTATAAATTGTATAAATATATAATAAATCTGAAGAGTTTGTTTGATTGTTTGTTTGAACGCGCTAATCTCAGGATCTACTGGTCCGATTTGAAAAATTCTTTCGGTGTTAGATAGCCCATTTATCGAGGAAGGCTATAGGCTATGTATCATCACGCTAAGACCAATAGGAGCGGAGTCCACGCCGACGAAGTCGCGCGCAGAAGCTAGTGTATAAATAAAGTGATATCTATTTAAATAAATGAATCCCTATTTTCCTTGGTCATGGTCACGCCATCACGCCTGAGCGGCTGGACCAATTTGGCTAATTTTTTTTTTTTTTTTGTTTTTGTTATTGTCAGAAGAAATTAAGAAAATTGCGCGGAAAATTGGAAAATTTAAAAATACTTAACCTCCAGATAAAATTATTTCTAATCTAATCTTAGCGCTTTAGACAAGAGAAAACTTATTTAATGTAATCTTATGACGTTCGATATAGAACTGACAAAATAATAAACGATAAAATATATGATAAATATAAACGTAGTTAGGTACTTTACAATTTTACATCGATGTTTAGTTGGTACAGGTCGTCAAGAGCACGTCAAGAGATGGCGCGATTCGTAACACCTACTATTATTTTCAGTGTATTTTATAATCAATTGCAATAATGAATAAAATATAGCCTTAAGCCTATGGCACTCCTGAATAGTGTAGCTTTCTGTTAGTAAAAGAATTTTATGATCGGATCAGTATTTTCCAAGATTACCCCCTGCAAACAAACAAAGTTATAAAATTTACCTCTTTATAATATTAGTATAGATACCAATTCGAATTCAATATTCGTTGAAAAGCCGTTTTCGACTAATTAAATTCTTTACTGAGTACAAAGATTTATCATTTGTATCCAAAATTGTTACAGCAGCATGTATTTTGCACAATATTATTGTATCAATAGACATGATAACTTTGATCTTTGTAGATGATAATCATGGATAATATACAATTGTAGAATTTGTAGAATAAATTTAGAGGAACATGGTTATAAAGAACAATATCAAAATAATAAAAATGATAGAGATCGTAGAATACTATTATTCAGAGACTTGTTTCCAGATACACAAGTTTCATAAGCTCAAAATGAAATATCTATACTTTTCTACACCACTTGTAAATTGATTTGTAAAATTCAATTAAAATGATAAAGAATTAAAATTTATTAAATAAGTAATCTACTGTTTATTTAAATAAAAAACTTTAAAAAATGTTTTATTGGTTTTGCATGTTATAAACATAATAAACTTTTAAGTACAATAATATCTTAATCTAAAACTTAAAGTATTTGTTTTGGCATGTTAAAATAACCTTTTTAGGCACATACAATAAACTCTTAAACATTAATTTTTGTTAATTTAATGAATCTTCGCTGTCGGTACGATTTTTTTAACAGTTTTTCTAGAAGTTCACATTTAAATTTTTCTAGATTTAACCAGTCCTTGTGCTTCTTTTCATTCAACTTTAGTTTTTCACTTGCAATATCTTTTTTATATTACATTTCTGTTTCACGAACATCGATTCCATTTTTTTAACTCCATTTCTTTCTCTTTCATTTCTAAATATTTAGTCATGTTTTCATCTCTAGCCTTGTGGTTTTCTTGAATGTTTTGTAAAAGTACCATACTTTGAATGCGTTGCTGGTTTCTTGCAGTTTTTTTAACGTATGCAATTGCAGTTGTTTTGAATTTTTTACTCTTACTAATGTTTCTTGATCTGGGTTATGTCATGCTTCCTTTTTTTCCATCTGTAGAAAGTATCAAAGAAGAAAATGCATGTGGAGTGGAAACATTTTTCTCTTTATGAAAAATTTGTTCAAATTGCTCAAATATTCAAATGTCATATGAGCTCTTCTACTCATAATGTTGTTGTCCTTATATTTTTATTGTTTAAGCGATTAAATTTTCATTTAACCTGATATGCTGTTACCTGTAAAACCATAAATTAATCCTTATAATGAAGAGTTCTAATCAACACACTATTAATAGTTTAATACACCTTCAGCATTACTGACATTAAGTATTTTTACCTGCGTACATAAATCTTTTAGGCCTTCTGATGTTTTCTTCCACAAGCGATTTATTGTACATTTGCTTCATATAAGCTAAGCATTGCCATTGTGGCTTTCTTTGTCCACACAGCATCAGAAAAATTAGAAACATAACAGACAATTATAATTTAATTAAAACTTCAAAACTTAATCTGCAGTCTATAAACTATACATTTAAAAATTAATGAAATTATTATTTCTCAGTATTACTCTCTGTTTTAAAATCTGCAGAATTAATGAATTTTTAAGTGTTCATCAATTTCAATATTTGCAGTGTAACCTAAAATAATTATACAAATAAAACACTTAGTTCTAATCTTTTAACTTCTTGCTAAGAAGATTGAACATTTTAAACATTAAAAAATTATTTAAATTATAAAAAATATTTATCTTGTAACTGTTTGAAATAATTGTAATAAGTATATTATTAATGTAACATTTTATACCTACATTGTAAGACGTTAAATTTTATTTCACTATGAACTATTTGTACCTGATAATTAAGAATCATGAACTTCAGGCTCTTCGTACTTAGTTAAACACTTGCTGATTGCTCTTCGTGGTTTTCTTTATTTTCATTTTCGTAAATATGAACAATAGGGTACTTTCCGTAGTGAAAAATAAATTATAAAATGTGATAAAAATTAAAATTTATATAGAAATACGTCTAAATATTTTGATTTGGAATCATAAAAGCACATTATTGATTTATTATATTGAAATTAAAAGTCGTATATTTTAATCTGTATATCACGTGACCTAAAACACGAGCCGCCATGGTGTGACGTCATACGGGCAATAACAAAGTTCTGTCAGTGCTGTCAACAGCTATCTATATCAATAATATCTATCAATTTTAGCTTCAAGGAGTAATAGTTGTGTTCTTTCGTATAATAACTCTTCATATCTTGTTCCAACTGAAATAATAATTATGCATTCATTACTAATTTGTTGATGGTTGTCATAGTAATTGTAGGTTATGTTACTCTCTTACATACGTCAAACACTTTTGTTATTGCACATATTACGTCACCAAAATGGCTGTAGCGTTTTCGCGGTAATAAAAAAGGTTTAAAATTTAATTTAATTTTACGGCATGAAAGCGTGTTTATTTTGCCGAAATATATTTTTTTTGTGGCTTTTTATTAGAAAATGTTGATTTTGAAGTAGTTTTTCAAACATAGTGGAATACCCTATTATGATTGTCGTTTTCATTTTGATAACATTTATGATTGCCTGCTTCATTCAATGTGATTCAATGATTCGATCAGTCATTATAAAAAAAAAAAAGACGTGTGGCACTCGGGGACTGCCGCGGTAAAGCTATTGCATAGCATTTTGTATCAACTTATGCAATAATTATAATATTTATTTATTTTATTTATGCAGTATTTCTTTTTCTTTGATATTAATTAAAGTTACACTTTTTGAGCGTGGTGACCGATAAGAAAACAAATTTTTTTCTTTTATTAAAAAAATTAAATGCCAAATTTTATCCGGAAATAGTAACATTATAGGCAATATCATATTTGCATCAATGAGTAATACGCTCAACTAGATAATAGTACTAACGCCGGTGCTATCCCATTCATGTAGGTCATATTTTTTATTTCATCACGCATTCATTGATAAATGCCGGCAAACTCGCGTCGAAGCTCAGACGTCTAATCGCACGCACACAACGCCGTGTCGAAGACTGCCGAACTGAAACGACGTTAGACGATGCACAGCCTTCAAGCCACACCTCCGTGCCCGTCGGAGTGGGGAGCGTGAGGTTTTTTCGTTACTGGGGGAGCGTGAGGTTTTTTCGTTACTGATATTCTCAAAATTGTCCCCGCGCTCAAGGCCCGCGAAAGAAGCTATGCAATAGCTTGAAAGGTTTCGTTAAAAGTTTTGAATTCTAAACTGAAATAATATTGTAATCACATTTTAAATATGGAATACAAAAAAAATATAGGCAATGTTTGTAACTTCATCCATACTTATATTTTTTTATTATATACCAAAGTTTATTGCACTAAAAAAAAGAATATACAGAAAATTACACATATAATTATGACATATAGTTGATGGCTAAGGTGGACTTATCCCACAGACTTATCCCTAGAAAAGATCTCTTCCAGTCAACCTGCAACCAATGGTCATGAGAGAGTGTCATATTATCATATAGCAGGGACACAGTGCAAGAAATAACAACGTAAAGAATAGTTAAATAACTGTAAAATATTAAAAAATTTTGTCACAGTCTGAATTAACTTTTTATTATTTCCAAAAAATTACGAAGAAAAATATTTTTCAACAATTCAACATTACTAACGATATAGGTAGTTGTTAATCTTAATAAAAAAATTCGATCAAGGGATTCGAGGAAGGAATCAAAAATTTAGACCAATTTAAAGAATAAACACTAAATTAATGTTAATTTTCTGCTACTGAGTAAACTGAGTTGGTATAGATTGTAATTTGTATCGTTGTACGCATCACGCAAAAGCAGTCCTTTTTAATGTGCTCAATTGAGCGAAGCTTTGCTGTAGTTGAAACATTCAATGTTGAGCATTAAACCGCATAATGCGCTTAAATCCTGTAATAGGAAAACTAGAAACTTGAATGTGCTCGATTGAGCGAAGCATTGCTGTAGTTGAAACATTCAACATTGAGCATTACGCCTTAAAATGCGCTTTGGTGCTGCAATTGGAAAACACACTCAATTTGCTATACTTTCTCTACCAACCTTAAATTTTTGTATAAATTGGCAGAATTGTACGTCAAAATGAAAAATTTTAAACGCCGGAAACGTCATAAACGTCAAGTATAGCAAATTATTTTTTTCCAAATGTCACATTCTATTCTAGTCTAAGGCCCTGCGCGCACTAGTGACATTTTGTCACCGTGACGTTTTGTCACTGTCACCGCGTCCATCATCCCTAATGGAGGTGCGCGCACTTGGATGCGTGACAATTCGGTGACTTTTTTGTCCGCGGAGGACGCCAACATGCCCGTGACGCGACAAAATGTCACGTGTCATATGTACGTAGGTTGGCAAACATGGTGTAGAACTTTCCACTTATCAGCCTATCACTCCAAAGCGGGTGAACCCAATACTTTTTATTATTGTATTTCTTTCTATTTCTAAAAACGAGCTCACAGACAACCTATATCTGTATATAATCTGTCACTGCAAGTGCGCGCAGTCGCGAAGGTGACGGTGACGTGACAGTGACAAAGAATTTTTTGTCACGGTGACAAATGTCACTAGTGCGCGCAGGGCTTAAATCTAAACACGTGTTTTTAAAATATTTGTTCATTTTTTATGGATTCTTAAAATTTAACAATATTTTAAATGATAATCTAATTTATACTATAGCTTTATAACAGGTTTGTATTTAAACATAGTCATGGTTTTCTTATGCTAGACTAATTAATTTTGTTTCAGGAAAGAGGTTATTTATGTATGTTAGGTATTTTATTTCTTTACAAAAAATAATATAAAAAGCTATGCATAGGTTTTCGAGTTATTCCAATTAGTTGTATTATGTTCTACGTACATAAACAATTATAATTTCCCGTGTTATCTCTAATAACATTTTCTTAAAATTACGTATTTACAATTAAATAATGCATAGAAGGGACATAATACATAGCATATTTTTATGTTTAGTAGTTTTTGTACTTCCATTCCTATAAAGAATTTAGAGAAGTCCATGAAACCCTATGTGCTAAATCAAAGATATGTCATTTGCGGACTACAAATAACCACTGGATCCAAAGTGTTTCTTAGTAAATTTCCACTTTGTCCAGATCTATAATATAGATCTGGACAAAGTGGAAATTGTGTACTCTTAAAATGTATTGTAATATGTAATGTAATTGTGTACTCTTAATGAGTACTCTTATTTCCTTAGTTTGAAAATTATAATAGTTAAAATCAATCACATCAATTTATTTAATTTACTTGTTTACAAGCAAATCTCGCGACAATATTTATATCATATAGATTATGTGTAATGACTTTATAAGTAGATAGTAAAAGTTTTAAAGTAAAAATTTATTTTTTTGGTTTTAGCACATTCAAATAAAAGCTTGTTTTTTAAAAAGGTTTTTTACTTTTAATTTATTTTTGACTTTTTATTCGGTTATCACGTCACTTTATTCGAATTATTCTTAGCAAGCCCTTTCATTTGATACCCATATTGTAGAAGTGCACTAAAAATAACTAGTCCGCACTCTTGGATATGCTGCCATATTGGATTTAGAATTACGTCACAAAGTTAACCATGCATTGTCATCCAAATTGAACCTGCATACAAAATTTCAGCTCAATTGGTTACTTCAAAATTGAGTTGCAAGATTACACCCGAACAAACATACATACATGCATAAATACAAACCATGCATTGTCATCCAAATTAAACCAGTATACAAAATTTCAGCTCAATTGGTTGAAGATATCTGCTTCAAAATTGAGTTGCAAGATTTCACCCGAACATTCATTAAAGTGACATACATACATACATACATTGCAAGTTAAATAAAAGCTTGTAAAAATTACATATGCTTAAAGATCACAAATATATACTTAATGATTAATTTCATTTTTCATTGATTCTCAGATGTTAATTTGTGGGTTAAAGCAGTTCAGAGTGAAGACTTCATAAAATTGCACCAAACAACATATTGGTGTGGGTCATACCTATGCACTATGTTAAGAAAAAATAGTGTAATAAATTTCCCAGCGCCATTGAATGATATTCCTTTGAAAGATTTTACATTATAGAAAACCTAAAAGGTATGTCTCGAGAGGTATTAAATAATTTTGTAGTAATTTTTATGTATCATATTATAGGAATAAGTACCTGGGTGACCGAGCCCAGCTCGGTATTTTCATTTTATTTTTTGTTTTTTTTTTCTCGGTATTTTTATATTTTAATTTTATTTAAATAATAAATCACGAGTGAAATTAAAAAAAAAAAGAGATAAAACTAATCTGGAGACTGAGATTCGAACCCGGGTCAACACAATTCAACACCCGCTGATTTCCTAATTACGCTGTTACAGCTACGTTAACAGTAGTGAAATTAAGCTTCGTATTCTAATGATATTTTTTCATTGCCTAAAAACAGGGATAAAAAGACATTTTTTTTAAATGAATCCTAGCTAGATCAATTTTTTGCCCCCGAAATCCCCTGTATACTGAACTTCACGAAAATCGTTGGAGCCGATTCCGAGATTCAGATTCTATATATACAAGAATTGCTCGTTTAATAGTATAAGATATAATTATAACCACCATGTAGTATAGTAACTTGTTACCACAGCCGAAGTTTTGGATTTTTAGTTCTTTTTTGTATATTTATTTTCTTAGGTCTAATACTTTGTTTTGAGAATATTATTCCTACTTCTACGGCTTTACAATAGGTTTATTAGGTAGAAAAATTGTATTTTGTAGTACTTACCTATATTTTTATTACTTATAATATATTTTTATGTTTTCATTCCTCTAGAAAATACTGGGAAACATAATGCGCAATATCAAAAATGTGCCATTTGTTGGCTAAAGAGGATCCCTGGAGCCAATATATTTTTGAGCAAGTTTCCACTTGATCTAGATCGGTTAGTGTGTAAAGAATAGAAAAATACAATATTTTTAAAAAAATCTCCTTAAAATCTTTATTACAGTCAATAACTAACTGTAGTAATAAATTACTTAAAAATGCTATTCCAACACTAAATTGCCACAACCGTTGGATGACAGTCTTTTGGAAGAATTTCCTCTGCAAAGTGAAGGGAAAGAAAAATCTCGTCTTGAAAGGTACAAAAAAAATTGCAGTAACTTTTTATATGTTTAATAGTTATCACAATTATAAATTACCTACACGATTAACATAATTATAAAAATATGTATTTTTTTCTTGATGTTCTTGTTTAGCTATGTATCTAGCCGTATTTCTGGTTTTTAATATGTTAATTGATTTTTATGATAAATTTCTTTTTTATTTTCTAGTTTTTCAAGATATAACGAATTCGGAGAATGTGCAATGGAAAGAAAATATTTTATCTACAAGTGAGTAAACTACTTTATCATATTATATTTATTTATGTTATACGGTTAAAAGTAACAAATGTGTTTAAGAGGTACAGCATCTTGCTAGTTTATTTTTGTTCATGTAACATATTTTTAATGATAAATAAAATTAAGATTTTTATTGATGACTAGCCTGTTGCCCGTTGGCGTGACGAGTTTGTAGTGACCCTGCTTTTTGTACCGGGAGTTGTGGGTTCGAAACCCACCCTGAGTCTGTGTGTAATATATATATGTATTATTAATAAGTTTGTTTATCGAAAAAATATATATATATGTAGCTATACCAGTCGGCTGTTACCTATAACACAAGCATTATGGTCTAAGATCCGGAATATAACAAAATCTTCCCTTATCTGTTAATTAGATGAAACAATTTTTTATAGGCTGATTTCAATATTGTGAATTTATAAAAACAACCTCTGCCACCATAAGCCTGATGCAAATAATAATACTTAAAAAAAAAATTTTTTTCTTCTAAAAAATCTTTTCCCTCTCATGTTAATTACATGTAGTAAGCTAAAACCGTCAATATTTTACATTATATACCTGACTATAGTAGGCACCCATCTCTATGATTGATATACTTACCTGCAGCCAGGTTACTCTGACTGAGGTTACTGACCTGGCTGCAGGTATGTGTAGCAATCATAGCGATGGCTGCCTACTACAGTCAGGTATATAATGTAAAATATTAACGGTTTTAGCTTACTACATGTAATTAACATGAGAGGGAAAAGATTAAAAAAAAAAATTGCAGCAGGCTTATGGTGGCAGAGGTTGTTTTTATAAATTCACAATATTGAAATAAGCCTATAAAAAATTGTTTCATCTAATTAACAGATGAGGGAAGATTTACCTTCTCGGATCTTAGACCATTAAGTTGCTTACTTTAGGAACAGACGACCGTGTGTGTATTGTATTTCTTTATACATATATTTATATTCTTTATATTTGTTGTTAACTAGTTGTATGGTTAAATAGCTGCCCGGACAGACTTCGTTCTGTCTGTTATGTTTTTTTTTTAGCATAAAAACCTTCCGTGGGATTTTTAAGGAACATACAAAAAAAATAGCCGAATCAGTCGAGCCGTTCTCCAGTTATGCGCTTAGCAACATTCATTTTTATTATATAGATTAAATGAACTTAATTATAATAATAATTGACGCCGCGTTGGCGCAGCGGCACAGCACTGGATTGCGATTGTCTGTTGCGCGGGCGGTTGCGGGTTCGATTCCCGCACACGACAATATTTGTATTGGCCATACAGATGTTTGCCGTGGTCTGGGTGTTTGTGTAGTCCTTGTGGGTCTCCCCACCGTGCCTCGGAGAGCACGTTAAGCCGTCGGTCCCGGTTGTTATCATGTACACCTGATAGCGATCGTTACTCATAGTAGGGAATATATCCACCAACCCGCATTGGAGCAGCGTGGTGGATTAAGCTCCGATCCTTCTCCTACATGGGGAAGAGGCCTATGCCCAACAGTGGGATATTACAGGCTGAATCGTGAATCGTGAATCGTGATAATAATAATAATTTGCAGTTGCAAGTCTTATACGTTTTTGATGTGACAAAAAGTTTTCTTGACAACAATGTGTTAAGCTGTTTCAAAAACACTTCATCTTACTATGTACTGGAAATTAAAATAAAATTAAGATGAGATTATATAAAAGTCATACAAATGTTCACAATTGTTCTTGTACTGTATAGAAAAAGATAAATTTTTAAATATATTTTTTACTGATAGTGGCAGTACAATCTCAGTTGTAATAAATATCATATACCTAATAGATTATTGTTAGTCAAAGTTCTAAAAAATCATCTGACATAATATATTAAAGTTATTATTTATACATTTACCTATATAATATTGTCCCTTAGATATTAGATATCTATGGCTGATATACATAATTATCACTGATAAAATGAGAGATATATGTAAAACACTTTCTGAGTAACAAATATCTTTAATATCTTTAACTCATATATGCAGTGCTTCACAACATATGATACAATGCAGTATAAGATTTTTTGTTTTACTGTTTCTATAAAATGATTATGAATGACACCTTTAGAAAAAAAAAAATCATTTCATCTTCGCAGTCGGGGGTAGAAGCTAGTAGTAAATAAAATTCAAATAATTTAACTTTTAGTAAATAATTAAGTATGTAAAAAAAAATACCAGTATGTATGATGCATATTTAGATATTTTACTACTATTTTTCAGGTGCTGAATACAGCTTTGTCACCTTGCCCTCTACTTCGCAGGCTCCACAAGGACTTACTTATGAAAAAAACTCTAGGTAATAATTAATAAATAAAAAGGACAATGCCCATTTGTGTCCGGTACGTGCTTTGACTAGTTTAGACAATTCATATATTTAAGTATCGTTTATTAATTGAAACTAGATTTTTAATAATATTCTAAAAGTGATCAAAGCCGTGGTTTATAATTTAATTTTAAAAAATATTTTAGTTGTATTCCGCGTTTGTCATGTCAAAATAGTTTAAATATAAATAGCAAGTCGTCATAGCAACCACACAAACAAACGCTTTTTTTAAATTAAAATATAAACCACGGCTTTGATCACTTTTAGACTATTATTAAAAATCTAGTTTTAATTAATAAAGAAAACTTTAATATGTCAATTTTCTGGTCGTGTTGGGGTTTATAATTTAATTAAAAAAAGCGTTTATTTCTATAGTTGCGTTTCCGACTTGGTATTTATATTTAATATGTTTTGACAGCACAAACCCGGAATACAAATAAAATATCTTTTTTAATTAAAGTATAAACTACGGTTTTAATCACTTTTAGAATATTATTAAAAAATCTATTTTCGATTAATAAAGGATACTTAAATATATGAATTGTCTGAACACGTACCCGGGCACGGCTTCATAGAAAATAGGCATTGTCCTTTCACATTTTCAATTTTATTCAATGACATAAAACATTAACAGTAACATGTCTACTATAAGCATAGCTAACTAGCATTTAATTTGTATGAAATTTTAATTTTTTTTTTTAATTTATCTTAACAAATTTTATCTTGTTTTTTTATGCCTTTTTTTAATAATAGATGTGTATGTCGTCAAATATATGACTAAATAAAATTTAAATGATTTAACTTTTAGTAAATAATTAAGTATGTAAAAAAAATACCAGTAATAGATGCATATTTAGATATTTTACTACTATTTTTCAGGTGCTGAATACAGCTTGTCGCCTTGCCCTCTACTTCGCAGGCTCCACAAGGACTTACTTTTGAAAAAACTCTAGGTAATCTCTATATATATATAAATGAATCGCTGAATGTGTTGCTAAGCGCAAACCTCGAGAGCGGCTGAACCGATTTCGCTAATTCTTTTTTTATGATATTCCTTGAAGTACGAGGATGGTTCTTACGGAGAGAAAAATTTAAAAATTTCACTGAAAAAGTCTAAAAACAACAATTATCTATATTCCCATACAAAAGATTTGTAATAATACTTAAAAGTCAATTTCAATTTTAATACCATACCATAAAGTTTAGTGTTAGTGGAGGGGTTCCGGGAAGGGTAAGTATTAAAAAAAAGTAAAAGATTAAAGAAACGACTATTAGGCGGTACGAAGTTCGCCGGGTCAGCTAGCTCAATATAAATAAAAATTTCACATTTTCAATTTTATTCAATGACATAAAACATTAACAGTAACATGTCTACTTTAAGCATAGCTAACTATAATAGCATTTAATTTGTATGAAATTTTAATCTATATATATAAAAGAGATATCCACCCATTGACTCATCACGATATCTTTGGAACCATAAGGCGGAGAGACTTGAATTTTGGTAGGAATATTTCTTTCGCCGAGTAGAGGTCAGCTAAGAACGGGTTTTACGATATTCCACCCCTAAGGAGGTTAAACGGGGGTTGGAAGTTTGTATGAAAGTCCTATGTTTTTGAAGTAAGAGACTTCAAATTCAAAATGTATGCTCTATAGATGGTGTTGAGGTGTACTAATAATGTATTTTGAGAAATCAACCTCCTTTTGGGGTTAAAACAGGGGATGGTTGTTTGTATGAGAGTCCAATGAAAAATGCACCTACAAACTTGAAATTAGGAAAGGCTATAGCTATGATTTTCCTCAAATTAACGCGGGGGTAACCGCGGGACACAGCTAGTTTTATAATAAATGATTTTTAAAAATGATAAATTAAAAAAATAATTTATCTTATCAAATTTTATCTTGTTTTTATGCCTTTTTTAAATAATAGATGTGTATGTCGTCAAATATATGACTAAATAAAATTTAAATAGACAAATATATTTTGGACTATTTTTCATTTCAGACCTACATACCTACGCTGAAGAAGTTCCTGCTGAGTCATTACACAAAAAGTAGATTAAGTTTCAAATGCTTTTGGCAAATGTAATTGATAATTTAGATAAACTTGATAGTGTTAAGTATTCAACCAATACGGGATATTACAATGAATGACATCTTTATTTATCCACTTTACGAGCGCCAGTTTGTGCTAGTTTGATCTAATCTTTAATTTTGAAATGGTTATCACAAACATATTTCAGTTCATGAAAAAGGAGGACTATTTTTAATCCTTGGCTATGTTAATGTTATAAAAATTAAAATATTGTATAGTGAGACTGTTTCACAAGTAATACTCTTTAGTATTGTTTGTTTATTAGATATCTGTTAATATTTTTGAATTATTTTTGTAAATCTTGTTATTATTATTGTTATTACTATATAGTGAGATGGTTTCTTATAAGTAGGTAAGATCATCTCTTCAGAATCATGTTACTTTAGTAGATATCTACCGAAATTACTAATTTCTTAACTAATATCGTTTTCTTTTAAAGGTCACTGAAAAGTGCATTAGTTTCAAGTAACAAGTTTGAAAGTATTATATTTATTTTGGTATAATTATATCTACTACAATTGACATCTTATAATTCCTTTTTCTAAGTAATTGCAGTGTTTTTAAAATATTTTCATAATAATATGATGCAAACATTATCAAATAGATAAATCTATACTAATATATGTAGGAATCAGAAGTGAGGAGTAGGACGGATGGCCTGGTTAATTCACAATGTAATTTAAAACAAGATAATTACACTACTTAGTATTCAATGGACTCACCGAGCGGGTACCGTCTATCGCGTGGCAGAGAGACAACTCGACGCAGCGCCCGGGACTTGTGACCCGAGTGTTGGTTTACGGCGGCGCCGCCTAACAATGCGCATTGGCACTCACCACCACCGGTCGAGTTGCCCAATCAGTAACAATTAATTCGTGTACACAAACTAACTATTAGAAGAGTCGAGGTTAAGCTACTAGCAGGATACACAAGTGCACCGCGCCAAGCCAGAGCCAAGACTGCCTGAGCCGCGGTTGCACCGTTCGTTTTATGCATGACAGAATGACTCGAATAATAAAATGATGTAGGGTAGGTGAATATCGCAGGTACCGACATTAATAACTATCTGTATTGATTCCCCGACACGGCCATTCTGACGTGCGCGCGTCCTCGCGCGCTATTTATTACAACCTTAGGTATTTTTAATCAAAAAAACAAAATATCGCTCGACTATCCTGACAAAAATCTATTCAACATCTTAATATCTGGTCCGGTACACACTGACCCTTTGGACTAGAAACAATTGGTTTCAGTTAGTAAGTCAATCAGTCACACCAGTCACAATATGGTTAACATCATTATCATTACAGTCATATCAATATGGTAAGTAACACTGATCTAGGTTTAAAATATGAAAACCCCTATAGTTCAAACAGGTGAGATTCCTGCAGCGCATCACTCATCATTACAAACAGTCTGGTCTGAGTCGTCGCCCACTAAAAGCAGGCGAGACTCCTACAGCGTTACACTCATCATTACAAACAGTCTGGTCGGAATCGTCGCCCACTAAAGCAGACGAGACCCCTACAGCGTAACATGAATCGTCTCCCAGAACAGCAGGAGAGAACTTACTAGCCCGGATTGTTTGTCCATCAAATGTTTAACCATCTCACTTTTTTTTCACTCAATTTACTATTCATCTCTTAAGTACTGTCGTTAGTTCCGAGTCAGTATGAGAGGGCAGACATAGTATATAGTATCACAGTTGACAGTCATAGTATCAGTTGGCAGTCATAGTATCAGTTGACAGTCATAGTATCATATGTGATTACTTATTAGCAAAATCGACAATGCTCTTTGTTGGCACAACTGAAAGCCATTAGACCGAAGAATTAACTAATTATTATCAGAATAGGCCAGTATAGGTCAGTGTGAACCTGTTTCACCTCAATTAATAAACTATATAAGTAATAAAGGGCAAGTCACGACCATCCTGATAGCACACGCCCTCGTCTGAATGTAAACAAGACGATCAAATTTAAAGCATCTTTAGAATCTCGGCCTACCTGTCCTTAACGTGAAATTACATTCTTTGCTTCATCAGTCAATCTTTAATTAAAAAAACTACCAATCGATCTTATCACTTCAAAGACGAAAGGTTCCTCTAGCCGTAATTAAAAAAATAAAGTTTTATTATTGACACATTAAGATCACATACAACGCTCAACAACTACTATTACCACCTATATCGTCATCACCTCTTGTGATACGACCAACACATATCGTCATCACCTCTTATTATACGACCAATACATATCGTCATCACCTCATGTGATACGACCAAATAGCCATAGTATGTGCTCTATTTACTCATCAACATTTAAAAAATCTAACAACGTACATAAGTAAGAGGAATCTTTCGTAATTGATCGTGAAGACGTGAACATACCTATAGGTTCTATTACCAGACAACTATTTTAAATGTTTCAAGAACTTTAATCTGAATCATAAATGTCGTTAAACCAATTATAACTAATCACTTTACACAAATACCACAGCCATGTACCATCGACGTCATCACAACCAAAACTTTACACGCACGTTTACTTCTACAACAAGTTACAACCAAGCTTGCAAAGTCCTCGAGTAAAGACCTCTAACACTACGGCTCTTTAGACGAAGAGCAATCACAGTACATGTGTCAGTCACATACATCTCAGTACACATATCCATCGAATGGATCACCCGTGTCAGTCACCTCTTGTGACTACACGCTACGGTATCAAACACCACGACCTCCGCCAGAGTTAAACGCACACCGCGCACCCATGAACTCTTGGGTTGCCCCAAGAGACACCTTCTACAGGGCTACGACTACTAAATAACTACACTGGTACGTTTGAACACATTACGGTCGATAGAGTCGTTCACTCGAGTCTCTCCCTCTACTTAAACTTGAACATCATCATTATCAACAAGATCATAAATTACATCAATATCGTCTGGTACATGACGTGCTGGCATTTCTCTTAACTTTTCGTGAGCAAATTTGTAGGTACGTTGACAATTTAAGCTTTAAGGGTATACCGATTACCTTCGAGAACTTCTAATACGCGAAAAGGGCCTCAATATTTCGGATCAAGTTTCGTTTGATGACGGTCCTCATTTTGTAACAGAACAAAATTGCCAATAGGATATTAAAAAGCCTAACTGTCCCTATGAAGGAAGTAGCGAAATCATATAGCTCCATTTACAACCCTTGCTTCCCAAAGTTACACAATAATTATTAGAACAGATGGAAACATACTCGTATCAAGACTTTTAACAGTTACCTACAACGACTGCCTTAAAATGTAACTGCTCACGCGTTAGTGACATTTAACTTTAAAACGCGTGGTTAACAAAGTCTAAATCAATTCTACATCAAGAGGTATGAGTAAATATACTTAGAAAATGACATACCTGTCTACTTATTTAACAAACTAGCTACGTAATTAACTAAAATAACTAGTATCTAAAGGAATAATTAATATTCTTAAACTGAAAATATTTCATTGAGTCGATTGAAAATTCTTCTTATATACAAAATCGATTATTATTTCAAATCAAATTGGTATCGTGTGAGGGAGTCTCTAATTTCAAATTTTTAATGGTCACCTACTCATAAACAAAATTATTAATCTGAGGTTACCTACCTACAACTATTGTTGTAACAAGTTTACGATTGCACCAATTAGGTGTTATCAATTAACTCTCTGTAATTTAAACGTACTTAAACAGAACAACTAAAACAACTTTTAAACAGTTTTAAAAAAATCAATCAAAGGTAGAAAAAGAGTAAAACCCTCAATGAAACACTCATTTCTCACTTCTAATCACATACGTCATCATCATAATCATCTACATTCACGATACGTGTGTGTTTTAACTATATCGAATTAATTATTATCACAGTAATCACTTATACGCCACGTTATTAAAACTACGTAACTAAACAATAGCTGCTCATACAATTACAAATTACAATAATCCCATCAATAGATGATGAAAATGGTGACTGACTAATCAGAAAATTAATATTAACTATTCGGAAGATGGTGTCTCTAACTTTACGCTCTTTCGGTACTTCGACAAATAATATTAGTTAAAATATCGTGTAAGATAGTAGACGTAAAGACAAAAATATCCGTTACAGAGGGTAATCGGAAATACTCAAGCTAAGACGATATTAACACTTTATCACAAACAAGTGGGTAACCACAAAAACGTAACGAAAACATAGCTACGCAGAGTCATGTACCAACGTAAATCAAACTTTCAATAACCAATTCATTTTCTACAACACCTACAACTATGTAAGCCACCCTTCCAACCAGCAATTACAATTGCTCCACAATCAACGCGTATCCCTCTTGGATCACGTCACAGTGTATCCCTCCTGGATCACACATTCATCACAGTGTATCATCCTCTTGATGACTACACACTACAGTCTTTAGAGCGCTTACATCAGTTTTCTGTCACATCACTAAAATGTTCACCATTATGATCGTCATCTATAAACTCAATTGGTACATGACCTTCTGGCATCATCTGACATTGTGACTGAATCGAAACAAAAACTGAATCGCAAAATCTATTAGCAAAATTAATCACTACACAACTACCTTACGTATCACAATAAAACTAAATTCAACAAATAACCGGTAACTCGAATTACGTAATCGAACACTGAACAAAAACCACTTGTACACCGGTAAGAATAAAACAGAGCGACCGAAAAGAACTAAAATACAGTAAAATACAGTACATCGATATTTTCATCACCAAATGTTGCAACTACCTTGCACACTTGCTAAAAATAGAATTTAAACAAAGAAACCCAAACTCCGAATTAACTTTAAGTACACGACTACGCTCGCGATATTAAATATTTTTTTTTTTTAATTTTGAGCTTAGTCTATTCCTCAGTCATACTAAGTAAAAGTTTATGAAGAGACAGGTTACTATTACTACTAAATCGGTTTAAATGATGACGACTCGACTTGCGCTTCGATCTACACGGGACTACGCGAACGCGATTCTCGTGGCATCATGAAATAAATTACTCACTAGTAACACTCTTAGTGGGCACGAGAACAGTATCCCACTTCTGATGTAGGAATCAGAAGTGAGGAGTAGGACGGATGGCCTGGTTAATTCACAATGTAATTTAAAACAAGATAATTACACTACTTAGTATTCAATGGACTCACCGAGCGGGTACCGTCTATCGCGTGGCAGAGAGACAACTCGACGCAGCGCCCGGGACTTGTGACCCGAGTGTTGGTTTACGGCGGCGCCGCCTAACAATGCGCATTGGCACTCACCACCACCGGTCGAGTTGCCCAATCAGTAACAATTAATTCGTGTACACAAACTAACTATTAGAAGAGTCGAGGTTAAGCTACTAGCAGGATACACAAGTGCACCGCGCCAAGCCAGAGCCAAGACTGCCTGAGCCGCGGTTGCACCGTTCGTTTTATGCATGACAGAATGACTCGAATAATAAAATGATGTAGGGTAGGTGAATATCGCAGGTACCGACATTAATAACTATCTGTATTGATTCCCCGACATATATAAAGCTGAAGAGTTTGTTTGTTTGATTGTTTGTTTGTTTGTTTGTTTGTTTGAACGCGGTAATCTCTGGTTCTACTGGGCCGAGAAAAATTCTTTCAGTGTTAGATAGCCCATTTATCGAGGAAGGCTATAGGCTATGTGTCATCACGCTAAGACCAATAGGAGCGGAGTCCACGCCGACGAAGTCGCGCGCAGAAGCTAGTTAGTTTATAAATGGATAAACTTTTGATCTTGTTCATTTATTTGAGTTTTCAATTTAGTTTTAAGAACTATACTTCTTAAGGTAATACATTGCTTAAACAGAAGGTTATAAAAACATTTTACGGCCCCGCTTTGCCATACTTGTCTGTAAATATTTAGTTCTAAAGTTTTAATAATAATATAATTATAAAAATTGATTTACTTCTGATTTCACTTCCATAAAAGTGTTAGTAACAGTTTTATAACTTAAAAAAAAACTAATGTTAGTATGACACGCTCAATGTACATACTCCTGTGATTGTTATTTTGTGTGAATTAAAATTATTATCAAAAATCAAAACAAAGCATTGTAAATATATATAACATTAAAAAGAAATTTATTTCAAATATTGTTAATATAAATTAGTACAATTTTTTTAAATAAGTAATCCAGACAAATTAGACGTATAATGTATATTATGTAAATTTGTCCTACAGGTGATATCTTAAAATAATTCAACGCATTTTGCAGTGAACATTGAGAGCGATGCGAAATCGTGAACATTTGATGTGTTTTAGAAGTTTATATTCTAAGATTTTATTTATTTTGGTATATTAGGATCAAGTATTTTTGTAACGAAAAGAATGTGACACATGTTTTGTACAAATTACTGTATCACTTAAAGATATAAAAAAGGCTATAAGAGAAAATTTTAGCAATAAGTAATAATGTGCTATAGTAGGTATACTATACAAATAAACTGACAAACACTTTATAAAATTATAACTTATAATGTTATTGTGAAATATTGTAGATAGGATGAGGCATTTATTAAGATAATTACAGTTTTTTTTTAATATGAGGTACTCCTCTAATCCTTGGCCATTCTAATTTTATGAAACGAAAGTGTTTGTCTGTTTATATGTATACCGTATCCATAAAAACTGATATTTTGATATGGTCTTGAAATCATCTTATTTGTTATTTTTTATTATTGTGTAGTGAGATTGTTTCTTATGTAAGGCTCTTCAGAATTATGTTTCTTTAGTAGATATCTATCGAAATTACTATTTCTAACTGTAATGTTGTTTTCTTGTAACAATCACTGAAAAGTGCTTTAGTTTCAAGTACAAAGTTTGAAAGTATTATATTTATCAATTTTTTAAATGTCTACTACAATACACGTCATAATTCTTTTTTCTAAGTAATTGTATTAGTGTTTTTTAAAAGAAATTCATAATAATATTATGCAAACATTTTCAATAGATAAATTAGTTTATCCGTTTATTTTGAGCTTGTTCATTTATTTAAGTTTTCAATTCAGTTTTACGAACAACATTTACATTTTTATTTCTTGCATTAGAAAGCCCTTTCATAGGTTACATTGCTTAAACAGAAGATTATAAAAAAATATAATACAGACCCGCTTGATCATAATTGTACCATTATTGACTGTAAATATATAGTTCTGGAGTCTTGCATTGTAAATATGTATAATATTAAAAATAAATTTATTTCAAATATTGTTAATATAAAATTTAGAAAAGTTAGACGTATAATAAATATGTAGATTTGTCCTACAGGTGGTATCATAAGATAAATAAACTTGTTTTACAGTGAACATTAAGAGTGAAATGAAATCTTGAACATTTGTTGTGTTTTAGAAATTTATGTACTGAGATTTTTGCCATAATTTTATTTATTTTGGTATATAGGCTAATTAATATTTTTAGAAGAGTAAAATATAAATAATAAAAATATATTTTACTAAAAGGCCTTTTATTTAAATTAAAATTTATAAAATTATAAATATGAGAACCCTGTAGCCAAAAGTATCGATAATTTTAGCGACTAATTTATCGACCTTTTTCCACACTAGTATCGACTTCCGGTACGATAAAAAAATTTCACAACACTATATTCCATCATTACCAATTTAACGAAAAAAAAATTTAGAGCAACCGTAAAGTTGGTACCAAATGTATAGTAAACCTTGAACCCGGAGCTCAACCGTGTCTATGAAGTGACACCTCTTTCTCTTTATATGCTCTTTGAAAGGAACCAGAAAGTATGTTGCTTAAGCTTCGACCCATCTTCGTGGCGTAGTGACGCTTCCCTTCCAGTACGCTGGACGTTGTATGTGGACGCCGGCCATTGGCTGGAAAATGTGGGGTGACCCTCGACGCGTCCCATGACTGGCTAGAAATAATGGCGTGATGCCTGGCGCGTCTCATTGGCAAATGTAATATAGATAATAAAGTTTTTAATTATCCGTTCGGAAACGGAGCGGAGCGAACAGTACATGAGCTAGATATTTACGCCCGGTTTCCCAAAGGCTGATCAACGCAAAAATTAACTAATCATCTGTCAAATAGTCCGGGCTCCCTAGTACATTTTTTTCACTTGATTACTAGCAAGCTAATTTTCCTGGAGTAGCTTCGTGTTGATGAGACGAACAAAAATTTCCTTTACAAAAACTCTCGATTGTGGTAGCTAACAGAGGTCGCAGGTGATAAAGCAGCAGTGAGCATAGGATCGGGATAACGTACCACGCAATTTGTAGGACAATATTACCATCAAATTATATAAATATTAACTAACTAAAAGAAAAAAAATCAGCTGGTTAGTAATAATTGGTTAAGTAATAATAGTTTAACCTCGTAAGGTCATCAACTTGATGACCTCGTAACTACTTGTAAGGTCATCAAAAATTGATTTCTTAGCTGTTAACAACCACAATCGAGTTTTCGTAGAGGAAATTTTTGTTCGTCTCATGAAAATGAAGCTACTCCCGGAAAATTAGCTTGATAGTAATCAAGTTAAAAAAATGTACTAGGGAACCCGGACTATTTGACAGATGATTAGTTAATTTTTGCGTTAATCAGCCTTTGGGAAACCGGGCGTTAGTGTAAGGTAGTAACAGATAAAACTTTCTAGTGTGTGCCCAGTACTAGCCGGATAAGGGATTACCTTATATACTCATTGGGAATAATAACTAAGAAGGAAAATTTAACGGTACATGTAAAGGACAGTCAATAACAACGGATTTCCTACCTTGAGTTTCCTCACACCCGGGAACACAGCAATGTTTTGCTGGTGACATAATTACCTACACTGTTTACAACAAAAATAAACAGTAGTAACTTAATTATAATACACTAATTAGTAATTTTATAGAATACCAAGAGTTCAATCTCAGTTAAACGAATAATATTGTGATTAAGGGCCTGTTTCACAATGTCCAAGTAAAGTACCCTATAGCTATTTGACAAATTAATTATGTGACACATAAAACAAGTCCATGCATAAAACTTCTAGTCCTCATTGCGTTTCACCATCATCAGGGGGGGTACACTCTATTATCTTAGTACTTCTATGTAATCGATCAAAGCGGCATCTAGTGATTGTTTGGTGTCAATTTGTGGTAAAACAGTTCTGTAATTAACCATTATTTTTATAGATGTCGCTTCTGCTCGTATCAAATTGTTGATAAATATGGATGTTGCCACTTGTTATAGTAAATTGCGCTTAAGGGTGTTTATAAAACTACCTTTACTGGGCCTACAGATACAAATTTAAAATTTAATCACTTTTAAATACATTTGAAATGAATTTATGTTTCAAAAAATCAATTATATACCCTATATAAATGTAATTTGTGGTTCTTTCAACTAAATAAATACAAAATATGTGGGAAATGAAAATAATAATCTAGCAACATTATAAAACTAAAACGAACGTTGACATAACCATAATGACACAACCTTGAAGCAGCGCCGTTTGACGTGGTTTGACTTTTAAAAGCTATTGTTTTTATATTTGTTAATTAAGTACCTAATTGTAATAATTTTAGCCCAAAACTGGTAGGTACATTTATTGTAAGTTGGCATAATTATTCGAATTTTAATGTTATCGCTCGTTAATAAGGTAAGGTAAGGTGGTAACGTTATAAAGGTGTAATAACTAATTATAAATTATTTTTAGTTTAAGTATAATAATTTTAGTCCTATTCATCAGTTTTCAGAAGTAATGAGAATGTATAACGATTCTATAATATTGAGTACCTATGTAGGTAAAAAAGTTAATAAAATTTTAACTTTATAACCTATAAGAACTATTTACTTAGTAGGTAGCATTCAAAATATTTTTTGTCATGGTTTTATTTATGTTTATTTACATAATTATCAAATTAAGAAACAATATGTATGTACAAATTCAATAAAAGAAAACCACTAAGGTTTGTACAATACACATGTAAGGTTTGTACATTTTACATTTCATAATGATAAAAAAGTAGTATTAATGGTAAAAATAGTATTTAAAAAATAAAACAATCACAGTTACATTTTCATTTGGTACATCAATTTTTATATAATGTATTTTAATAATATTTATTTTTTCTCAGTGTTGTCAAAAGATAAAAAAATTTAAGTTATTGTTTAATATTATTGCTTTTGATACATTCAACCAAATGTGATGGTAGTATATTTATTAAGGGACTATGTAAGTCATTGTTCTCTCACCATACACGTTGTTGGCAAGAGCTGTGTTTAAGTGGTTTCTCGCTACAACCCGTGTAAATGTAGGGTGTTGAACACGTTGCCTAAACTTACTACTCCAGAAATTTTCTTTTAGAACAGTATACTCAAACTTTTTATGTACTGGTATAATACTTTGCAATGATTAAAAAGTGCAATTTTGTCATTATGAAATTCAGTCCTAATATTTGATGAAACAATGTTTTTTAATATCTTAATTGTAATTTGTATATTTTGTTTAGGTAACTTTTGTAGGTACGACCACAACTACTGAGGCCATATTGGATATACGAATCTGCCAGAGCATAATAAAGTAACAATCTAATTTTTAAAGGGATTTTTTTTTTTAAATCATTATGTTAACTAAAAATTTTCTTAATTTGGCACATACTCGATCTATTTGTGATCTCCATGAAAAGTTGTTGTCTATTACCAGACCTAAGTAAATCTGTGAATTAACAACTTCAATAGCTGAGCAAGCACAGTTATTTTTATATTTGACATGTAAACTGTTGTGGTTGTGAGCAATCAATTTTGTTGTGAGAGTGTTGCTGATGTGATGATTTTATAATTAAAAGTTTACTTTTGTTTGTATTAATTAAAATTCCTACATCATGGCACCACTGTATCAATATGTCGAAGTGCTTCTGAGGAATATTATATATTAGTATTCGTTATATATTATTTTTCATTTACTAATATTGAAATTACCTTATATATTCTCTTAAAAAGAAAAATTGAAAACTTTTGCTGTTATCATTTTCCATACAGCTTAGACACATATTAATTTTTTTTTACAGCTTTAGATTTATTTATATAAACAACAAATTTAAAATTGGTTCTGTCAAAATTAAAAATGAAAAAGTTATTCTTTAGCATAAAAATTGTACCCTACAGTTTAAAATTACTTATTTATTGTTCAAACATATAAATTAATAAAAAAAAGTCAGTGCTAAATCGCTTTTATATAAACAATTTAATTTGCAATAACAAATGTTGAGATCAATAATTGAGATAAAAACTACCCTATCTCCCAAGTTAAACCAAATTACAGATGCTTACAAAATTTATAAAAATTGATTTAGTAGTTTCAGAGTTTATCGCTAACATACATCGTGACACGAAATTTTTATATATACATAATTATATAGATAGATATGTATATATATTTATACAAGGTAACTTTTTCATCAATATCCACTTTTTAACATCGTTCATCTGGATTGAAAATTAATAGCTCATCAATACAACATCATTTCTAAATCTCCGATTGATTCTTTACGATTTTTTTTCCACATTAATCGCTTGAGCCTGTGTTGTCCTACTGCTGGGTATAGACTTCTTTCCCCATGTTGGATAAGAATCAGAGCTGCTCTCCGAGGCACGGTGGGGAGACCCACAAGGACTGCACAAAGGATCAGAGCTGCTCTCCGAGGCACGGTGGGGAGACCCACAAGGACTGCACAAAGGATCAGAGCTGCTCTCCGAGGCACGGTGGGGAGACCCACAAGGACTGCACAAACACCCTGCCACGGCAAACATTTGTATGGCCAATAAAAATGTTGGATAGCCTACAACACATGAGGCATCGATTTTTGGGGTTGGGGAACTGTCGAACTGTACCACTTCCACCCCCAGCACTGCACATATATATATAGAAATCCGAAAAAATAACCAAAACCGAGTCTATCTATGCCCAGTTCTGGGGCTGGAAGTGGTACCAGAGGGTAACCCACCCACCCCCTCCCAAAACCCCATAAATCGATGCCCAGTGCTGGGGGTGGAAGTGGTACCAGAGGGTAACCCACCCACCCCCTATCCTCCCCCAAAACCCCATAATTAGATGCCCAGTGCTGGGGGTGGGAGTGCTTCCCCTTCCCCCTCCCAAAACCTTAAAAATCTTGCCCAGTGCTGGGGTTGGGAGTGGTACCAGAGGGTAACCCACCCACCCCCTATCCTCCCCCAAAACCTCATAATTAGATGCCCAGTGCTGGGGGTGGGAGTGGTACCCATTCCACCTCCCAAAACCCCAGAAATCTATGTCCAGTGCTGGGGTTGGGAGTGGTACCAGAGGGTAACCCACCCACCTCCCTCCTTTCCTCCCCCCAAAATCCCATAATTAGATGCCCAGTGGCGGGAGTCCCCTTCCCCTCTCCTCCCAAAACTCCATAAATCGATGCCCAGTGCTGGGGGTGGGAGTGGTACCCCTTCCCCCTCCCAAAACCCCAAAAAATATACACCCAGTTCTGATGTTGGGAGTGGTACCAGAGGGTAAAGCATCCACCCACCCCTCCTCCCCTCCCCCAAAACCCCATAAATCGATGCCCCATGTCCTATAGACACCCAAATGTTTGTCATGTGCGGGGATCGAACCCACAACCGCCAGCGCAACAGCCACAAACCAGTGCTATAACCGTTGCGCCAACGCGTCGTCCACGTTAACTCATAAAGTCTCATAAATTTTTTAAATCTAAACATGAGCTCATAGATTCTCATAACTTTTACATTACATCCATTATGCTCATAAGATTGTAGATTTTTTACGTAAAAAGTTATGAGTTTCTATGAGATACTGAAGATGCTCATAAGAACTTAGAATCAAATGAATTGTGACCGCTATGAGTTTCTATGAGTAATTTCGACGACAAATACACATATAAAATCTCATAGAATATTTTCGTATTATTTTTTTATGAGATCCTATGAGATTTTTCCAGCAGGGCTATTATTCATTATTATTATTAGTAGTAGTATCAATAATAATTGTAAAAATGAAAATTTGAAAGGATGGGGAGTTTTTACATCACAAACTGAATCATTGTACACGTATTATATGACTTCAGCCTGTTATATCCCACTGCTGGGCATAGAGGTCTCTTTCTTGCCTTCGATGCGGGTTGGCGGATACATGAGTAACGATCGCTATCAGGTGTACATGATAACAACTGGCACTTACTGCTTAACATGCTTTCCGAGGCACGGTAGGAGACCCACAAGGACTGCACAAACACCCAGACCGCGGAAAACATGTAATGAGATTAATAAATAAATAATATAAATTACGGAGGAAACTAGTTTTTGATGCAAAAACTGTTTGAGTTTTGTTACCTGGAGAAAAACCTAACAAAGATTTTAGTACCTAATTATCAGGGAGTTAAGTAGGTATATTAGGGTAGGATCTAAACATAATTCTACTCTTCATTTAATCTAACTATGTAATATAATATTACATAATATAGCCTTCATTCGGACATGACAATATGATATTTGAAAATATGTAATATAATCATATGATTATTTATTTAAATAAATAGCATACAGTCTGCCTCACATTCATAAAAATTATATATGTAGTTTAATGTTATTAATTAGTGATGTTCCGGATATCCGTATCCGTATCCGTATCCGCGGATATCCGCGGGAAAAATGAGATCCGTATCCGTCACTTTTCTTGCGGATCTTTTACGGATCTTTTATTAATTTTCAAATTAAATTGACAGGATAAAATGCTGCATACGTAGTATAATTATTTTAAAAAATTCCATTCAGAGTATTTAAAATATTTAGCACCTTTAATTGCAAACATATATTGTAGTAAGTTACCAAACTAATAGTATATAACTCAAAGATACTTCTTATGAGATAATCAACTATCTTATGAGTTTACTATTACACATAGAAAGTTATGACATTACTTTTATAAATATAAGAAAATGAAAAACAAATAAGTTTTTTATTGAAACAACTTTTACGGATTTTATCGCGGTTTATTAAGCATTTTAGATGCCCGAGGTTTCCTGGACCTGGTTGCTAAATAACTGTTTCTCGCAAACGAATAAAACCCGACTTCAATTATAAAACTAGTTATCACATCTCGATAAAATTTACCTAAACTGCCACTGGATAATATAGCTTACTACGTTATACAATAGTTTAAATCGAGGTAGTTTCTAATAACGTTAACGAAAAAATAAATTACGACAACGACGCGTACGCGCCGTTACATAAATACGCGTCATTAAAGATTACTTATTACATCTCAATCAAATTTAAATAAAACTATAAGACAAGCACTAGCTTTCGATTAAAACAAGAATCATCAAAATCGATGTACCCAGTGTAAAAGTTATGCGGTATAATGCAAACGTATAAATCGACGAAAAAATATTCCAGCAAATACGCATTATTAGATATAACTTGAAAAGTACATACTCGTTAGATCTCAATTAAATTTGAATGGGACCACGTGACACACCTTTCGATTAAAAAAAAGAATCATCGAAATCGGTGCAATCACTAAAAAGTTCTAAGGTAACACACATTAAAAATACAGACGAATTGAGAACCTCCTCCTTTTTTGGAAGTTGGTCAACAAAAGTAATACGCGCGCAATGCAAGTTGAAATCTGTCGTTTCAAGATCACGCGCCGACACCGATTGAGTGAGTAAATAAAGATCCGTATCCGTATCCGTATCCGCGGATCTTGACACTAAATATCCGTATCCGGATCCGTATCCGCGGATCTACATTTTTGACGATCCGGCACATCACTATTATTAATATTAATAAATTTGGATAGGAGAAATATCAATTCGATGTTGTTGTAAGTTTAGTAGAGAGGAAACCTAAGTAGGAAGAGGGATGTTCAATTCAGGAAGAAGGTTATATATAGTAAATGTGTTGATAGAACAGGCGAAGAAGATGTGGTCGAGTGACCCCTTTTCAAAACCACACTCTCACAGAGAAGAGAAGAGCCTCTTATTCTAATTTTATTTAGAAAGACAGGGGTACAGCAATGGTCTCAACGAATTCTACATAAAATAGTGATAGATTTTTTATTTAATTTGTTGAACATTGAAAAAAAAATTGTTTTCTTGGGATGAGGCTATGTATTGATAAAAGGTAGGTTTTATGATATTTAAACCTTCCTTTTATTTTGTTGGTCTTATCCCAGTCATTCTGCCAAGATTGGTATGCTTGTCTCTGGGGAAGATTGAGGATCCGCCTCATGGAAAGTAGCCTGCTTTGCAAGAAAATCCACTACCTCCAAGGGCGGATCCAGCTTTGGCGCCAGGGGGGGGTCACAGTCATGGTCAAGGCGCCAGGGGGGGGTCACAAAGTCGTGGTCAAGTAAAAAGAAGTTATAATTTAAATTTTATAATGATAGATACAGGTAAAAAGTAGGTATTTTATTAATCTATGTAGGTAATGTACTTAAAAATACCTATATTGTGACAAAAATCTTGTTTAACAATTTTAATTAGTGGTCCACCTAGGTCCTGGACACAGCCCAGGGGGGGGGTCATGACCCCCATGACCCCCCCCCTGGATCCGCCAGTGACTACCTCATTACTTACCTCTTTTTACTCCTGCAGAAGATTAATAGCAATACTTACGACTGCATAATAGTTCCGACTTAGTATTAGGAGTTTGGTTCCTTCTTATTGTTAATCGAGTTAATGAAGAAATAAGACATCTTCAATATTTATCTGAATTATAAAAGATGAACTCAAATTACTCTGGATGTGGGATTTGAGTGAATCTATTATAATATCTTTTGGACCAACGACCTACGGTCTTACATTTAATGATTTAAATCACATCTCGATAGAATCTATAATTATCATCTCCAATTAAGAATATTAAAAACAATTGTACTCATATACTTACACTAGCTTCTGCGCGCGACTTCGTCCGCGTGGAATAGGACCAATTCTGTCATACATACACATGTCATGCAGAGTATATAACCACTACGTTTTTGTTATGTCATATATATGTCTGTTTGTCTGTTTTTGCATAACTTTAACTGTTTACGCAACGCATGCAGCGGAAGATTTCAAAAGGAAATAGAAAACCCCGATTTTGAAACATTCTTCATTGGTGCTCCGCTCCTATTGGTCTTAGCGTGATGATATATATATCATCACGCTAGGCTATAGCCTATAGCCTTCCTCGATAAATGGGCTATCCAACACTGAAATAATTTTTCAAATCTGACTAGTAGTTTCTGAGATTAGCGCGTTCAAACAAACAAACAAACAATCAAACTCTTCAGCTTTATTATATTAGTACTAGCTGTACCCGCGACTTCGTCCGCGTGGAATTTAACAAAAAAGTTAAAAAAAAGTTCGATAAAATGATCTTTGATATTCTTTGATTTCCTTTATTAGCATGAGCAGGCGGTCGAGCGATGCGGGGCAGAGGGTATGGACTCGCCCGCGCCCGCGCCGCCCGTTAAGGCATCTCAAGGAAAGAACGCTAGCTCGCCGAGCATTAAATGTTTCGCTGCTAATTACTTCTAACGATGATATCTCAAAAACCATTCATCTGATTGATTTAGTGTAAAGAGCAATTTTAATCTGTATTAAATGACTAAGCTAACCATGGACATAGTAACTAAGGACAGAGCACTCGCAGCTGAAAAACGAGCCGACAGAGATAGTTAGTACGGAGGCCTTGTGTCCCTTTCTAATAGGGTGACATTAAGATTTGGAAACTTGAAAAATCTGACACCAGTATTGACGACTATTATTATATTATTAGATTCATTTATAATGAATAAATAATAAATATTATATTATTATATTTATTATTTGTTTTCATGTGTGTCAATATACAGACTTGCACTAGGGATGGATTACAAAATCAATACATATAATAAAAATGTAACAGATCGCTTTCTGTATGAATGGAAATGGAACCTTTATCAACGCAAATAGCACTCAAAACAATGATTGTTAGAATTTTTGTCTGTTTCAGAAATGTGTTTGTCTGTCATCTCAGAAACGGCTTATCCAATTTAGGTGTAGTTTTCATTAATATATTGTGCTAGGCTGCACTTAACATTTAGTGTTTGTTTTATGTCAATCGGTTCATAAATAAAAAGTTATGCCAATTTAAAGAATCACGTTGAACATGTAAATAACCAAACGACGGTGCTTATAATCCAAAATAAACCAAAACATGTATTGAAAAAATGCTGTCCAAAGTCACTATTCCACGCGGACGCAGTCGCGGGCACAGCTAGTAAACAATACAAATAGTACGAGTTATTTATTTATTAATCTTAGACCTTAATGCTATATTTGTTACAGTTGGCAAGTAAATACAGTCCAAATAATGTCATTACAATTATTTTAAATTTAATATTTTATTTTTATTTGAACAACAAATAGTATTTATAACACAAACATTTCTTTTTATATCAATAAAAGTGAATAAAGTGACGCATGGTCACCATAGTTGTAGATGGAAATTTGTTTATACGAAAATGAACACTAACACAAGGTGTTAAGCATTATATTCAGTTTTATTACAGTCTTAAACAATGTCCACTGTGATGTTTACGAGAGTTACCGTAAGAAAAAAAAGAAATAGGCAAAATAATAATTTATGTTTTCTTTTTATTTAAGAATAAATTTAAAGAAATTAATTTTAATTATGATTTGCTGACTTACAATTGGTAAAATAACATTAAAATACAATTGTTTCAATGGAGTTTTAGGTCAGCCATAATTTTTGATCAGAAACATTTTTATGCTGGCAATATGAAAGAACGAGACACAAGGCCTCCGTTGTGACTATCTCTCTCGGCTCGTTTTTGCATTTGTATAATGCGCAACCGAATATAATACTTAAGTCGTTGGACTAGTGTTCATTTTCGTAAATACATATTTTCAGAGTACTCTGTCCTGTTAGGTAGGTATTACGTCCATGAAGCTAACTAACATATTCATTTTGATAAGGATTAATACCGAACTAAAGAAAATAGCTTTGAAAATAACGTAATGTTTTTAATTAAAAATTTGAACATAAAAGTGGTTATTGTAGGTCAACCGTAAGAGATAGAGATATGCTATCGCGGACTTTTTTGTAGCAATTTTATAGATTTTGAATTCTCTAGTACATTACTTAACTGTATCTTTGCTAGTTTACGCGGCTTTCGCGTGGAAAGTTCCCAGTTGGCGAGATTTTTTGCGACCTCTTCAACATTTATCGCCGTATTTCAGCTAATTTACATAAAAGCATAATAAATTATATACCTAAACCTTCCTCAAGAATCACTCTTTCTATTGTTGAAAACCGTATAAAAATCCGTTGCGTAGTTTTCGAGTTTATCGCGTTCAGACAGGAGGACAGACAGACAGACAGGAAGACAGAAAGACGCGGCCGGGGGACTTATTTTTATAATAAGTATAGATAGATAATAGATATAATCTGAATCTCGGAATCGGCTCCAACGATTTTCGTGAAATCTAGTATGCAGGGGTTTTGGGGGCGAAAAAGAAAATCTGAACGTTAGAAGTGGGTCAAAATGAAGTCCAAAGGAGTCGGTTACAAACATACATATTAACAAACATACAGGTGAAGCTAATAAAAAGCGTGTAAAAATGAGTCATAATAAAATAACAAAAAACATTACAAATCACTAGATTTAGTAATTTTCATGGAAAATGTAGGCTTGAATTTATTACTCCTTTCTTAACAAAATATAATCTGCCATCGGAAAAAATTACAAAAAAAAATCAATAAAACATACTTATAAAATTGTTTATAGACCAACATTTATAGAGAGAGAATTAAATGGTCGTATGTTAATAACTTAAAAAAAAATATAGAAATACAAAAGTATTTATTATTTTTATTATAATAATTATAATTATTCTTTAAACACTATATATTCATTTTTTTTCCCAATTTTTTTCATAATATGTAACTACCTAATTATTTGTGTAGTTTAAGAGCATTATTCTAATACTTAGTTTATAATATCTTTATCGCATAAATTGTATTTTTTTTCTGTAAATAAATAATAAGTACAATTTTTTATTTTTATTGAATTGAAATTTTTAATTTCAAGTTCCAACAATAATTTCAACAATATTGGACTATTTTGCACTATATGAATAGTTTAATATCAATATTAAATCAGAATAATATAGATTCTTAGTTATTGAAATGAAACAACTTTTACAGATTTTATCGCGGTTTATTAAGTTTTTTAATTTCCCGACGTTTCGGATACTTTACACCAACCATGGTCACGGGAGGGATGTCCTCCGCGATAAAATCCGTAAAAGTTGTTTCATTTTCATTAGAAAACAATAGATTCTTAGTTTTTCAAAAATGGTAATGAAATCTCTTAACATGTAAAACAATCCGCCAGCTCTGATCCTTCTCCTCCATGGGGAGGCCTAAATGCCTAGCAGTGGAATATTACAGGCTGAAGCGTATGTAAAACAAAAAAAAATTAATCCATTAAATTACTTCTTAATAATAATGAAATCAGAATTAACTACTAAAATTCAATTAAGATCAAAGTTAAAATTAAAAACCAATCAATACTTAATATTATTATTTTATTTCTAATAATTCTTACTTCCTCGTAATGATGAGGATCGCGACCACGAATGACATGTCTCCATTGAAGGCGATTGTACGCAGCATGTGTTGCACGATGCAAGCTGCCTCCCACTGCATTCCTGATGACGTCGGACCATCTTGCTGGTGTCCTCCCTTTGGCGCATTTTCCTTCAACTTGACCCAGTAGTATGAGCTTCTCGAGACTATGCTTGGGAGACCGCATAATGTGCCCGAAGAAGGTAAGGGCCCGCTCCATGCAGATCGTTGAGAGCCTCTCGGTGATGTTGAGCTCTTGTAAAATAGACTCGTTTGTCCGCATGGCAGTCCAAGGGATTCGGAGTAGTCTTCGCCAACACCACATTTCAAAGGAATTGATCTTGCTGCAGTCGCGACTTCTGAGGCACCAAGTTTCCTAATAATATAGATACATAATAATTATTTACATGACATAAGTCTTAGTCACGTAGACACTGTTAGAGACCTGGGTGTAATGCTTGACTCCAAGCTAACTTTTGTTCCTCATGTTGATAATGTTGTGAAGAAAGCATCTAAAATTTCTTATTAGAAATGTAAAATCATTCCGCTCTCCAAATACTAAAATTATAATAGTCTTGTAAGAAGCATACTTGAATATTGCGTCCTAGCTTGGCGGCCTCATTATGCAACACATAGCCTAAGAATCGAGCGAATCCAAAGGCGATTTGTGTACCATCTAGCCTACTTTACCGGTGTTGCTAAAAACAACCTAGCTATTTGAAACGCCTGAAACATTTCAAAATGGATTCATTAGAGAAGCGCAGGAACTCATCCGATTTATTATTTTTGTTTAAATTACTACATAATCATTATTGACTGTCCTGAACTATTGTCAAAATTTAATTTCAATATCCCTCGCAAATATCCCAGAAAACCAATTATGTATGCTCCTGTATCCTCCTTTTCGAAGATCAGTTTTGGGCACAAACTCGCCAGTTTTACGGCTAAGTAAAATATACAATCACTACATCAAACAGATCGATATATTTGGCACAACATTTCCGCATTTTAGGAGCCGAGTCCATAATCTTGCTTTCGATTTACCATCTACTAGTCGTTGTGCTAGATAGATAGATGGTATGACTTGACGTTGACGTTAGATAGATGTACTTGATGTCAGTTTTGTAGCATTTGTTTAATCACTGTTTTGGATAACTTATTTTATGTTTTGTATACTGAGTTGTGTTTAATTATATCCATGTGGTGTTTACCTACATGAGTTGTGCACTTAGATTTAGCATAATGTATGTTCTGTTTTGTAATGAATGTTTTAGTGTAATAACTGCTGGTAAACCAATAAATAAATAAATTTTCCTAATAATATAGATAGATAATTATTTCTTACGAACAAATTTAGTCAGTAATGTCAGGACTCTATCTATTTCTCTTTCCATTCCTTCGCGCTCTTTATGGAGTTTGGCATGCCCTACCTCCACTTCCAATTTTTTTGCCGGGGTCTCTTTTTCAAGAGAGACCATGCTTTCTTTAGTTTTCTTGATGGAAGATGAATCTGAGAAATGAAAAATGTCTATCAAATTTAGAGTTACAACTAGTTAAATTATGTTGGGGGGTTATGTTGCTCGCGTCCGTAGGATTTACCACCTTTCCTAGGCCCACCCTACACGTGCCCCCTGGGTGGTGCAAAAAGAGCAACAACGCCGAGTCACAGGCGGCGGTCAATTAACCTGTTCTTGTGCTCCCACCAGCCAAGGGGGACTAAATCCCCTCTAAAAGAGTGGACATGATGCCTTGGGAAAGCACCATGATTATTCTCCCAAACCCCCACTTTTTATGAAATATGGTAGATAATGAGAATGCGATGTCATGCGACCCGGCTAACCCCCGGCGCTTGCAGGTACCCGGGCCTGCAAGTGTGAAATCTGTTACCGAAGACTGTACAGGGGTGGGCGACCAGGCCCCTGTGTCAGTAAATGCGTCTGGCAGCACCAACAAAAAATTTGCTCAGCAAGTCTTCCATCCGAGCTTGTTCAAAACTAGACCTAAATCTTCGCCTGTGGGAAATATTCCAGTACCTACGGAAACTGAACCTGATAAAACTGAAGTCGAACAGTCAAGCCACATTAAACATACTGAATGGCAGGAAGTATACAATAACAAAAGAACGAGAAGTAGCCCTAAAAATACAATCAGAAATCTGAAGGCCAAACCAAACTATTGGCTGGCAACTCCAACTCCAATATCCACTTCCAACAGCTTTTCTGAACTTGAGAATACAGACCAACAGAGGCCACCGGAGTCTGAAGCCGCAGCGATGGCCAGGCCCCCTCCGTTCTTCATCGATAAGGTTGCGAACATTCAGCCCCTTACAGAAATGCTAGAAAAGGTGGCGTGTGGGAACTATGAAATAAAAATACTTCAAGGCGAGCGAGTAAAAATACAAGCTAAAACTCACGAAGCATACTCTACTATATACAAAGAATTAAAATCTAGAGACACTGAATTTTTTACCTACAAAACGAAGCAAGAGAGGAGCTTTAGAGTAGTATTAAAACGGATCCACCCTTCAACTAACACTGACTCGCTGAAAGAGG
Source organism: Melitaea athalia (assembly GCA_905220545.2). Taxonomy (NCBI): domain Eukaryota; kingdom Metazoa; phylum Arthropoda; class Insecta; order Lepidoptera; family Nymphalidae; genus Melitaea; species Melitaea athalia. The sequence goes on along the minus strand of HG992207.1, from coordinate 3,316,333 downwards.
CTCTGGAAGACTTAGGACACAAGCCTACCAACATATGGAATATCAAGAATAACAAAACAAAACAACCATTGCCAATGTTTTTTATAGACCTACAGCCAAACCATAATAACAAAGATGTATACAACATAAAAACACTACTCAATTGTCGCATTGAATTTGAACCACCAAGACCCAAACGCACTATCCCTCAATGTTCAAACTGTCAACAATATGGACATACACAAAACTTTTGCCACAGACAGCCCAAGTGTGTTAAATGCGCGGGATCTCACCTTACATCTAACTGCCCCAGGAAGGAACGCTCTGACAAAGTGAAATGCGTACTCTGTGAAGGAAATCATCCAGCCAATTATAAGGGCTGTATTGTATACAAAGAGTTACAAAAGATTAAGTTCCCAACTCTTCGCCCCAAAAGACAGCATTCGACTAGTCGAGAATTCCTACAACGGAAAACTAATCAAGAAAGTGCAAACAAACCAAACTTTGCTTTAGACTCGGAAAAATCTTATGCAGAAGCATTAAAATCAGGGCCAAAACCGCAATTATATAATGATCATCCCACTAGTAATGAACAAAATTTACTTGAAGCCATACGAACCTTAAATGCATCAATGCATACTCTTATGAGCCAAATGATAAAGATGACCCAAATCCTAGTAGACTTCATGTCCAGAATGCCAAAAAATTCGCTGCCTTAAAGCTATGCGTATGGAATGCTAATGGGCTAACCAAACACTCAAATGAGTTAAAAACTTTCCTTAAATTGAATAAAATTGACATTATGCTAATTTCGGAAACACATTTCACACCCAAGAGTTATTTCAAAATTCCCGATTACAAACTATACCATACCATGCATCCTGACGGTAAAGCATATGGAGGGTCAGCTATCCTTATCAAAGCTAATATAAGACATTACCAGAGTCAATCATACTGCAAGAACTACATCCAGGCAACCAACGTTGTAGTGTATGACTGGATTAGCAAGATTACTGTGTCAGCCTTGTACTGCCCCCCAAGACATAAAATTAAAGAAAGTCAATTCTGCGACTACTTCAATATCTTAGGCCATCGCTTTATAGCAGCAGGTGATTACAACGCCAAACATACTTTTTGGGGGTCTAGGCTCGTCCAATCTAGGGGCCGGGAACTGTTAAAATGTATTCAAACAAATAGTCTGGATGTTGTTTCCACGGGTCAGCCGACATACTGGCCGTCGGACAGAAGTAAAATACCAGATCTTATTGACTTCGGTGTCACCAAAGGGATTGCGAAAAATAAAATGTCGTGTAATAGCTGCTGGGATTTATCATCAGATCACTCTCCCATTATTATCAGTGTTGAGTCTGAAGTAAGAGTGACCACAAAAAATGTTCATTACACAACAGGAAGACTAATTGGAATCTATTTCGACACCTCATTGATGAAGCTTTTAAAGAAACACTTCCACTGAAAACAGAGGTTGACATTACGAATGCTGTTGAATTCTTTAACATAGGCGTACAAAGTGCCGCATGGAACTCAACTCCATTAGATCCAGTCAAACCCGATGCCCATTATGTCGCTCCAAACATATTGGACTTAATCATCATCATTTTTCATTTCAGCCTATCGCAGTCCACTGCTGGACATAGGCCTCCACAAGTTCGCGCCAATAATGGCGTGAACTCATGTGTTTTACCCATAGTCACCACGCTGGGCAGGCGGGTTGGTGACCGGTGGACTTAATCAAGGAAAAAAGAAAAATGAGGAAATTATGGCAACAGAATAGATGTCCTGATACGAAAAAACGATTAAACCACAAAGTAAAACAACTGAAACAAGCACTGGAACAAGATCGAAACGCTTCGTTTCAAGCGTATCTGGGGGGCCTTGATGCAACAGCAGCTTCGGACTACTCCCTTTGGAAGGCCACTAGGAAAATTAAAAGACCTGTTCTGTCAAGCCCAGCACTTAGAAAAACAGATCTCAGTTGGGCACGCAGCGACCAGGAAAAGGCGGACACATTTGCAGAGCACCTTGTAAAGGTTTTTCAACCCCATCCATACGAAGGTTCACCCGAGCATGAAAGAAAAATTATTGAATTTATTGATGCACCTGACCAGGATGACATCGAACCTGACCAATTCACTAAAAGTGAAGTAAAAAAAGCAATTAAAATATTAAAGTCCAGGAAAGCTTCAGGCTATGACCTAATTACCAACAAAGTCCTACAGGAATTACCAGAGTCTGGGATAGCATTGCTCACAGTCATTTATAATGCTATCACTAAACAAAAATTCATCCCAATCCAATGGAAGGTCGCACAAATAATAATGCTTTTGAAGCCAAACAAACAACCTGAGGACCCGAGATCATATAGGCCGATTAGCTTATTACCCATACCTGCGAAAATGTACGAATCGCTACTATCACTCCGACTGACACCGTTCATAGAACAGCGCAATTTGATCCCCAAACACCTAAGACTAGAAAACTTTGATAGGGTGTGGCATGAGGGCCTGTTGTATAAATTAAAATCATTACTCCCTAACTACATGTACAAAATCCTGAAATCGTTTTTAGAAAACAGACATTTCCTGGTCCAAAATGGCGAGGCGCTCTCAAGTCTCTGCCCTGTTAGAGCAGGGGTACCACAGGGCAGCGTGCTGGGCCCAACGTTGTACCTTATCTATACATCTGACCTACCAACTTCAGAGTGCATCACCACGGGTACCTTTGCTGACGACACTGCGATTTTGGCATCTCACTCTGACCCGGCTACGGCGGCAGAACTTTTACAAGGTGGACTTAATGACATATCGATTTGGTTAAAAAAGTGGAGAATTAAGGCTAATGAAACAAAATCTATTAATGTTACTTTTACATTAAGAAGAGGCATTTGTCCACCCGTCAGACTCAACAACTCAGAGGTTCCACAAGCAAACCACGTCAGGTATTTGGGATTGTATCTTGATAAACGACTTACCTGGCAAAAACACATTTTCACAAAACGTAAACAATTAGGGCTTCAACTGCGTGGGCTCTATTGGTTGATGGGTCGCCGGTCACAACTGTCGCTAACCAGCAAGCTTCTTTTATACAAAACGATCCTTAAACCAATTTGGACCTACGGAATACAACTCTGGGGGACAGCTTCCCAATCCAACATTGAAATCTTGCAACGATTCCAAAACAAAATATTGAGAATGATGACTGGTGCCCCCTACTACGTGACAAACGAGCAACTACATCACAACTTGCACATGAGAACAGTCAAACAGGAAATACTCTTCCATACAAACATGTACAAGAAAAGAATTGAACGCCATCCGAACAGCCTGGCCAATACCTTGATAAAGGAAACCATTACAACACGTAGATTGAAACGGAAGATGCCCCAAGACACACTTAAGCTGTAAAAGTAAAGTAAAGTAGGTTGCGACACAGGTCGCATACCGAGCACGCCAAATGAACTCCAACCTACCCACTGATAAATGTCCCTGTGGCGACAGATTGCAGTGAAATGGGAGATAAAAAAAAAAAAAAAAAAAAAAAAAAAAAAAAAAAAAAAAAAAAAAAAAAAAAAAAAAAAAAAAAAAAAAAAAACTAGTTAAATTAACTGCTTAGAAATTAAATTAATTAACATACCGGATCACACTTTGCCCTCTGATTCCTTAATTCTTTTCGAAGAGACTTGTGACGTAGATGCCAAGGCAACCGAAGAAGCCCAGGCTTTTGAATTGAAAATTTTGTCCCATTCTCTACAAAGCATAACTATAATTTAATCTAAGAATGAAAATAAGTTTAGAAAACCAATATAAAAATATATTTTTACTTCATAAAACAGCCATGTTCTCCCGTCATTGCTACTTTTATTGTTGTGGTCTTTCACACTCTTGTAAGATTATTTCAAACTTCTCATTTTAGCTGCACACTAAGGTCCAGTTATCAATGGGATTTTTGTCTTCATTACTGCCGCTATGTCTTCCCAAATTTGTTTTATAGAAAAGATAGCTTGCATACGACTATCAGTATGGTGAGCATGATCTCCCTGCTACGATATCACAGTCGTTGCGGCCATTTTTTCGAATGCACTATTCATAAGTGCCATTGCGAATACTAAATCTAGAATAAAAAACTCAGTTCGTCAGAAATTGTATTAGAAACGATGAAAATATACGAACTCTCATGAATACAACTATCGCAAGAAATAATTGGAATTGAATAGAACAAAATCATAAATAACTATTTATATTAATATTTAAAAAAATGTTGATTTGTTACATGTTTTTTCAACAAATGGAATCTTGGTCTTCGAAAAGACCTCACGCACACAACAAAAAGTTCAATTTGAGGTTAGGTTAAGAAAAACGTAATATTCAATTTTGTTTAAAATTACGGGCCCACTTACCATTTTCAGCACGTCTTGCATCCTCCACTGACACTGTTACTTCTACTGCAATATCAGATTCTGGATCTTATCTGTTTTATGTTTAGTCGCCAATGTTAATTTTTCAAAAGTATTATTTTAAAAATCTTGGTCCTTTTAAATATTTCGTATGGATTGGAGTAAAACTTAATTCAACATGGATTCCCGGAAAATTATCGTTGCGTTTTTGCCGAATTGAACAGGAATCGAATTTAGTGATAACCTTAACATCAATATTCATATTCATAATCATAACATTCACAATTTGACATTGACAGTTGTGAAAGCCAACTTCGACCCACGTATATTTTAGGGGCGAAGCGAGCGTTCTGCGGTCGCGAGCAGTGACGTCATCTATGACGTCAAACATCCGCTTGGAACGACCGAGGGCTTTAGGTGAAACGCCCCTAGAGCGTTGGGATCGTCATCTGGAACGCGGCCAACATAACATAATACGTCAGGCGCGCTCCAAAGCCTATCAAATCAAAAAAAAAACAGCAAACATAAAAAAAGAAACAAGAGCAGTAAGCATTTTAGTAAGCTCCATTGCAGACAGTCATATCGAATACATAAAAGACGAGAAAACGGCATATGGGATGCTTAAGATATTAGAAGAAAACTTCATGAAGAAAAATACCAGAAGTAAAATTTTTATTAGAAGACAATTAATGGAAATTAAGTTTAATGAAAATGAAAAATTGCAATCACACTTTACACAAATGGAGGAATTGTTTACACAACTCAAAAACGGAGGATCTACCCTGTCAGAGGAAGAAAAGGTGAATTACATCTTACTCAGTATGCCGAAGTCATATGAAGTGATAATAACAACTTTGGAAACTATGACTGATCTTAGTGTCAACTTTGTCAAAGAGAGATTGCTGGGGGAAGAGGAGAAAAGAAAGAAAACAAAATCAGAGGAGACAACAGCTGTCAACAATGCTTTTCTGTGCTACAACTGTGGTTTACCGGGCCATAAGAAGTTTCAATGCCGTAATAGAGGGAGAGGACGTTACGGACCAGCCCGAGGAGGTAATGCAGGATGCGGACAAACAGGCCAAGAAGGACAATACCTGAATGCAGGACGAGGACGTGGATATGGCAGAGGACGTGGACATGGCAGAGGACGAGGTCAATATAGGGGACACCACCACGAAAAGAACCATCACACATTCCTGTCAACATTTGAAGAAGAGGAGGCACCGCTGTGTATTAGTGAAGTGAATGTAAATGAAAGTAACTATACTACATGGTGTGTAGACTCAGGTTGCTCTGATCACTTAATTAATGATAAAAGTTTCTTTACAGATTACATACAATTAAGTAAACCTAAAATAATTGCAGCAGCTAAAAATGGTATCATGTTAAAAGCAGAAGGCATAGGTAATATTAATGTAAAGTGTTTTGTTGGTAGAAAAGAGTCTTATTTTACTATTAAAAATGTTTATTATGTCCCTGATTTAAGAAAGAACTTATTGTCAGTATCTAAAATGGAAAACCATGGCTTTAGAGTAGAATTTTACAAAGGTAAGGTTAGAGTATACAACTATAATGATCTTTCCATGATAGGAAATCAAGAAGGTTCACTTTACACAGTCAAATTGTTAATAGATAAACTAGAATGTGACTACACTAATATTGATGATGTTAACTTGTGGCATAGGCGCTTTGGACATTTAGGAATTAAAAATTTAAATTTATTAAAACAAAATAACATGGTAAATGGATTAGGAGACTTAAAAACAAATAATTATGATACATTGTGTGAACAGTGTGTGACAGGTAAAATGACAAGACAACCATTTAATAGCGAGGGTCATAGGGCGTCCAGGCCTTTGGAATTAGTGCATACAGATGTGTGTGGGCCAATTAACCCACCAACAAGAAATGGATATCGCTATTTTATAACCTTTATTGATGATTATACTCATTTTGTAATGATATACCTTTTAAATAATAAAAGTGAAGTTTTTAGTAAATTCAAACAATATTATTATTATGTTACAAATCATTTTAATAGGAACATCTTAAAACTTAGATCAGATAACGGTAAGGAATATGTAAATAACGAATTTCAAGATTTTTGTTATTACAAAGGAATTAAATTGGAGTACACGGTCCCATATAATCCAGAAATGAATGGGGTAGCAGAGAGAATTAATAGAACGTTGATGGAAAAGACCAGAACAATTTTATTAGATTCAACATTAGGAAAAGAGTTTTGAGGAGATGCTGTATTGTACTCAGCATATGTTAGTAACCGAAGTCCATCAGCAGACAGGCACCATACTGCAAGTGAACTCTGGGAAGGAAGAAAACCAAATGTGTCAAACATGAGTGTATTTGGAAGTTTAGCATATAATTATGTACCAAAAGAGTGTAGACAGAAGCTTGATAACACCGGACGTAAGATGATTATGATTGGATATGCTCCAGCAGGTTACATACTCTTCGATCCTGAAACACAAAAGACAGTACATGCAAGAAATGTGATATTCGATGAAAAACCTAAAGAAAAATATGTACCAAGAATTTACTTACCTTACCAAGATGTAGAAGAAAAAGATGAAGCATCCGAAGAAAGGAAAATATCATCTGAAAAGAAAAAAGAAGAAGGTAAGAGAATAACAGCGAAGAATACAGAAGATAACGCACAAGAGAAACAGAATAATGAGTCATGCAGTGAAGAAAACACAGAAGTTTATGAAGATGCAGCGCAAGAAATAGAAGACCAACAGGTTGAAAAGGAGCTAGCAAGCAGGGAGAGACCTAGAAGAAATATTAGAAAACCTAAATGGCAAACAGATTACCAGTTAGATGATAATGAAGATACAGGAGATATATTATATGCTTTACTTACGATTCATTCTGACACACCACAACATTTTGAAGAGATACAGAACAGAGAAGATAAACAGCAATGGGAAAATGCTATATCTGAAGAAATTAAAGTCCTACAAGAGAGTGAAACATGGAAGATAGTACCTAAACCAGAGAATAATAAGTTAATAGATAGCAAGTGGATATTTACTAGAAAAGATATTGGAGACAAGGAAATATATAAAGCAAGGTTGGTAGTAAGAGGATTTCACCAAAAAGAAATTTTAGAAGACATTTACTCACCAGTTTTGAAACTACAAACGTTGAGAGTGTTGTTGTCAGTAGCAGCACACAGAGACTATTATCATTATTATTAAACCTTTATTGCAGATAGTGTTAACAATGTTTATACAATTTCTTGTTTATCGACAATATTACAAAGATACATGTTCACATCTGCGTGTCTTTGGGACACAAAGGTCTCCTCCAATACCTTCCACTTCTCCCGGGACAATGCAGCCCTTTTTCGTTTGTTTGTTTTCGAGCGGTAATATAATATTGGAGGGTTTTGATCTGATATCCCACGGGGATCAGCCGGGTTGGGATATTTTATTGGTTTATAATTTATATGTTGTGCTTATTTGTGTTGTTTTTTTTTTGCATGTTGTGTATTTTATATGTTGTTTTTGATGTTGTTACACTCGGCTAACCTAACCCCACGGTATCGGTGTGCCTTCAGCTTTACTTCATAGGAAGACAAAACAATATATTTTAAATATTAGAAAGCCAGGTGTGCTCACAGCCTTATTACTCTGTACCGCGCACCTGCAAGATTTCAACATAATTTCGGATGAAGATTGGAGACCACCGCAGCGACCACCGCCGCGACGGCCCCACCGAGGAAACCTTTCTTTAACTTCTTTTTATTAAATCATTCTCGTACTTAACATCAGTAGGGAATCACTTATTTTTAATCATGTAGTTTTAATAGCAATTTTAGTTAATAAATGTAATTATAAGTAAATTGCCTTTTTCTTGGCATCTGCGGCTGCAACTATCGTAACTGGCGCAGTCGGTAGGATAGTACTCGCGGGCCGGTTCGCGGGATTCGGGAACAAAAATCGTCACGCCGCGTGCCACCCGTGTGGTTGTCGAACTACGATCGAGTACTATAAGAAGAATCTACGGAAGTTGCAGCCAAAGGGAATCAAGAAATCGATTCGGCTAAGAAAAATGCAATTGTAAGTACCTTGAATCTTTCAAGTTCCTTACCCAAACCTATCCTCTAAGTAATCCTAATCCATAAAAATTATATTGCATAATTTTTATGTAAAAATTTTAGCCTTATTATAGATATTTATATAATAATATAACTGTGTGTTAATTTTAATCCAGTTATTATATTTAATTAATCCATAAAAATTATATCGCATAATTTTTATGTATAAATTTTAGCCTTATTATATGTATTTTATAGGTGTGTGTTAATTTTAATTCTCTTATTATATTTAAGTAATCCATAAAAATTATATCGCATAATTTTTATGTGTGAATTTTAGCCGTATACATATTTTATAGGAGTATAATTATACATAGCTGACTGTTAATTTTTAAGTCAGTTATTAAATTTAATTAATCCGTAAAAATTATATCGCATAATTTTTGTGTGAATTTTAGCCGTATACATATTTTATAGGAGTATAATTAGATATACATAGCTGACTGTTAATTTTTAAGTCAGTTATTAAATTTAATTAATCCGTAAAAATTATATCGCATAATTTTTATGTGTGAATTTTAGACTTATTATACACATTTTTTATAATTATATAGCTGCGTGTTAATTTTAATTCACTTACTATATTTAAGTTATCCGTAAAAATTATATCGCATAATTTTTATGTGTGAATTTTAGGCGTATTATAGATATTTTATAGAATTATATAGCTGTCTGTTAATTTTAATTCACTTATTATATTTAAGTAATCCGTAAAAATTATATTGCATAATTTTTATGTGTGAATTTTAGCCGTATTAAACTCGTACATATTTTATATAATTTATATAGCTGTGTGTTAATTTACCTATAGATTCCAAAGTTTTTCATCCGCGAGAAATTAGGAATAGTAAGTTAAGTAATATTAGGCTAAATTCAAATAGAATTAATTTATTTGAGACAGCACTCTATAGTGACCTTTCGATACAGACGCAAGGTTCCAGCACACTACTAGTAAAAACGACTACTCTATTACTCTGCCTTGCTTGCTTGCTTTTCAATAAAATTAGTCGAAGCGATGCGGAGCATGACCTTGATCTAATGAAATATGCTCATCTTACTCAAACAGTAATCATATTGAGTGACAATGTAGATTATATTTCACAGGAGATAATTAAATTCCAGAATATTCTAGCGTTTGTTTAAACTGTCACTTTACATCATTTGACTTTAGATCAAACCACCTTACGCTCTATTATAGATAAGCTGCATATAATTAATTTAGGCATAAGAGAATACTATGACATAATTAAGGTACGATTATTTTACGTAGGTAACGAGATAGTTTTAGTTTTTCAATTCCCAATAGTTATATCTTTTATCTATAATTTATATTAGTTATCTATGATTCCCAATAAATACCATCAGGTCCTATCACCCACTTTTCCATTCCTAGTTATCCATGAGAATGAATTCAGGTACATAGAGGCTGAATGCCCGAAGGCCAGCAAGTGGCATTTATGTATAGAAAAGCCGAACTATCTTAATTAATCATAGAGAACTGCATACAACAATTTATAACAACGCAGGAGCGTAGTACGTTATATAAGCCTATGACTGTCACTTTGAGCCACGCAGCATAGAAAGAATTGGATGAAAAGAATTACACAGTCAGTTTTCCTGAATTAACAAAGATTCACTTGTTCTGCGAGCGACACCCCTATGAAACTCTTCACGGCAGCTAATTTGTCATAATCCCCAACCCCAAGCAATGTTATATGGAGACGGAAGCTTAAAAACCTTCAAGAAATTAATACTAGAATCTCCATGCAGCAACCTATAAAGTTAAAAGCCGAAGAAAACTATGGTATCTATCACACTACGATGCCTACGTATGTAACCATACTTTTAAGTACATGCGCCCTTCTTAGCGTGTACTATTGGAAGCGCCATACCATTAGATAAGACTATGAAGGAAAATGAAGAAAATAATTCGACGCTGTCCCAGGTACCAGAAGGGTGGATCCTGATCATCTTCCAGCGCAGTTTACGACATCAGTCTTCAACAGACGCTGTTCTACGGGGGGAGGTGTTACACTCGGCTAACCTAACCCCACGGTATCGGTGTGCCTTCAGCTTTACTTCATAGGAAGACAAAACAATATATTTTAAATATTAGAAAGCCAGGTGTGCTCACAGCCTTATTACTCTGTACCGCGCACCTGCAAGATTTCAACATAATTTCGGATGAAGATTGGAGACCACCGCAGCGACCACCGCCGCGACGGCCACACCGAGGAAACCTTTCTTTAACTTCTTTTTATTTAATCATTCTCTTACTTAACATCAGTAGGGAATCACTTATTTTTAATCATGTAGTTTTAATAGCAATTTTAGTTAATAAATGTAATTATAAGTAAATTGCCTTTTTCTTGGCATCTGCGGCTGCAACAATCGTAACTATGTTGTGTTTATTTATGTTGTGTTTTTTTATATGTTGTGTATTTTTTATTGTGTCTTTATATGTTGTGTCTTTATATGTTGCGTCTTTGGTTGTTCTTCCGGTTTTTGGAGGCCAGTTTTAGTTTTTTGGAGTTTGTATTTCAGATAGCAAGTTTGTTCTGGAACGGTTCCTAGACTTGAGTCTGTTTGTTTTAATTATTTTGTTTGGGCCGATTTGGCTGACTCTTTCTTTGTTAATGTGTGTGTTTTCTGGTGTTTTTGTAGGCGAACGCTTTCGTTTGTCATGACTTTTCCCTTGCTTGTTTTCCTTAATTATAAGTTTATCATATCGTATGATGGCCAAGTTTCCTTTCTTTATCTCTTCTTGTTGCTTGTCTTTTAACTCCTTTCTAACCTGTAGGACATCCTTTGGGAAGTCTTCTGTGGCGTATATGTTTTGCGGAAAATGTTTGTTGTTCTGTAGAATTGCAAGTCTCCTCCAAGCCAAGGTAAGTTTTATTACTATAGGTCTTTTTTTCTTGTTGTCTTTTATTCCCAGCCTGTAGGCCTCACTTATTTCCCATTTGTCAAAATCCTCCATGTTCTCAGCTTTTGTCATAACGTTCAGAGTTTTTAAGACGATGTCTATAAGATTGGAGTTGCTATCTTCCTGCTCATCTATTCCGTGGAGAATAATATTGTTTTTCCTCGCTTTTTTTTCTAATTTGTAAATTTTTTCCTTCAACAGTGACACTTCAATTTTAAGGTTATTGTTCTCTTCTATAAACGGGTTCAGTTTTTCATCAAGTGTAATTCCCATATTTTTGGATAAGTTTTCTGTGAGGGCGTATGTTTGTTTCGCAAATTCTTCCTTAATTTCCTCGGCCCTCGCCATAAATGTTTGGTTCATTTTTGTGATTAAGATATCCATTTGGTCTTTATCCATTTTTTATAATTAGATTTTTTTCTAGTATTTGGTAAAATTTAATTGTTTAAGGTTGGCAACACTTATCCCTGGTAGGAATATATTTCGTTATAATAACACCGTTCCAATATGTCAGTTGTCAATGTCGACATGTCAGTTGTCAAGTCAACAGACAATGTGCCCCGGAAATTGAACGTTGGAGATTTGTATGCCGTAGTTATTGTTATATATAGCACTGTGATTGTTTTTAGGCACTTTCCACAAGTTTTTGTTGAATTAATCTCTTAACTTTATCACTTTTATGTTCAAAAGATCGAGTTCCGTTAATTTCAGTCACTTTAGCTCCCAGATAGTTGATATTTCACGCGATTTCGTATTAAAATACTGACACGATGTTTCTTGTACTGTTAACTTGACAGCAGCCGAACCGGAAGTCCACACAGAGACAGACACAGAGACTATAATATTCATCAAATGGACGTCAAAGGAGCTTTTCTTTATGGTAGGATAGATGAAGATGTATACTTAAAGCCCCCTCAGGGATTAAATATACCAGATGGTCATGTATTAAAACTAAATAAGTCACTATACGGATTAAAGAAATCTCCCAAATATTGGTATGAGAAATTTAACGAAGTTATAACTACTTATGGTTTTGAAAGATCTAATAATGATTATTGTTTATATTATAAAAAAGATATATACTTATTAATATATGTTGATGATTTGTTAATTTTTGGGCTTAACAATAAAGAAATAGAAAAAGTAAAAAGCTATTTGTCAGAAAAATTTAGAATGAAAGATATGGGAAGTAATAATTTAACTTATTTGGGAATTTCTATATTAAAACAAAATGGACAGATCTATCTGAATCAAACTAAGTATTTACAAAATGTTTTAAAGAAATATGGTATGCAAAATTGTAAGGGCATGGACACACCTATGGATCCTAATTTACAACTAGATATAAACACTGATATAGACATGACATTAGAAAACTATTGTAGATCACTCATAGGATCTTTAATGTATTGTATGATTAGCACTAGACCTGATTTAGCTACAGCTGTTTCATACTTAAGTAGATTTTAAGGAAAACCTAGTGTAAAACTTGTAAAAGCTTTAAAGCGAGTTCTTAGATACATAAAACAAACAGTTAATTATCAGTTAACTTATACCAATTGTAATATTAATAATAATAATACTCTAGTAGGATATGCTGATTCTGATTTTGCTAGAAGCATGGACAGAAAGTCCACTAGTGGTTATGTTTTTAAACTTTATGGTAATACTATTTCTTGGAAGTCTAAAAAACAAAATATTGTGACATTAAGTACTACTGAGGCTGAGTTAGTTGCTTTGTGTGAAAGTTGTGTAGAGTCTTGCTGGTTAATAAAATTACTTAAAGATGTAGATGTTAACTTGAAACATGTAACTATTTTTGAAGATAATCAGAGCACTATAAAGACTGTTAATAATCCCGATCAGAAACGTCTCAAACATATTGATATAAAATACAATTTTATTAAGGAAAAGGTAGAACAGGGACTCATTAAGGTAATTTATATTTCTACAAATAATCAGTTAGCAGATTTAATGACAAAGCCTCTAACTACTCATCTTTTTAGAAAGTTTGTTACTTTGTTGGGTTTGGAAGATTGTAACATTGAGGGAGAGTGTTGAGGAAAAGACAATGTTCCACTTCCAAATATGAATTTATTTTTTACTCTATTAAATTAGAATAGTTTTTTGAGTCTATGGTAACTCTAGTAGTAAGATTGATGTTTTATGGTTTAAAATGTAAATGTGAATGTAAAGGATAAGAAATAAAAGAAAAAGTGTTGATAATGAAAAAGCTTTATTATTCCTCGACCCTGCCAAAATAACTAACAGGAGACACGTACACACACATGTTGCACAGTGTCCCGCAACATGTCCCGCAGTATGTACGTGTTGAGGGACATGTTGCTTGTTCCCGCTTCGAGATCGAAAACATTTGTTCCGCGTCAATGTTGCATGGTAGGACTGTTGATATTTTTTAAAATATCGGATTCTCGATATATCGATATTTTTAAATATAGGCTTGCTTCCTGTTCCGCAGGTTTCGGGTTCTATTGCCTCCTGAGTCTGGGTGTAATATTTGTTTATATATTAATATATGTACTACTTCTATGTATATTTAACCCTAGAACCCTACATGGGGTGCTAGAGTACCCCAAAGCGGTTTGTTTTCTAATTATTTCTGTTTGTATAAAACCCATAGGTTTGGGCACCCGTGTATTTTAGTTTAGTTTTGAACGCTTTCGATTCATTAGTGTAGCAGTGACAGTCGCACTGTACGGACTCGTCTACAAGCGATGTGGGGTGCCCCCGTACCCCAGTGTAGGAAAACCGTAAGTATTTTCTTTGAAATATAATTGTTATAGCAATATATTCATTTTTTTAGAAAACTATTTTTAAACAATTTTATTATTTAAATTAATTTTAAGCTTTGTATATTATTTCAAAAATGGATGTTTTAACTATTTTTGTCCAATAATCACTCAGTTAATTGATTAATTATTAATGTTTTTTTCAGATGGCTGTCAGTCGAGGATTGAATAACGACGAGATCAGTTCTATCTTAGACTACGACTCTCCACGATACTCCAGATAAAAGCAACGAATTTCAATTGCCAGAAATTAAATATTCTTATAACAACATAAGGAGTGATGGACGTTTTTGACGCAATGGCCAAAAAATACTCTGTCTGTCTGGCACTAAGCTTATTTTATGGGTTTTATGGGTCCTATACAAGTGTTCAAGAGCAAATAATAAACAAAACATAAAGTCTAGACGCACTTTTAACAAAAAATTAGGCTTAGGTGTCATTGGTGAACATTTGGAAGAACGTCATCAATAACCGATTTTGAGGAGGGATATAAAAGAGTCCGTTGTAGCAATCCTAAAAAAACCACCGGATTTTCCCAGATCTGTTCATGTACAGCAGAAACAAGGACGTTGTGGCTTTTGTCTAAGGTCTAAAGACAGAAAAAGCAAAATGATGTGCCATAAGTATAAAATACCTATTTGTTTGGAACATCACATTAAAGCAGTGGTCGGCAACGCGCGGCCCGCGGGCCGCATGCGGCCCGCGGAGCTCTTACTTGCGGCCCGCGAATGTTTTGTAAATAAGTTATAAATATCAAAATAAATGCATGAACGAACCGCGATCGCGTAACACGTAGAATTAAAACGAAACTGGCAGATATAATTATGATGTGACATTTTTTATTCAGCGACAGATTTGGTGAGTTTGAAAGGTTTCAAGCAAAGAAGATTTTTGCAAACCCTTTTTCCTGTGATATTCAGGAAGTATCGAGTCATTTACAAATGAACGTGATTGATCTGCAATGTCATTACATTACAGATCAATCACAACATGCGTCTAGAAAGACCTGTGTAAACAATCCAAATAGATTTTGTTACATTTGTGTTCAGTCCTAATACGTTTTCGCAAAGTCCATCCGAGCTGTCTTTTTTTTTCTTTGGAGAGGTGGTTTCTTCACAGAAACACGTCCCCTTATTCCCATAGCCTTCAGACTACACGTCCCCGTACTCCTAGTAACATCCACTTAACTTTCTCTTCAGAATTCTCATGAAATGTCGGCTGCGATCTTTCGCGGATCCACACGGCCCACATTTATTTACGGTCTCTCGCTCAGATATTTCTCCAGTATTCCATTTGTTTAGTTAAATTTAAAATTTCAACATTTGACAGTACTTTTACACACCAATAAAACTCTTGTGATGTAACACGAAATTTTTTTCTGAATAAAGTTTGAACTTTGAACGTGGTTTGAACAAAATTTCACAGAGCTTAATGTTTGCATATATCAAGTTTTATCGTTAAAAATTTTTGGCATTGAGGCAGAAATAATAGTAATTTTTAGCATATTCCTTGTGCATAGCGTTTTTAGAAACCAATGAGAAAAAAATATCAAAAAATCTTGTGCAGTAAGGTCCGGCAAATTCGTGAATTGCGGTGGCCCAATACTTTTGCACACTATTGAAAGTCATTTACTGTTGTACAATATTATATTTTATATAATTATTAACGTTATAATCTTTATTATGGTCCTCTCAAACAACTCGAACAAAGAACAAGTCAAAGAAAAAAATATTTTGTCAGTTATATGGAAAAAACAGGGTGACCTAAAACTTTTACACGCCACTGTATATCCAGATCGTTTCCAAAAGTGAGTGCTGAGAATTTAAAAGCTGGAATTTTCGAAGGACCACAAATTAGAAAATTAATAAACGATGTAAATTTTACGGAATGTATGACAACTGCTGAAAAAATACCTGGAATTAGTTTTTGGTTGAAATTTAGAATCGTTTGGCACGAATTTAAGGGGGGAGGGGGTGGAGAGGGGAGGGGGGTCCCCCCCCAACTCCCCCGTACCACTCGCGATACTAGGTAATGCGCCGTTCTTGAAAAAATAGAAAAAAGAAATCTTACCTGCCGACCTGAAACGGAATTAAATATAATGAAATTTTTTATTGGAGACATCATGTTTTGATTGTTTTGTCAATAATAATTATGTTAAGTCTTAGATTAAGACCCGTAGACTGTTTACCGGCATATTTTTGTCACAGAAACAAAAAAAAATAACCCTAACCTATCTAATTTCAATATTAGACTGTTTACCGGCTTGTTTTTGTCACAGAAACAAAAAAAATAACCCTAACCTATCTAATTTCAATATTAGACTGTTTACCGTCATATTTTTGTCATAGAAACAAAAAAAAATAACCCTAACCTATCTAATTTCAATATTAGACTGTTTACCGGCATGTTTTTGTCACAGAAACAAAAAAAAATAACCCTAACCTATCTAATTGGCTATTTGACAGTTGTAACAATAAAATATAAAATATATTTTATAAGCTAGCTTAAGAGTAAAAAGTAATTACACAATATTTTTTTTGCATTAAAATACATTGTAAGTATTTTATTTTTGGAAAATAAACTAAGTGGATCGTAACGCAAGACGCCCAAAGTTAGAAACGCGGGCAGCCATGATTGACACCCGTGTGACGTCACATTTCACAAACTTGTTTGACAATGTTAGACCGTTCGCGATTTTCTCAGAAAATTCATTAAATATTTCGATTTGTACTCGTAAGAAGAATTCATGAAATGGAGTCAGGCTATATAAAAGCTGATAGTACAAATTTGCCTAAACTGGATTCTTTTATAGTCCCAATTTTTTTTATGCAATCCTGACTTTTGCTCTGCCGAGTTTCGGAATGCAAAAACTTCCGTGTATGCATAGACTACTACGTGTATGTATCGAAATAAAGAAAGTAATAGTATATAATTTACTTGTAAAAGGCGATAGTTATATATAATATTTAGTCAATATTTTGTGAAATAACTTATATTACATGTACCTAGGTAATGTTTATAATTTCAGATCGTCTTGAGAGTCTTATGCTATTTTTTTCAGTTATTATATTATTTCAGAGGTACGAACAACGGGCAGGAAATAGGTAATAAGTAAAATATGTATTAAATAATAATTTAAAAAATAGGTAGGTACCTATATATACGAAACATTATATTACTTGAAATTTTATTTAGAAAAGTTTATTTTATCAAAATTATTCAAATGATATACTAAATTACATTATAAATTTACGCATTTTTATGACTTACAAATTATAATAAGCATACACTGGAACACAAATTGCTAAAATAAAAGTAGCCTAAATTACTCCTTATTACATCAGCTATCTATAGTACCTATTACTGTCACATCTATATGTAGATATATAGATGTGACAATAATACATTCATTATAACCATCAAATATTATTTCAGTATGATTAAAAAAATCTGAAATTAGAGCTATGATTAAAGCGTCGAATAACCGTATAACGTATTAGCTTGTTTTGTTCATTGAAATATGACGTCACAGCCCCCAAGTGCCACGTGACTGACAGTTTTGGCGCGAATTTAAAATCAATGAATGTAAGTTTTGATTTTCTCTATCAAATAAGGCTTTTTTGAAAAGAAGATTACTTGTAATAGGTATAAAATAAACCTAGGAAAATTTTAAATTATATTTCCGAAAATTGTCAAATAGCGAATTTCAATATTAGACTGTTTACCGGCATATTTTTGTCACAAAAACAAAAATAACCCTAACCTATCTAAATTCAAAATTAGACTTTATTGGCATGATTTTGTTACAAAAATAAAAAAATAACCCTAACCTATCTAATTTTAATATTAGACTGTTTACCGGCATATTTTTGTCATAGAAACAAAAAAAAATAACCCTAACCTATATAAATTAAAAATTAGACTGTTTATCGGGATGATTTTGTTACAAAAACAAAAAAAAAATAACCCTAACCTATCTAAATTCAAAATTAGACTGCTTATCGGCATGATTTTGTTACTAAAACAAAAAAAATAAAATAACCCTAACCTATCTAAATTCAAAATTAGACCGACGCGGGTCTTAATCTAAAGAGTAGTTATAATTAGATTATATCTTTGTTATATTTTCGATACCCGAAATTGCTTTCATCTATTTGGACCGTCTTCCCCAGACTTTTCATCGTATATTTGTTTATCTATTTGGTAAATTACCACAGCCTCTCTACAATTATTGAACCAGTGTTTAAACGCATCAGCAAAAGGCTTCCACAGTGCTGGAGATGTCACAGATAGAAATTATGACGATAAACTGTCGAATTTGGAGGTTAGTATGTAAGTTTTCTTTTTTCTATTTTTTCAAAAACGGCGCATTACCTTGTATCGCGAGTGGTACGGGAGGGTTGGGGGACCTCCCCTCCCCCCTCCACCCCGTCACCCCCTTAAATTCGTGCCAAACGATTCTAAATCCAACCCTAGTTTTTTTGGCTTGTAAAAAACTTTTCGGGAAATAAGAAGTCCGTCGACTTTCCTGACCACGTCAAGCAGTTACCATTATACGTTCAGCACCTTGGATACAACATGAGCATTAAGATGCATTTCATTTATAGCCACCTTGATCGATTTTCTGTAAATCTTGGACATTTAAGCGAGAAGCAGGGAGAGCGCTTTCATCAGGATATTCGCTTCATGGAGGAGCGCTACCAGGGCTATTGGAGTGAAAGAATGATGGCTGACTACTGTTGGATTATCCAGAATAGTAGTAAAACTCCAACTTATCCAAGAAAGTTACATAAAAGAAAATGTTGTTTAAATAAATTGTTATATGACGGGAAACCATGTTTTTTTGACAAAAATAGCTACCCTTCATATCTCAAAATGTAGAGCTGCTAGCAAAAATCTGAGTACAAATTTAGAATTAGAGTAGAAAATGCAGCTAGATCCATAAAAAATCCATACAACAAAAATGCTGTTGTGCTGTATAATGTAAGTATTACGTGTATTAAATTCCATATGTTTTAAAAATTTTAATAGCATTTTCATTTTTTCTATGGGATATGACCAATTATATGTAGGTATCAGGTAGAGTCTAGGGTTTAAATCATAAGTGCGGCCCGCCTTTAGTTTATTTGGCCACCTCGTGGCCCTTGCCTACCAAAAGGTTGCCGACCACTGCCTTAAAGTATGTGAAAAATGTTCAATTTAATACTATGATTTTATTCTTTTTACTGATTTGTTCATATAAGTTCCTACTATTTGATAATAAAAATTATTTTCATACATTGGTTCTTATTTACAAAAATTACACACATTTTTGTATGGAAAAACATATCCCAGTATAGGAATAACTAGTGCCCAGGATAGTGTAGGGTTCTAGGGTTAAAAAAAGTTAGCTATAACAATCGGCAGCTAATAAGCATTGGGTAGCTTACCATAGGAAATCCACTTCACGAAATAAGCTGTTTTTTTATTATTTCAGAAAACTATTAACTTAGAAGCATAATTATGTATTTATGACGACTAAAAAATTCTTAAATTTTTCACAATAACCATTTCAATTTTTTTTATTATCTTTGAGCTAATAACTCAATTGTTAACTATACGAAAACTAAGTTATGTATAACAGGTGTCGACAGGTCAAAACGAGGGATGCAACAAGGGTTGTAAATAAAAAAACCTTGTGCACCAACGGTATATTCAAAGGGATATATTATAAATTCCACCAATTTCATAAGACTTGTTAGATACAGAATAATGTAAGCGCGATTTACAACACCACTAGCGCCATCTATTAAGAAATCTTAGAACTAAACTTATGTTTTTGTACATTTACCGCCCGCCAAGGACAAACTGCATTTTGTCCTTAAAAATACAAAAAAGGTAAAGTACTAACCACTACGAGTATAACAAAAAATATT
The DNA here is from genome assembly GCA_905220545.2 of Melitaea athalia. Classification (NCBI taxonomy): domain Eukaryota; kingdom Metazoa; phylum Arthropoda; class Insecta; order Lepidoptera; family Nymphalidae; genus Melitaea; species Melitaea athalia. The sequence continues at coordinate 3,296,172 of HG992207.1, read as the reverse complement.
TTACGATATTTTAGGTTGTTTTAACCTTAACAAAGTAAATTAAACCATACCAAAAAAAGCAAGTATTATAAAGTGTAAACATGTATATGTCGGAGAATTAATGCAGATAGTTATTAATGTCGGTACCTGAGTTGTTATTATTATTCATCTACCCTCACTCATTCTATTATTCGAGTCATTCCTTCGTGCTAAAAGACCGATGCAACCGCAGCTAAGGCAGTCTTGGCTCTGGCGTGACGCGGTGCACTTGTGTTTCCTGCTAGTAGCTTAACCTCGACTCTTGTAAGGGTTAGTTTGTGTACACGAATTAATTGTTACTTATTGGGCAACTCGAGCAGTGGAGGCGAGTGCCAATGCGCATTGTAAGGCAGCGCTGCCCGAAGCCTACACTCGGGTCACAAGTCCCGGGCACTGACCGAGTTGTCCCTCTGCCACGCGATAGACACAGTACCCGCTCGGTAAGTCCATTGAATACTAAATAGTTAGTCTCTTCTACTATCTTGTGTTAAATTACAGTGTTAATTAAATTAGTCCGGTCATCTTTCCACCTCACTTCTGATTACGCCAACATCAGAAGTGGGATACTATTCTCGTGCCCACTAAGAGTGTTACTAGTGAGTAATTTATTTCACGATGCCACGAGAATCGCGTTCGCGTAATCCCGTTGAATTATCGTGAGGTAGATCGAAGCGCAAGTCGAGTCGTCATCATTTGAACCGATTTAGTAGTAATAGTAACCTGTCTCTTCATAAACTTTTACTTGGTATGACTGAGGAATAGACTAAGTTCAAAGTTAAAAAAAAAAAAAAAAAATTAAATGACGCGAGCATAGTCGTGTACTTAAAGTTGTTATTTTGCTGTTGTTAATTGTTTTTTTTTTTAGTTCGGAGTTTTGGTTTCTTTGTTTAAGTTCTATTTTTAGCAAGTGTGCAAGGTAGTTGCAACATTTGATGATGAAAATATCGATGTACCCAGGTATTTTAGTCTGTTATTTTCGGTCGTTCTTTGTATTGTTATCGGTGTACAAGTGGTTTTTGTTCAGTGTTCGGTTACGTAATTCGATTTACCGGTTAGTTGTTGAATTTAGTTTTATTGTGATACGTAGGTAGTTGTGTAGTGATTAAATTTTGCTAAGATTTTGCGATTCTGTTTCGATTTGTTACAATGTCACATCGTGAGCGTGATCATAGTGCAAGCCGTCGCGGCAGTTGCAGCGATAGTCGTGAGCATCAAAGTGACATACGGACCAGATATTAAGTTGTTGGATAGATTTTTGTCAGGATAGACGAGCGATATTTTGTTTTTGCTTACAAATTCGATTAAGGGAGATGCCAGAAGGTCATGTACCAATTGAGTTTAATGTAGATGACGATCATAATGGTGAAAGACTTAGTGATGTGACAGAAAACTGGTGTAAGCGCTCTAAAGACTGTAGTGTGTAGTCATCAAGAGGATGATACACTGTGATGAATGTGTGATTCAAGAGGGATACACTGTGACGTGATCCAAGAGGGATACACGTGGATTGTGGAGCAATTGTAATTGCCGGTTGGAAGGGTGGCTTGCATAGTTGTTAGTGTCGTGGAAAATGAGTTTGGTTATTGAAAGTTTGATTGACGTTGGTACGTGACTCTGGACAGTTATATTTGCGTTAAGTTAAATTTTTGTGGTTACCCACTTGTTTGTGATAAAGTGTTAATATCGTCTTAGCTTAAGTTTTTCCCATTACCCTCTGTAACGGATATTTTTGAGTTTGTTTCTACATCTTACACGATATTTTAACTATTGTTGTTTGTTGAAGTGCCGAGGGAGCGTAAAGTTAGAGGAGCCATCTTCCGAATAGTTAATGCTGGTTTTCTGAAAGGTCGGTCATCGTTTTTTTATCGTCTGTTGGCGGGTTTGTTAGTGAATAGGCAGTTGTTGTTTAATAACTTCAGTTAAAATGCCAGCACGTCATGTACCAGACGAATTTGATGTAATTATGATCTTGTTGATAATGATGATGTTCAAGTTTATGTAGACTCGAGTGAATGACTCTATCGACCGTATTGTGTTCGACCGTACCAGTAGTTATCGTAGTCGCAGCCTGGTAGAAATCGGTGTCTCTTGGGGCAACCCAAGTAGTCCGTGGGTAAGCGGTGTGCAAAGTTAACCTTACTGGCGGAGGTCGTGGTCTGTTGAGACCGTATCGTATTGTTGTTCGGCTAGAAGGCCGTGGTGTCTGACACCGTACGTGTAGTCGCAGGGGAGACTGACACGGGCTATCCATGCGATGGATATGCGTACTGAGATGTGAGAGAGCAATGTGATTGTTGTTCGGCTAGAAGGCCGTGGTGTCTGACACCGTACGTGTAGTCGCAGGGGAGACTGACACGGGCTATCCATGCGATGGATATGCGTACTGAGATGTGAGAGAGCAATGTGATTGCTGTTCGGCTAGAGGGCCGTGGTGTCTGACACCGTACGTGTAGTCGCAGGGGTGACTGACACGGGCTATCCATTCGATGGATATGCGTACTGAGATGTGAGGGAGCAATGTGATTGCTCTTCGGCTAGAGTGCCGTGGTGTTAGAGGTATTTACTCGTGGATTTCTGAACTTGGTTGTAACTTATCGTAGAAGTAGAGTACGTCTATAGTCTTTGTTGTGATGACGTCGATGGTACATGGCTGTGGTATTTGTGTAAAGTGATTAGTTATAATTGGTTTGATGACGATATGTGTTGGTCGTATCATATGAGTTGATGGCGATATGTATTGGTCGTATCACATGAGGTGATGACGATATGGGTGGCAATAGTAGTTGTCGTTTGTTGAGCGTTGTATGTGATCTTAATGTGTCAATAATAAAACTTTATTTAAAAAGACGGTTACAGGAACCTTTCGTCTGTGAACTAATAGGATAGATTGGTAGTTTATTTGAGATAAGTTAACTGATGAAGCAAAGAATGTAATTTCATAATTTCACGTTAAGGTCAGGTAGGCCGAGATTTTAAAGATACTTCAAATTTTATCTTCTAGTTACATTCACACGAGGGCGTGTGCTAGCAGGATGGCCGTGTCGGAGAATTAATGCAGATAGTTATTAATGTCGGTACCTGAGTTGTTATTATTATTCATCTACCCTCACTCATTCTATTATTCGAGTCATTCCTTCGTGCTAAAAGACCGATGCAACCGCAGCTAAGGCAGTCTTGGCTCTGGCGTGACGCGGTGCACTTGTGTTTCCTGCTAGTAGCTTAACCTCGACTCTTGTAAGGGTTAGTTTGTGTACACGAATTAATTGTTACTTATTGGGCAACTCGAGCAGTGGAGGCGAGTGCCAATGCGCATTGTAAGGCAGCGCTGCCCGAAGCCTACACTCGGGTCACAAGTCCCGGGCACTGACCGAGTTGTCCCTCTGCCACGCGATAGACACAGTACCCGCTCGGTAAGTCCATTGAATACTAAATAGTTAGTCTCTTCTACTATCTTGTGTTAAATTACAGTGTTAATTAAATTAGTCCGGTCATCTTTCCACCTCACTTCTGATTACGCCGACATATATAAAAGAAAAAAATAAATAAATTTCACATTTCATTCCGTTATGGGTAAAATACACAATTTATTAACAGGACGCTTAACTTGTGAATTTTTGCATCTAACCGTGACCACTCTCGTAATTCCGTCCTGGCCTGGATTTTCTTTAACTATTTGACCATAGAGCCAACGACATGGGGGGAGACCGTCTTCTTTATTAAAACAATATCCCCGATTTTAGGCTGTGTTGTTTGGGTTGACCATCGGTACCTATGAAAGAACTGACCCATTAGTTGGTTTTGAGTGTGTCCGATGTTCTTAATACAAATTACACGTTTTCTTACATAAGCCTTTGCTAATCTTTTGACTCCTATTATAAAATATTTATTTAGAATGTAGTTTATGGTCAGTTGCGGACCTCCATGTAAAGTTTGTGTATGTGCATCAGCAATAATTAATTGACTCAATTTTGATTTATTAGCCATGACTATAGGATGTTTCCTATTCTGTTCCAAATCCGAGTTATCTAATCTTCCTCCAACTCTCAATATTTTCATTTCATCTAGTATAGGATTTAAAGATTTTAACACACTATTCTTTCCAATACTTTCACCCCTTTTTATGCTTTTTATCTCTTCCCCGAAATATTTCCCTTGATCCTTACGAATACATACTTCTAGTGCATTTTTTAACTCCTCAGTTTTCAAATAACCTTTGTATCTTTCTATTTTCGGTTTTTTATTTTGTAAGAACCTCCTACAGTACGCTACTACCCTTATCATTCTTTTTAAAGACGAGAATCTGTCCCAAATTTCTTCCTCTTCCTTTATAAAATGAACTTTTATAGCTTCTAAATTTGTCTTTATTCCTATTGGTTTCTCATATTTAATGTTTTTATCTAATAGAAAGCTTGGACCCTTTAACCACAGAACCTTATCAATTAATTCTGAAGGGGTTAGTCCCCGTGATGCACAATCCGCAGGGTTGTTATCAGTGCTAACATGTGACCATTGACTCGGGTTCAGGCTAGTTAATATTTCTGAAACCCTATTGGCAACAAAGACTTTCCATCGATTAGGCAAGCTGTTCAACCACGCCAACACGATAGTAGAGTCGGTCCAGGCATGCAATTTACTAACTTCTATCTTCATGACTTTAGCCACATCTAGCATCAACCGTGTCAATTCAACTGCACCACGAAACTTGTTTTATGGGCGCTACTTTAGATTTCGCTGCAACTAAAGCCACATGCACGTTACCATCAGAATCAATCCTTCTTAGGTAAACAGCTGCTGCGTATGCCATTTTAGAGGCATCACAAAACCCGTGTAATTCCGTTTGGACATCACCTAAACTAGTTCCTAGCCATCTCGGTATCCGAAAATCATGCAATTTACAAAGTTCTTCTCGAAACTGACACCACTCTTTAAGAAGTTCTTCAGGTGCTTCATCATCCCAGGAAATACCTGCAATCCAGAGCCTCTGTATCATAATTTTTGCAACTATGATACACGGTGCTATCCATCCAAGTGGGTCGAACAAACGTGATATATCAGCGACAATTTTCCTTTTAGTGATAGGTGACTGTTGCTCTAAAAGATTAACTTTATATCGAAAATTATCAGAACTTCTTTCCCATGTTAACCCCAGAATTTTTATCACTTCATCCATTTTAATATTCCTCTCTTCTTGCGTTTCTTGCTTTATTTCATCATTATCCTTCTCACCCTTTCTTATACTTTCCGTCAGTTCTTCATTGTTACTTGCCCACTTTTGCAATTCAAATCCTCCTTCTTTTAACAATCCTGTCATCTGCCTATAAATTTCCATTCCTTCAGTTACTGTTTCACATCCACACATCAAATCATCCATATAAAAATTTGAGCGAACCTTTTCAGCAGCCAAAGAATACTTATGACCTTCATCTATTGCTATTTGCTGGAGCGTCCGTACAGCCAAAAATTGAGCCGATGCTGTACCGAATGTAACTCGAAGAAGTTTATAGTCTTTGACTTCTTGGCTATCAGCATCAATCCATAACAACCTTTGGAAGTCAGTATCTTCCTTGTGAACCTTAATTTGACGATACATTTTAATAATGTCTGCTGTCAGACAAATTCTAGACATTCTCCATTGCATAACTAAATGTCGCAAATCTGGTTGTATTGAAGGTCCAACAAGAAGTTCATCATTCAGTGCCACTCCATTTGTACCCGCTTGAGAAGCATTGAAAACTATTCTTAGTTTAGTCGTTTTCTTGTCTTCTCGAATAACTGGATGGTGTGCTAAATAGAGTGAACTTTCCCTTTTATTGTCCGTTTTTTCAATTTCAATCATATGATTCATCTGTATATACTCATCCATCACTGCTTTATAATTAGCTTGTAGCTGTTTATCCTTTTCAAATCTCTTCATTAACCCTTTCAGTCTTTTTTCTGTTATTGATCTAGATTCTCCTTTTATACACATAGGATTATCTGTTTTAAAAGGTAATCTTACTACATATCTCCCAGTTTCATCCCTACTTGTAGTTTCAACGAAATATTTTTCACATTTTTTCTCCTCCTCTGTATAACTTTCCTCTTTCGTTAGTCCTATTCCATTTTCTATTTCCCAAAACTTCTTTAAAATTTCATCTCCCTCTTGTAGTTGACAGTGTAATGCCACTACACCTGTATAAATATCGGATGACTGCAAAGCCCCGGACAATATCCAACCTAAGCTCGTAGATTGAGCCACTATTGAACCGCTATGCTCTTTGCGTATACCTTCCTGGATAATCTGACTATACAATTCCGCACCTAATAACACATCTATTCGATTAGGCCGATTGTATTCAGGATCCGCCAATTCGATTCCTTCAAATTCTGGAAACTCCAATTTATCCACTTTCCTCCCCGGAAGAAAAGAAGTAATAGATTTCAGAACATAAGCCTGCACTGTAAATACTGATCTGGAATCAAATCTTGATGTAATATTCAAAGTAACAACCGCTTTGGACATTATCTCTCTATTTCCCCCTACTCCGGTAATATGACCTCGAATAGGTGTCCGTTTTAATTTTATATCATTGACTGTAGCTTCAGTCACAAAATTACCCTGAGAGCCCTGATCCAATAAAACTCTCAATACATGATTTTGTCCATTTTTCGACATAGCATTGACTAGCGCCGTCGCTAACAATACTTGTTTCTTTTTCCCTGTCGAAAAATTACAAGCCACAAAAGCCGAAGAATTTTCAGCCTTACCTGCCTCCTTATTAGGCCCCGATCCCTTAAATGAACATTCCGTTACCTCAGATTCAACCTGCACAACACTAGCTCTCCCGTTCTCAACACCCTTTGGATGCAGAAGTGAATGATGACGACGATGACATAAGTTACATTTACTCGATTTACACGTTTTCACCCCATGATTTGCTCCTAAACAATTATAGCACAAATTATTAATTTTTAAGCGACTTTCAAAAAAGGAGGAGGTTCTCAATTCGACACGATGTTAGCTCAGAACTTTTGACTGGGTGGACCGATTTCGATCAATTTTGTTTTAATTGAAAGGTGTTGCGTGTCATGTGGTCCCATTTTAATTTAATTGAGATCTGACAAGTAGTTTTATAGTTATATCTAATAATGCGTATTTACGTGACTACTTTTTCGTCGACCTACGTTATATTATACCGCATAACTTTTTACTCGGTGTACCGATTTCGATGATTCTTACTTTAATCGAAAGCTAATACTTGTCTTGTAGTCTTGTTTAAATTAGATCGAAAACTGATTACAACTTTTTGAATAATCTTTAATAGCGCGTATTTACTTGACTATTTTTTCGTCTTATTACGTTGTATTACTTGTCGATGTTATTGAAGTCGCTTTTTTTTCGTTTGCGAGCAAACACAATTATTTTTACGAAATCGCGACGTTGGTCAACAGTTTGATTTACAAATTTTTTACAAGAACTCAATTTGTGATTATCAGAACAAAATACACATTGCGACTTGGTTACATGAAGACTCTTGAATTGAACAATATTATTTTTATTGGTAGTTGACTGGTACTTATTTGATACAACTTTAGTATCCAAAAATTCAAGTGCGCGATACCTATTAGTTAAGAACTCTTTAAACTGATCTAAGGTTGGCAGCTCCTCAGATTGAGTGCTACTAGTAATATTAAATTCCCATTTTTTTCTAGATTCTGGATCAAGCTTTAAGCAAATAATGTGTATAATAATAATGTCCCAACTACTAACATTTATTCCAAGATTTTGCAAACCACTTAAACAATCATTTGTTGTATCAATTAATTCCTTTAAACTACTTGATGATTCTACAGTTAAATTTCTCTGACTCAACAATCTTTTTAGAATAAAATGCGACAGATATCTCTTATTATCATATCTTGATTTTAATTGATCCCAACACCTATCATAATTAGCCTCAGATATTGGTATTTGCCGAAGTAGCTGTTCTGCTTCACCAGTTAAGGAACTTTTTAAATAATGCATTTTTTGTACCTTGTCTAACTTAGAATTATTATGAATCAATGATAAGAATAAATCCCTAAATGTGATCCACTCCGTATATTTTCCCGAAAAGTTAGGAATCACAATCTTTGGCAATTTAAATGATTCTGTATTTGACATTTCAGATTTATTTACATTACAAGTTTGATCCGAATTACTAGGCAAAGAATTAAGCTTTTGTTTAATTTCAGTTTTATACTCAATAAACAATTCCTCAGTTTGTTCATAAAAATCTTTTTTATAATAATCTTGCTCTTTTAATTTAGACCCATAAGTTTTTACTAAAGACTTGTGAGTTTTAGAAAAATCAGACCATAACATCTCCAAAGATTCTAATCTAGTTTGACAGTATGCTTGTGTCAGTCGTTCCTTTGGCGATTTTTTAAAATTATTTCTGGCTTTTACCATTTTTTCGTAATAATCAACCTGTAAATTTATTTCAGACTCCATAATGAAACTTTTAATAATACAACAATTAAAACCAAACAAAAATTCAAAGTAATAACTTTTACTAATAAATGAATTGATTAATTCAATAAAGCAAAACTATATGTTAATACAAAAAATAACAAATAAAGATAGGGCAAACTACTATATAATTAATGTGATTACACTTTTACATCAGGTAAACAACTCAAGATTTAAAATATTTACAAATTTTTCTAAGTGTTTAAAACTTAGCAACTTTGGCAGAAATTGAGCATAGGTTCCCCGTACCATACAATTTATCTTAAAATCTAACTAAGTTAAAACTAATTATTACTAAATTATTCTAAGTCCGAAATATCTTCAAAATTTCTTGTCACTGCACTATTATCAAGTAAACTTCTAAGTTAATTTTCTTAAATATGTAAGGTTCAAATTCCTTTAACTTTATTAAAACAAAACTGTTCAAACACTCACTGTTGTTGTCTCGCTCACTCACTTGTGACGTCAACCTTCTGCCTGGCATTAGACTGATCCTGGATCCTGACAATTGCTCCTCACCAGCACTGTCTTGAAGTCCAAAGCCGGATTCACCACCAAACTTGGACCCCTGCTGCAGTAGCTTCCACTCCTGAAGCTAAGCTGCTCCTCTTCCAGGATAGTACCTTTACCTTAATCCTCCAAAAATCGCGTCACCGCTAGCACGACTTTCCAGAAAGGGGCTGAGGGTTCCCACAATCCAGCTCGAAGACCATGTATAACACCCAGGTGTCGACAGGTCAAAACGAGGGATGCAACAAGGGTTGTAAATAAAAAAACCTTGTGCACCAACGGTATATTCAAAGGGATACATTATAAATTCCACCAATTTCATAAGACTTGTTAGATACAGAATCATGTAAGCGCGATTTAAAACACCACTAGCGCCATCTATTAAGAAATCTTAGAACTAAACTTATGTTTTTGTACAAGTTATAAATTTTATTTTTACGAGTGGTAAACTCAACAATTATCTAACAAACACAACTTGGATGCGCATACTTTTTAAGCGACTTTCAAAAAAGGAGGAGGTTCTCAATTCGACACGTATGTTTTTTTTTTTTTTGTATGTTAGCTCAGAACTTTTGACTGGGTGGACCGATTTCGATCAATTTTGTTTTAATTGAAAGGTGTTGCGTGTCATGTGGTCCCATTTTAATTTAATTGAGATCTGACAAGTAGTTTTATAGTTATATCTAATAATGCGTATTTACGTGACTACTTTTTCGTCGACCTACGTTATATTATACCGCATAACTTTTTACTCGGTGTACCGATTTCGATGATTCTTACTTTAATCGAAAGCTAATACTTGTCTTGTAGTCTTGTTTAAATTAGATCGAAAACTGATTACAACTTTTTGAATAATCTTTAATAGCGCGTATTTACTTGACTATTTTTTCGTCTTATTACGTTGTATTACTTGTCGATGTTATTGAAGTCGCTTTTTTTTCGTTTGCGAGCAAACACAATTATATATTCCCAAATCTTTGATTCTGGCGGAAAATAATAATTAAAATGAATTTACAATAGAGACATTTATGATCCCAGACTGATCTAGTTTTGAAAATTAAGTTTTTCCCGACTGCCAAGGAAGGGTTATGTTTTTCGCGCGTATCTTGTATGTATGTATGTATGTATGTAATATTCTTAATTACCTCATTTCTCTAGAACCACTGAACGGATTTGCATAATTGAGATATCGTTAGATTTTTCTTAGCAGCCCAAGTGTTCTTAGATAGGTGACATTAAAAAAAAACAAACATGGCGGCTGTGCGAAGCCATTGTAGTTAATGAAGAAATAAATTTTATTTTAGAATACTATAGTATGGGTATCAAATTAAAGGGCTCAATACAAGGATTTCGAAAATGTATATTATGATTATTATTACCGTAATAATAATAAAGAAATACACTTAATAATAATAATAATACAGAATTTCACTGCCAAAATTTATGACAACTGGCACCACACTCCTGTTATACAAATCGGGATGTACCGCTGATCCAAAAAACTACCGTCCTATAACTTGCTTACCCACCATCTATAAGCTACTTACATCTGTTCTCGTCACAAAAATTACAAAACATATAACTACAAATAATATTTTGGCTACGACTCAGAACGGATGTAAGTCTGGTAGTCGCGGTACCAAGGAACTTCTCCTCATAGACATGACCATATGCCAACAGGTACGTCGGAACCGGAAAAATCTGGCTGCCGCTTGGATTGATTACAAGAAAGCGTATGATTCAGTGCCTCATACATGGCTTATGAAAATTATGGAGCTGTACAAAATTGATGCTACTTTATGCTCTTTTCTAAGTACGTGTATGAGACAGTGGAGCACTTTTTTTGCGTTATCCGGGTGCGGTCGATGTTTCGGGATCGACTGAGCCGATAAGGATTATGCGAGGTATTTTTCAAGGTGATAGTTTGAGTCCATTGTGGTTTTGTCTGGCCCTGAACCCTTTAAGCACTTTACTGGAGGATTCAGGGTTAGGCTTTCACCTTCGTAGAGGGAGCAAAGCAATATCTCACCTACTTTATATGGATGATTTGAAGCTTTTCGCATCCAAACTACCAGACTTAAACAAGTTGTTAAAAATAACAGAAACTTTTAGCACTTGTATAAGAATGGAGTTTGGTGTGGATAAATGCGCTGTCATCCATGTAGAAAGAGGTAGAATTGTCTCAACAGAAAATTTAAAACTTGCGAACTCTTTGACCTTTAGGTCTCTCAACGAGGGTGAAACCTACAAATATCTCGGAATGTCAGAGGCATTGGGCATTGATGACGGAGCCATGAAACAACTGGTAAAGGAACGATTCTTTGGCCGACTGAAGAAAGTTCTCAATAGCTTTCTATCGGGAGCTAATAAGGTACGTGCCTTTAACAGTTGGGTTATGCCCTTAATCGTCTATACCTTTGGCATTTTGAGATGGACTCAAACGGAATTAGATTCCCTTGATCGCCAAGTCCGTAAACTGTTAACAGCGTATCGAATACACCATCCTCGATCGTCTCTGATGAGATTGTACATCCCACGAAAATGTGGAGGTCGTGGCTTTTTAAACGTTAAAAACCTCCACAATCGTGAGGTGTATAATCTCAGAGAGTACTTTTTAAATATCAAGAGTGATATACACATGGACGTTGTTGCAGTTGATAAGGGCTTTACTCCGCTGTCCTTAGGCAAAGAGAAATGGCGTAAACCTATCATAATGAGTACCGTTGACCGCGTGGCCGTATGGAAGAGCAAGGAATTGCATGGTCGGTTCTACAAAGTTTTGACAGACCCAGATGTAGACCAGCCTAGCTCTATATCCTGGTTACAACATAGTAACCTCTTTGGAGAAACCGAAGGTTTTGTCTGTGCAATTATGGACGAAGTCATTAAGACGAATAACTACCGGAAACACATCATGAAAGATGGAACTCCAGACATATGCCGAGCTTGTCATAAGCCTGGTGAATCCATTAGACATGTTGTTTCCGGTTGTAGTCATCTTGCTAACGGGTAGTACTTGCACAGACATAACCAAGTAGCCAGGATTATCCACCAACAACTTGCTATTCAATATGACCTCGTTGAAAATGAGTTGCCTTATTATAGGTATAACCCAACGCCATTTCTTGAAAATGGTCGTGCATTGCTCTACTGGGATCGGTCTATTGTCACTGACAGGTTTATTGCAGCCAATAAACCTGATATAGTGCTAGTAGACCGATCAGCGCGCCGAGCAATTATTGTTGATATCACAGTTCCGCATGACGATAATCTCGTAAAGGCCGAAAAAGAAAAATTGAGTAAATATTTAGACCTTGCCCACGAGATTACCGGCATGTGGAGTGTGGACTCGACAATAATTGTTCCTATTGTTGTATCGGTTAATGGTTTATTAGCGAAGAGTTTCGACCAACACCTTAAGAAACTCTCGCTTGACGGTTGGATCAAGGGTCGGATTCAGAAGGCAGTATTGCTTGAAACGGCCCGCATTGTGAGGAGGTTCCTCAGCCTGGAGCCTTAACTACCGGCGGCCTGGGCCTCAACCTGCCACCGGAGGATTACTATTTTTATATTTTTAAATATTTTTATTTTATTTTTTATAAATATATTTAAAAATGTAATAATAAGGATATATGTTGAATAAATGAAAAGAAATACAATAAGTTTAAAAAATGTTGACTGCTCTTTCCGTTTTTTACGCAGGCGGGTTTTTTTAAGACATTTTTTTTGTATATTTTCGATTTTGTTGACCAACAAATTAATATTGAAATATGTACATTCTGTATTAAAATGTTGTTATATAAATAAGTAATAATATATAATAAATAAGGTTGTAATAAAAGAACAGATCAGCTATTAATTTATTTATTAATTCAAAATACATGTACAACTGGTTATAAACTTCATTATTTCACATAGTTTTACTAAGACGCGTGTGGCGCGAACGGGACAAGAGATGATAAAATTAATCTAATAATAAATATCCTACTTAGTTACAAAAAAAAACTCAAATGGAAAATTATATCACAAAAAAGCGATGAGTAAATAAAGCAAACAAAAAAATAAGTATGCATCACTCGGTGCATTTTACTTGAAAAATAATGATAATAATGCACTGACGGTAAGGATAGCGGATTTATTTATGATATGTAAAATTGATGACAATATAGTATATGTAATATTTTCGCAAAGTTGAACTTTTTGTTGTGATGAAATTATTGTTATTATTTTAAAAATGTTTAACATTCGAAAACGATTACCGCAAGCTTGTCTTTAAAGAAATATTACAATTTTTTAAGGCGTTAGGTGTGAATACATTAAGAGCATCGCAATAACTGCCTGTAAAGCACAATATAACATAATTATGTTTCGCCAACCGCCAACCCGCATTGGAGCAGCGTGGTGGATTAAGCTCCGATCCTTCTCCTACATGGAGAAGAGGCCTATGCCCAACAGTGGGATATTACAGGCTGTATCGTGATCGTGATCGATGTTTCGATTACAATTAATAAAAGGAAAATCGAAATGGTAACAACACTGGATAATAATTACTTAAACATAGAAATCATTTATCTTTGACCCGGCTGGAGGCTTTATTATTCCAATCTGATCTAGTTTTGAAAGTCACTTTAAAGACATTTAATAATGTTTTTCTATTTTTAATATATTACATATATATTTTTATTTTCACAATAAATATTTCATTTATCTAAGCGTCGTTTATATTGTAGTACAACATCAACAGTACAGAAATTAGTAGAAAACTGTCACAGTAGGGAAATATTTATTTGTTACATTAATTCTTACTAATTATAATATCATATTTGAGAGCTGGATTACAGACACTTGTACATTTCAACATTAACTACTTTAAAAATTAACATTTAAATTTCCCGTCAATTTGTCATATGTTTTACAATTAAATATCTTATTAAATACAACACTGAACAGTTTCTACTTGACCACAGTAAGCGGGAAGTGCGGATAGAACGTTCATTATATAGCACTTAAACACTGACTGAAACTTTTATATAGAAAATAACTTCTTAGTGTACAATGTACATTGTGTCCATACACTTATGTAAGCGTAAAACGAATTCCACAAAAATATAACTTTATTATATGTTTCACGAATCTAAAACACGAAATATAGAGAATACATTTAAAGCAAAATATTTTTTATAGTAGTAAAAACTAACGAAATATAAAGATAAATTACATAATACTTGAGATTGAATTTTTGGTTTATATTGTTTTTTTAAGCTCCGATTTTTAATTTCGTTTTTACATAAGACACCGTATATTGTTATTTATACTATAATAAAATTATTTTAACACATTTATGTAAAATTAATCGAACAACAAGAGTAGTTTAAAATTTTAGTACAATTAAGGTAAATGTACTTAATTTTTATTGTTCCGTCTTATTATTTAGGTATATGTATTTTTTCCTTTGTTTTAAGCGCACTGGTGTGAAAGTATTAATAAATTTTACTATATTACAAGTGACAAAACGAAATTAAACTTAATTAACGTTAAAATAATATTAGTACGATTAGGATAATTAGTGTGTTACGTTAAATCGAATTTTCGAGATTTTATTTATTATATTGTTCTCATATACATATACGATAGTAATTTATATCTTAAATTTATAATTGGTTTTCGTAAATTCATATTTTTTACCTAACCTAGGTTTCGTGTGTTGTTTATTATTGAAAAAAAAAAAAACATAAAAATGAAATTTTTGTTCATACATAGGTGGAAGTAGATTTAGTGCGCATTTGATCAGATTATTCTAGTGTACGGTTTAGCGCGCGTCTGTTGATCGATGTTGAAGCGGCTCTCGCCTGAATATAGCGCGTCAGTTGCTATATGAGCAACCATTTCGTCTGTATGTCGATGTAGGAGACTAGTGTGGTCCATAACGGAATACCGTCGGCTGTAGGGCCGTCTCTAATCTGTGATATTGTTGCGGGAATCTTATGCGCACACGTGCACGATCGTCAACATTATGTCTAAGGGCGCCTTCAAATTAGCCGCGCGGCGGCAGCGCGTCTGCAGCGCTGCTGACGCGCGACGTTGTAAATGTATGTAAATAACAACGCGCGACAGCAGCGCGACAAATTTGAAGGCGCCGCCCGCGCCCCACCATGACGCCCACCATGACTTAATTGTAATCTTTCTCTTTGGGTAATAATATTAACTTCGATAATGGTCTCTTAAGTTCATGGTTGCCCGGTGTCTGCACTGTAATACTCTCACTAAATCATGTGTTCCACGGTGTAGATGCTTGACCTTGGCCAATCTATAATACAAACTTTGCAGTTGCGTATACAGTTTCTTACAGCTGATTTTAGCCCAATAATCCAGTATTTTGTTCTCAGATAAGCCATCATTTGCTGAATTCCGCCGTGCATTGTTCGAATATGTGCTTCATTAATTAAAAGTTTTGTTATATGTTGATTAGCTAGAATTATTATAGGATGTTTAAACGTTTCAGGTATCGAAGCATTTTATAATCGACCTCCCACTCTTATCAAAACCCTTTTATCTAAAAAGGGTGAAAGTGTGATTAAGGAACTTCTAGATTTCACTATTCCCTTCTTTTTGAGGTCATCAATTTCTTCTTCATAAATTAAATGTTGGTAATATCTTATGCTATTTTCTAATACCCTTTCCAATTCATTTACTGTTAAATAACCTTGTCTTTCTTCCATCTTACTTTTCCTTAAAAATCTTCTACAATAAGCTAAAACTCTTTTCATCCTAGACAAACTCGAAAATCGTTCCCAGATGGGTTTTTCTCCATCTTCTATCTATGTATGTAAACATCCCTTAATTTCTAGTTCCGTCTGTGGAATGTCATCTCTCCTTTCCATGTATGTTTTATTTTCTTTAAGCCATTCCGGTCCAGACCACCAAAGGTTGTAATTCTCAAGATCGTATGCTCTTAGACCTCTTGTTGCAATATCAGCTGGGTTATCAATAGACTTAATGTGTCTCCAACGATCATTGTCTAGTACTCTTAATATATCTGATACTCTGTTAGCAACAAATGTTCGCAAACGACTAGGTTGAGCTTGTAACCACGATAATACTACCATAGAATCCGTCCAGGCAAAGGTGTTATCTTTATCTATTTTTAGTAACTCTGCAAGATCATACATGAGTTCAGCCAATAAAGCAGCAGCACACAATTCGAGTCTAGGTACTGACAGCTGCTTTAACGGCGCAACCTTGGTACGAGACGCGAGAATCATTGTATGTACTTCATCACCATCCACAATTTTAAGGTAAGTGACAGCAGCATATGCTTGAGTAGATGCCTCTGCAAAACCATGCAATTCTACCGTACTAAAATTATTTTTAGTTGTTTTTAACCATCGTGGTATCTGTATGTTTTGCAAATGTGTCAGCTCTTTTCTATACCTTATCCACTCTTCACGCATATGTGCCGGTAGCTCGTCATCCCATCCCAAGTTACAGAGCCACAATTTTTGAATCCAAATTTTAGCAGTTATGACAACTGGCGATAACCATCCAAACGGATCAAATAATCTGGCGACATCTGATAGAATGGATCTCTTCGTCACAGGATGTATCATCTCGGGTAAGTTCACAGTAATTTTAAATATATCTTCCTTCCTATCCCATGTTAATCCTAGAATTTTAATAACTTTATCTAGTTTTATCTCCACTGTATCCTTTATTTTTTCCTCTCCTCCTTGTAAATATGCCTTTATGCCACTGATTGGCAGTCTATTAGTGAATTACCCTCTATAGACTTGGCAGTTGACAGGTTCAATATGCTTCTGTTATCTCTCTTTGACAAACACGCCCCAGTAAAAACTATCAGAATCCGGGAAGATCAAATGTTGCCTTGGTTAACTCCTACCTGTAAATACATGATAGAACTGCGTAATAAAGCTTTTAAAACGTATAGAGAATCTAAATTAGAAGCTCATAAACGATACTACAAAGACCTAAAAAGACTTGTTGAAACTAGTATATTAAATGAGAAAAGGGCATACTTTAATGAATATGTAAACTCTACTATAGGGAATAGTAAACTGTTTTGGCAAAATATTAAAAAGAAGATATTAATAGATCCCTCAAAAAGTGATACCCTTCCAGACTGTTTTAGTGATCCTCATGTTATCAATAATCATTTTTTAAATATTCCTCACAGTAAAAATATTCCTAAGACTACTTTATCATTTTTTAATACTCATAATTTTAATAACAACTCTATTTTTGAATTATCTACTGTGAGTGAAAATAGCATTGCCGCCTACATTACGTCATTAACATCAAACGCCACTGGCAGTGACGGCATTAACAGAGATATGATTCTGCTTACTCTTCCTTGCACTCTAAATATAATAACCCATCTTGTAAACAAATCAATCACGGATGGTGTTGTTCCTCTCTGCTGGAAATCAGCACTAGTTAATCCATTGCCTAAGGTTGACCGACCAACAAATTTAAATGAGCTTAGACCCATTAGCATTTTGCCATATTTGTCAAAATTATTAGAAAGAGCTGTGTATAATCAGTTAATGAAATATGTTGAAGAGAACAAGATGCTACCGGAATTACAATCTGGTTTCCGAAGGGGTCGAGGCACGGTAACTGCATTATTGGATGTAATAGATAATATTTTAACGGAACGGGACTTGGGCAATGGTAGTATTTTGGCTTTGTTGGATTTCTCCCGGGCTTTTGACTGTCTTGACACCCAACTACTGTTAGCGAAACTGAATTACTACGGTCTAAATGAGCACGCTTTGTCTTGGTTTGATAACTATCTTTCGCACAGACAACAAATAGTTAGGCTGACAATAGATAATGGCAATACCCTATTATCTGATCCTTTACCAGTCACTCGCGGTGTTCCTCAGGGCTCAATATTGGGTCCTCTTTTATTTATAATCTATAGTTCCGATTTAACTCACGAAATTAAGCATTGTAAATTTCACTGTTATGCAGATGACGTTCAACTTTATATTTCTGTACCGCCTTGTAATACAACAGTTGCATTACATAAACTGAATAAGGACCTTGACAATATTGCTGCATGGTCAGATAGGAACGCCCTGGTATTAAATCCATCAAAGTCAAAATTTATGGTTCTTGGTACTAAAAATCAAATAAAAAAGATAATCAATAACAGTGACTTGACTTTGACTATAAACAGCCAGAAAATAGAGATGGTTACAGAGGCAAAGAATTTGGGTTTACTCATTGACAGTAATCTACGATTTGAGAAACATGTCCAGAATTTAATAACAAATTGCTTTTATAGACTCAAAATACTATATAAAATCCGTGAAGTGCTGTCGGAAAGGGCTCGTATCACCCTCTGTGAAAGCCTTATATTATCTAGGCTAAATTATAGTGACATTGTGTTCGGACCTTGTTTACTAGCCAAAACACAACGACTCATTCAAAGAATACAGAACGCATGCTGTCGCTTCTGCTTTAATGTACCTCAACGCACCCACATAACACCATTTTTAAATGAGGCTTCAATGTTAAGAATGGAAGCCAGAAGACAGTTGCATCTGGCTACCTTGATGTTTGACCTAATGAAATTTAAAAATCCTCAATATCTATATAACAAATTATCATTTCCATTATTTAACGAAGGCTACGGTACACCTCGAACTATTCGTCCAGTGTTGTCATTGCAAAGGCATAGGAGTGCGGCTTTTAGAGGGAGTTTTAGATACCAAGCTACCAAATGTTGGAATAATATACCACCACCAATTAGAAATATTAAAAGCAAATATACATTTAAAATTAGTTATAAAAAATATCTCTTTAAAGGACAGGTGCAAATGTAATTCATCTTCATCATTATTAATTTTATTATTTATATAAGGAGCTGCTATTGTTCCGTGATGTCTAATTGATTTTACATGCTATTGTTTTATCCGCATATTATGTTATGTCTATGAAGCCATTTTATGTGTTCTGTAACTTACTACTACTATTAACATATATATATATATATATATATATATATATATATCTATTTAAATCGCTTTCCTATTACTATTATTACTGTTGACACTATTATTTATAATACACACTTTAAATATACTCGTATATATATACACAATATTACGTCACAAACCAAGCACTGTGCTCTCTCACCGTAACAGGTAGTAACTGAAAATCAGTCGATCTTTCCTAGGATTGATCTTTTAAGTACTGAGTTACTTACCTTTTTGCGATTCTGCAGCACACATACACTTTATTTTAATGTATTTTTATTAATCCTACTAAGATGTTTATTTGATACTTTTTATTTTTATTTTACTTTTACTTTTTCTTTTTTAATTGTGTATGTACCTAATGTGGAATTGTAAATAAAGTTTTTATCTATCTATCTATCTATCTAAATATCTCAAAACTTCCTCAGAATTACTACACCACTTTTGCATAATAAATCCTCCTTTCCGTAATATCATTCTAATTTCTTCACATTGATTCTTAGGCCCGTATTTATAAATCGCTCTCAAGTACGATCTCAAGAGCGATCTCAGCTGATACGCTCTCAGGATGTGATCACGATCTCAAGATCACTACTAATTAATAAATCGTCATCAAGAGCGTATCACCTGATACCGATCTCAAGATATCGAACTCAAGATGTTGTTCAGTTTTGAATGAATGATTGACAAATCTAAACATATATTAGAAATAAAATGTTATGTACATATGTGGAATATTAAAGCTATAAAAATAAAATATATATAATACAATAAATCATTGATCTTTCTAGCTTGAATTATAGTACATCATTTTTGTTTCACCTGTTTATATTTAGCTTTTGTATTGTTTTATTTTCTTTACATGACAGTGGATAGACGGAGTCCAAAATAAGGGGAAACTATTGAAATTAACATAATCAATATTTCCTTTCCAGGTACTAATGAATAGAGCATCTTTTATAATACAGCTTTTATTTATATTTAATAATTATATTTTTTTAATACAACATTTTATAATAATTGATTCGATAAATTTATTTAATACTAGCTGTGCCCGCGACTTCGTCCGCGTGGCATTTAAGAAAATAGTTATTGTTTAGTTCGCTGTTGTAAAAAAAGGTGTGGGTGCGATTCACACACGATAGAAGTGAAACTTCTTTTGCAAACTAATAAAAAAAAAACTAATTTAAAATTAGCGGCGTGCAGCGCAACCTTCCCTGTCGTTGCCTTAAGGTTTTAAATCACAACGATTCTAAAGAAGTTTCACTTCAAAAAAAAACTAATTTAAAATTAGCGGGGTGCAGCGCGGCCCGTCCGCACTGCGGCGCCCTTCCCTGTCGTTTTTGTTGTTGCATCCGGTTTGAAATCAACGATTCTAAAGAAGTTTCACTTAAAAAAAACTAAAATAAAAGTAGCCTAAGTTACTCCTTATTACATCAGCAGCCGTTTCAGAGATTACCCGGAACAAACAGACAGACAAAAATCATAAAAAATGTTATTTTGGTATATGTACCGTGTATATATCCATATGCGTTTAGTAAAAAGCGGTTATTTTATTATTACACTAGCGACCCGCCCCAGCTTCGCACGGTTGCAAACGAAAAAAACCGACTTCAATTACATCGACAAGTAATACAACCTACGTAGACGAAAAAAAATTACAAACGCACTAGTCACTACGATTTTCGAGGGTTCCCCTCGATTTCTCTGGGATTCCATCATCAGATCCTGGTTTCCGTATCATGCTACCAAACTAGGGATGTCTTCTTTCTAACAAAAAAAGAATTATCAAAATCGGTTCGTAAACGACGAAGTTATCCCCGAACATACATAAAAAACCTCCTTTTTTGAAGTCGGTTAAAAAGTGACACAAATAACAAATATTAATTTAAAAAACTTATCAAAAGATATCATCATAGTGATCTAGCTCGTCGTAGTAATTAATTTCATTTAAAATATTATCAAACTGTAGTTTATTTCACAAAAACAATACAGCGCACCACGAATCTCTAACTCAAGTCAAGGAATTTCGCCACTCACGAAATGAACTCTTAAGATCGATCTTGAGTACGCTCTCAAGTGCTGAGTTTGATTTATTAATATGCGCGTCACTCAGTTGATACGCTGCACTCAAGGCAGTACTTAAGTTCGGTCTATTAATTAGAACGGCATCTCAATATCGCTATTGAGATCGATCTCAGATTTGAGAGCGATTTATTAATACGGGCCTTAGTTTTTTCTTCACTATCACTTCAGTCATTAAATCATCCATGTAAAATGATCTTTTGATTACAGGTGCAGAGTGTGGATATTCCTGAGCTTCATCATTAGCTAGTTGATGTAACGTTCGAACAGCTAAATATGGAGCTGCTGAAGTGCCAAAAGTGACAGTTGTTAGATTATAGCTTTCAAGATC
This sequence comes from Melitaea athalia, assembly GCA_905220545.2. Classification (NCBI taxonomy): domain Eukaryota; kingdom Metazoa; phylum Arthropoda; class Insecta; order Lepidoptera; family Nymphalidae; genus Melitaea; species Melitaea athalia. The sequence goes on along the minus strand of HG992207.1, from coordinate 3,274,736 downwards.
TTTGTCAGGGCTGTCTCTCCAAACGATTCGTTGTAAATTTATATGTGCTTCCGTCATATTTATCATTCTATACATCTTCACTATATCTCCTGCTACACAAATTTTGTATGTGCGCCAAGTGGTTATCAGACTTCGAAGATCAGGTTGTAATACAGGACCTACCATCATGGCATCGTTTAAGGATTTGCCACTTGATTGATTGAGGACAGGATTAAGAAAGTAAGGTAATACTCCCCTTTGTTCACGTGGCGTACATTTCAATAGATTCTTATGTGCTTCTTTGAATGTGTCCCAATACTCGTCAATAGTTTTTAGTCTAGTTTTTAAATATCCTGCGGTTAATCTTTGCCTCGGACACTTTTTTATATTTGTTTGAGCCTTCTGTATCATACTCGCCACATCTTCTAAAGTAGATAATAATTTGTTTTGTTCCACAGTAGGAGAGGCCATTGTAATAAATAAATGTAACTTTTCAAATAACTATCATACAAAAAAAGTTGTTTACGTCGATGCAATGCAATTCCTTTATATTCACGCGGCCGACACCTGCACTGACCGTTCGCTTCAATAATTCGGCTCGTTGGACCATATGTTCACTACGTAAGGTTCAATATCGTATAGCAGAACGGTTTGTTTGTTTTGTCGAATAAAAGACGTGCTCACTCCTTGATAATTTATTTTATACTGACATAATGACTTTAGTAATAGATCACAGATGTGTTTTTAAACATTAACGTGAAATAGTGTTGGACAGTCGGTACACATTTACTATTTACGAAAATACCTATATTTCGGTAATAAACTTAAGTTTAAGGAAGATTAAAACTATTTTTCTAATATGTTTTCAATGTGCACGTCAAAACGGCAGCAGATGTCATGGCGTCGGCTCTGACGTCATGGCATGACACACTTCGGACGCGTTCAACCTAAGACCAGCGTGAAATTAAAATTATTAATAATGGAGATAGAGTTCCAGGAGCTGCAAGTTTTTTTATTGGAAATTTCCTCCTCTTTCAGAATATAATTTTGAAATTTCTTTAATATTAATAGTTTATGAAATATTGGCAAAAAACGGAAAGCCATTTTTTCCTTTTTTTAATTGTTTATAGCTTTTGCAATTTTTGATATGCAAAACACACTTAAAGAACATTTTTCTAGGCGATTCCGAATCCAATGAGCTATTATTACACATAATTTTAAGAGCATTATCTCTATTTTCGACCTTTTTCAGCTTGTCGACTAGAGTGAGTTGTAGGTGAACGCGCCTGACGTATTATATTGATGTTATAGCGTGACGTCATGCGCTGTAATTTGTGTTTCAATCAAAATGGCCGATTGAAGTATTTTAATGTTTTATTTTATTGAAAATCACAATAATCTTATTATTTTACATAAAACTAAACCAGTATTTTGAATTTTTTTAATGTGAGTGTTCCCCTGAAATCATTAAATTGACGATTTTTTGATACTGTCGTCATGCCCATTGTCATTGAGTCAGTAACACAGAGTACATTGTAATAGTAGGGAAGTCAGTAATAAACATGCAGTTCCGCTTTGAACACGTCTTTTAGTTTGACGCTCCTCGGTCCCATCCGTACAAAACTCTTCAGCTTTTTTTTTTATATTTTTTATGCGATATCGTCCAAAAGGACAGTTGGCTCACCTGGTGGTAAGTGAAACCAACATCCGTAGACACCCGCTACATCACAGGATTAGCGGGCGCGTTGCCGGCCTTTCAAGTGGGAGTATGCTCTTTTTTGAAGGTCCCCAAGTCGTATCGGATCGGAAATAACGTAGAAGGCAGCTGGTTCCATATAGTAGTCGTGCGCGGCAGAAAATGGCGGAAAAATCGAGTTGTTGTAGATTTCCGGACATCGAGGTGATAAGGATAGAATTTGGAATTTTGACGCGATGTCCGGTGGTGGAATTCAGCTGCAGGTATTAATCCGAACAATTCCTCAGAACACTCCCCATGGTAGATGCGGTAGAAGATGCAGAGTGACCCGACATCTCTACGCAGCGCCAACGAATCAAGCCGTATAATATTAGTACATATTATTATAAACTAACCTCGCGCTGAAGATAGTCGCGAGCGCCATGAAACAGCCGTCTGCAACCCTCGGCGGTCCGGTGAAGCATTTGTCCACGGTCCAGTCCAGCAGTGGGCCGATGTCTGGGTTGCAGTCCAGTAGCAGCACTATCGTCTCCCGAGCCAACTCGTATATCTGTAGCAAAGTTAATTTATATCATATAAATTGTTAGGAACTTCGGTATCTTATATGTATAAATAAAAAAATATTTATTAATTTATTTATTGAACAATTACAATGTTGGTACATATTATAGCATTTTAAGGTATAACACAAATTTTTAACTGAAATGAATCGCTTAAATATGTAACGCAAGATTCGGCCAATTTTTCGTTCAAAGTTTCTTAATACTTTGTACGAGGTTCGTACGGAATGAAAAAAGGAAAATTGGGCAGAAAATTTCAGAAAACGTAACGATTGTTTAAACTTAGCTCGTTTGAAAGTACGCATAACAGAACCTCTATTGTTTCAACTTGTAGTATACAAATACAAAGAATTAATCTGTATCTATATATATAAAAATCAATGCCACTTTTCGTTGTAATTTTATAACTCAAGAACGGGCTCACATATCCAAACCAAATATTTAGGCTTTGTTCGGACTATTTAGTAGATGGTTTATGTGAAGTTTGCACAAAATCGGTCGAGCGGTCGTTTATTTATCACATTTTTTGTAACAAAGGAGGATCATTTTGTTAATGGGGATTTTGCTGTCAAATTGAGACTTTTTCAGTGTTGACAGTACAAGCATGTTGTTATGTCATTCATTTCTGTCATTTCATTTTGGACGTGCTTCGATTAAAGCAAATTAATGATGAAGACAAAAAATCCAGGGATACAGTACATCACAAAAATAATTAACACTCAACGAAGTGGACACGGGACGGCTAGTAATATATAAAAGACATTTCCACCCATATATTGACTCATCACCATATCTCTGGAACCATAAGGCGTAGAGACTTGAAATTTGGTAGGAATATTCCTTTTGCCGAGTAGAGGTCAGCTAAGAACGGATTTTACGAAATTCCACCACAAGAGGGGGTTGCCAGGGTTAATAACATATATAGCAAAACAACGTTTGAGGTGTCAGCTAGTATGTCATAATTATACTCCTAATATTATTATACATTGTTTTTTTATTTATTTATAAAACATGTTATGTTATTAATTTATATTTAAAAAAAACGATCGGTAATATAAGTTAAATAGTATAGATATGTTTACCTTGTCATTTGTGGAGGATAACATCTCGCTGAGCCATGGATACAGCGAACCGTCTTCCGCAAGCGCAGCGGGAGCGAAGCAAGGCCCACAGCAGACTAGAGCACTCATCGCCTGCTCAAAAAAAAAACATCATTCAAAACAAACATCATAAATGTTATATTCAAGAATATACTTCATTTCAACGACAATTTTTGAAGTGAAAATTCTTTAGGCGCATGAGGGGTAAAATTTGAGCGGAAAATTTGATACTTGGATGGGTGACCGCTTGGGAATACCGCTTGACGTTGGCTTTTTTTTCACTTACTTTTTTTTTCAATTAGTTTTTTTTATTTTTATTTTCAATTAATAATTAATTAAGAACAGTAAATAATGTTCATGTAAATTGTTTTCAGGTTGTAATATAAAAATAATTATAAACTAGTGACATCTAGTGTTGATAACGAAAGGTAACGTAAGCAATACGAATCGCGTGATGTTGGATTTGTTTCAAAGGACTAGTTCTGCGAAGACTATTTCTGCGTGTAAGTAATAGATGGCACTATTCAGCGGTTTTGTGATTTTTAATTGGCTTTTTGTTTTTATTTTTCAATCCGTTTTTTTTTTTTTTTTTAATTAGTTCGCCAAAGAAGTTTCACTTCTGACACGTGTACTTTGTGCGCACGCAATTTTTTTAACAAAGTAATACTACAGCAAAACAATGAGGTATTTTTAAGAGATGCGCTGCGACGTAATCGGCGAACATTAAAACTTACAAATAGTAAACGGAACATATTACATAACATTATTACAAACTATCAGCTGAAAATATCTTACGAAAATCGAGAGTAGTCCGACAGGGGAAGTACCTCAATCTTAAAGAAGATCACAGCTAAGTCTCACTGATCTCGAGTGGTGTTGTGTCCCTGTGGTGAGTAAGACAACTAGAGCTTTGAGGGTCCGGGGGTAATAGGGTGGGTAACGTAGGGCTTGCAATGCTCCTGGTATTGGGCGGACTGTAAGTTTTTTTGCCACCCTTATGATACAAAGAAAGAAAAATATCTTTAAAATATGTGACCTTCTGGAGCCTTAAAGATACCGATTTACTAGCCCGTTGGCGCAGTGTGCAGTCACTATGCTTTCTGCTCCAGGGGTTGTGGGTTCGATTCCCGATCCGAATACAAGCGTATACTTTGCCGGCTGTTACTTATCTTACGAACAGACGAGTGTATGTGAATGTTAAAGATTAACTATTATATATACCCACCTTCAAAGCAGCGAGGTTCAACCGGTCATCGATCTCAGGGGTCTGCGGTTGCGGCTCTAGGGTTCCGAGGTGCTTTGCCAAAGGTCCGCACCAGCCCGCAAACAAACTGAAGAGACTCTTGCACAGTTCCCTCTTCAACAGTGAGCCGTACATCTCCACTGTATTGTTGTTAATACATATCAGATTTAAAATCATTTATTTGTCAACTTACTTGAGAAATTACATTCACAATTTTATGAAATGGTCCCTACTCCTCACTAAAATTTTAAGAGCCACTGGTCTAGTAGCTGAGGTAGGGCACAGCATTAAATTTCCTGCTCAAAATATGGAACAGCCCGACTGGGGAAGTACCTCGACTCGTTGCGTTCCTGTGGTGAGTAAGGTGACCAGAGGTCCTGGGGAGGATTGGGGATAGGGTCGGCAACGCGCTTGTGATGCTTCTGGTGTTGCAGACGTCTATAAGCTACGGTAATCGCTTACCGCAACGTTAGCATTACGCTTGTTTACCGACCTAGTTATATAAAGAGTAAATAATAAAATAGCCATAGTGATTTACGTGGAAAACTCTTGATGAGTTCAGTGACGAAGTCAGCGAATGTGAGACGTTGCTCCCGTGCTGCCGGCGCGTCTTTCTCAGCCTCCACTTCGAGACACTGTCTCACCCCTTCAAGGTACTCTGTGATGCTTGAGTGTAATCCTCCACTTTCCAACGCGTAGAACTGGAGATTAAATAATAATAAATAAACGCCTCACACTCAACGGCCCCCGCTAGGATTTTCTCCTGTGTCGGGGGTCCGGAAACACACAATACACAAGCACAAACGCCCAGACCACGGCAAACATCTGTATGGCCAATACAAATGTATGTCGTGTGCGAGGATCGAACCCGCAACCGCCAGCGCAACAGCCACTAAACCTTTTTTTACATTTTCATTATGTTACTTACAAATTATATTTACATAATACATAATTATAGCATAAAGGTCGAAACTAAGTATGTACTAAATTTCGAATTTTTTGAAGTAAAACTTTTGACTTTTGACTTGGGGAATAAGCTGGTGAATGCGTGACGAGAGCGTTACGAAAAGTGTGATTGAGCGAGGCGAACAGAACAAAAGAGAGGTAGCCAATTACTTTTCGTATATCTATGACACAGTGCAGACCTATTGCTAAAGAAGTTTTACATCAATCGTGTGGTCTAAAGCAATCTCGTTTTTTCTCAGTATTGTATTACCTAGTCGCGAAGGTCTTCCTCTGAGCTATGATGAGAAGCATCTTGTTTAGATGAAGTCGTAAAGCGTCGCGACGTCTACGTCTCCTCATGTTCTCTTGCTTTCGGTCGACCGCCTCCCGGAGCAACGGTATTAGTTCTTCGAATAAATCCCTGCAATTGAATACAATTATTAAGATGTTCGGTTCCCGCTCGGGGTGGATATTTATCACGATCACGATTCAGCCTGTAATATCCCACTGTTGGGCATTGGCCTCTTCCCCATGCAGGAGAAGGATCGGAGCTTAATCCACCACGCTGCTCTAATGCGGGTTGGCGGATATATTCGCTACTATGAGAAACGATCGCTATCAGGTGTACATGATAACAACCGGGACCGACGGCTTAACAACGTGCTCTCCGAGGCACGGTGGGGAGACCCACAAGGACTGCACAAACACCCAGACCACGACAAACATCTGTATGGCCAGTACAAATGTTGTCGTGTGCGGGGATCGAACCCGCAACCGCTCGCGCAACAGCCAATCGCAATCCAGTGCTGTGACCGTTGCGCCAACGCGGCGTTGGGATATTTATATTTGTACATAAATCGAGTGTAGGTTGTGGTGTCCTTGTTGTATCCCCGCCGTGCCTCGGAGAACACGTGAAGTCTGTCCGGTTGTTATCACAGACATATGATAGCGATCGCTACTCATAGTAGAGAATATATCCGTGGATTAAGCTCCGACTCTTCTCCAACAAGGAGAAAGATTCCCAGCAGTGGGATATTAGAGGCAAAATCAATCAATCTAAGGACTGTTTCTTTATGACCTTTTAGATAATAACACCTAATTTCTTTCGTTTTATTTTGTTGTTTATCGCATAAAATTTGGTTTGATGTATACTTATGATGTTGATTTAATATATTTATTAATTACTTAGGTCCTTACATAACAATATGGTATTAAGATTACTTTAAAAATGAAATTCGAATGTTACTGCTACTTTGTTATAAAAGGATGTTTTTTTTTTGTTGTAATTTATTAGCTAATTTCTACTAGCAATGTATATTACATTCAATATTCAGACTTTTTAGAACGAAGCATTTATACAGAAACAGACAATTTAAAGCTTACATAAAAAAAATTAAAAAATTTCATAATTTAGATAATAGTCTCCAATGTGTAAACAACGAAATTAGTTCTAGTTGTTAATAATAGTGTATACTTACTTTATCTATTGTTAATTTATCTGTGTTTCTTCCGATATTTCGGTGCAATCAACGTATCAGACGTTATTACAATCTCTATATATATAAAAATGAATCGCTGAATGTGTTGCTAAGCGCAAATCTCGAGAGCGGCTGAACCGATTTAGCTAATTCTTTTTTTATAATATTCCTTGAAGTACAAGGATAGTTCTTACGGAGAGAAAATTTAAAAAAAATCCCTGAAAAAGTCTAAAAACAACAATTTTCTATATTCCCATACAAAAGATTCGTAATAATACTTAGAAGCATACCGTAAAGTTTAAGTGTTAGTGGAGGGGTTCCGGGAAGGCAAAACATTTGAGTGACGTATAGTATCGTATAAATATTAATGTTAATATTTGTCAATATTTTAAATATATTATTTAATTTTTATAGCTGACCCGGGTGTCACGAATAGCAGAAAAAGTATTTAAAAAAATTCAAAGAATCGACTGTTAGGCGGTACGAAGTTCGCCGGGTCAGCTAGTATATTAATAAATATGTAATAGAATTACTTGAGAGCGTCCGAATTGATATGTCCACAGGCATATACAGCGGCGTCCCTGACCTCAGGGACCTCACAGCGGGCCAGAGGCACAGCGAGCTTGTGAAGCGAAGCGGGAGCTGCGTGTGCGCCGCGGGCCTCCCCTCCACTGCGCTCGCTTAGCGAGTCCGGTGACGAGCTACACGATAACTTAACTAATTACGCTTTGTAACATAGTAAGCTACCTTTGATATGGGAATTTTGATTCGATTTTTTTTAAAGAAAAATAAATGTTTATTAATGACTAATTTACAGGGAAATAATTTTAATATTATAAACAAAAACACAAATTTTAAACAAGATTAGTTAATCAGAATATTAAAAATAATTAACAAAAACTTTTATTAATTTCTGGTTCGAATCTACGATACCGCGATACAGTATTGGTGATGCACCCGGCCGTCCTAAGCACTGTCTCGAGCAAAAGTGAGTCAACTTGATAATGTCAACTGAAAGATCTGCGGGTACGTCGTTCAGAAACGTAAAAAAATATCAATTCTCCTTATACGGCCTCTCCTGACACCCTGGCGCCCTCGGCAGGCTGAGATGATCCTTCTTCCTTGACGGGATCATAATATGTACGGGCAACTCCGATCTGGTCATCAGCACTGGAAGAGGTCGTCGACTCTTCAGGATGTTCTACACCTTGAAAACAGAAACGCTAATTCTTTTGCCGAAACTAGATTACAAACAAGGTCTAGTCACTCAAGCCTAGACATAAGCAGCAAGGTCTAATATAATCACAAGACTAGACATAAAACATCAAGGTCTAGTATAATCACAAGACTAGACATAAAACATCAAGGTCTAGTATAATCACAAGACTAGACATAAAACATCAAGGTCTAGTATAATCACAAGACTAGACATAAAAGATCAAGGTCTAGTATAAAATTCGTAAGACTAGACATAACACAGCAAGGTCTAGTACAGGGTTTCTTAACCTTTTTCTAGTGATGGACCCCTTTAAAAATTTCATAGAGTCCACGGACCCTTTCCAAAAAAAAAGAAAAATAAAACCACAACAATGCTTTACTTCAATTACCTTTAATTGTTTGCATTCAAACTTTGCATATAAAATAATAATTAATAATTAGTGTGACAGTTTTTTTTTGTTGCTGACAGTTGCTGCTGCTTATGCTGCATTCGAATATCAAATTGTTGCTGTTTTTGATAACACGCAAAGTGAAAATATTTACTTACAACATAATTAGGCTTGCCATGGACCCCCAGCTTTCATAGCATGGACCCCTTAGGGGTCCATGGACCACAGGTTAAGAAACCCTGGTCTAGTAGAATCACAAGACTAGACATAAAACATCAAGGTCTAGTATAAAATTCGTAAGACTAGACATAACACAGCAAGGTCTAGTAGAATCACACAAGATCTAGTATATTCACAAGACTAGACATAACACAGCAAGGTCTAGTATATTCACAAGACTAGACATAAAACATCAAGGTCTAGTATAAAATTTGTAAGACTAGACATAACACAGCAAGGTCTAGTAGAATCACAAGACTAGACATAAAACATCAAGGTCTAGTATATTCACAAGACTAGACATAAAACATCAAGGTCTAGTATAAAATTTGTAAGACTAGACATAACACAGCAAGGTCTAGTGGAATCACAAGACTAGACATAAAACATCAAGGTCTAGTAGAATCACAAGACTAGACATAAAACATCAAGGTCTAGTATAATCACAAGACTAGACATAAAACATCAAGGTCTAGTATAAAATTTGTAAGACTAGACATAACACAGCAAGGTCTAGTGGAATCACAAGACTAGACATAAAACATCAAGGTCTAGTATAATCACAAGACTAGACATAAAAAGCAAAACCTAGTTAGCATTCATAAGAATAGACATAACAGTCTAGTATACATCATTCAAAGGAATACTCACTAGCAAAGAAAACAGCACATTCATCAAGAGTCCACTCCTCCTTCCAAGGTACCACAAACTGAGCTGCAGCATAAGTCATTACAAGCTTTTATTTTTTACAAGCTTTTATTTAACTTGCAATGTATGTATGTATGAATGAATGTTTGTTCGGGTGAAATCTTGCAACTCAATTTCGAAGCAGATATCTTCAACCGATTGAGCTGAAATTTTGTATACAGGTTCCATTTAGATGACAATGCTGTTGTTTATTATAAACTTAGTGTGTGGCAACTCTGAATTGTTAATGGTACATATCCGTTTCCGATGTAGACTTCTTGTCTTTTGTCAAGTTAAGTAAAATAATGAACGCTCAAGAAACGTTAAATTTATACTAATGTAATAAAGTGTATGTCGTCAAGAAATAAAGAAATAAACTGATTGTGAACAAGAAGCCAGCATTTTATTATAAAAATCAACAGGTTATGGGCCCAGTACACCCAGTTCACCCAGTTTAGAACAGAAACTGAGAGAACAAAGAAATGGAAGACGACAAGAAAAATCGTTACGGTATAATACCATTTGCCGGCACCGACTTTGGTAATTGGTTTTACCGAATAAAAGTTATCCTAGAAGAGCACGATTTATTACAAGAAATAGAAAAGACAGAATCAGCGTCGAGTGATAAAACAAAAGCAAGAAAATGCAAGAGCATTATTGTGCAAAGCATCGCCGACAGCCATCTTGAATTAATCAAAGATTTACAGTCGCCAAAAGAAATAATAAAGAAACTTGAAGACACATACCTATCCAAAGGAATATCTTCACAGTTACTGGCCAGAAAAAGACTTCTCACGCTAAAATTTAATGAGAAAACTACACTGAGTGAGTTTTACTTAGATTTCGATAAACATACAAGAAATTTGAGAGAATCCGGCGCCGATCCGTCTAAAGACGAATTGATTTGTTATTTATTACTTGCAATGCCGCAGTCATACGGGCATGTAGTCTCGGCGATAGAAACCATTAATAGTGAAACGTTGACAATGGAATTTGTGAGAAGAAGATTGTTAGATGAAGAAACCAAAAAGAAAGGTTTAATGGAAACCGAAAACACCATTGAGGTTTTCCAAACCAGAAAATATCAATCTCATAACAACAAACCAAGAAAAAATACTAATACTCTTACTACAACAGAAAGAAAGTTTTTCCCATTCGACTGCTACAATTGTGGAAAACGAGGCCACAGGAAATCTGAATGTAAATTTCAGAAAACAAAACACAGAAGTTCTATGAACACAGAAACCAAAGAAGAAGAAGAAAACAGTCTCACCTTTCTAGCAGCAGAGGAAAATATCATATTGTCATGTAGTAAACATGAATTAGAATTTATCTGTGACTCTGGAGCAACTGACCATCTTGTAAATACAGAAGACTACTTATTAGATGTGGATATATTACAAAAACCCATTGAAATCAACACAGCAAAACAAAATGAGAAAATACTGGCTACAAAGAAAGGAAATATAAAAGAAAAGAACCTTACAATAAAGAATGTACTGTATGTTCCAAACAGCAGATGTAACTTACTATCAGTTAGCAAGTTGGAAAGTGCTGGTTGTAAAATAGAATTTGATGATAGAAAAGTAAGAATTTACTATAAAGAAAAATTAATTAAAGAAGGGGGACGTGAGAGAAATCTATACAAAATACAGTTCAAGCCAGAAATAGAAAGACAAGCACAAAAAGCATACAGCATTGGTAATGAAGAATATGAGTGGCACAAGAAGTCAGGACATGCATCTAAAGAAAAACTACAGAAATTAAAACAAAGAAAACTTATTTCATATGAAGAAAGTAGCTCAGAAGAATTATGCGAACCATGTCTAAAAGGACGCCAAACAAGTCTACCTTTTAAAGAACAAGATACAAACAACAGTAAGAGAATACTCGAACTCATTCATACGGATTTAGTAGGGCCAGTTAGCCCTGCTTCTCATGATAATAAGAAATACATACTAACATTCATAGATGATTTTAGTCATTTTGCATATATATATCTACTAGAATCAAAGTCAGAAGTTCTAAAATATTTTAAATATTATGTAGAAACAGTAGAAGCACAGTTTGAAACTAAAATTTCCAGATTAAGAAGTGACAATGGATCGGAATACAAAAATATAGAATTTAACAATTTTTGTAATGAAAAAGGAATAAGAAGAGAATTCACCATGAATTATACACCACAACAAAACGGTCTTTCGGAAAGATTCAATAGGACGCTGGTGGAGAAAGCGAGAACTTTGTTATCCGATACAAAATTTGGCAAAGAACTATGGGGAGAGGCAGCTTATACTGCCACATACATTATAAATAGACTGCCAACAAGAAATGGTATTATCCCAGCAGAATTATGGTACGGAAAACTACCAAACTATAAGAAACTTCAAAGTTTTGGAAATGAAGCTTATGTGCATCTCCAACCACAATACAGAGAAAAAGGAAAGTTCGAAGAAAAATCAAAGAAATATTATTTAGTCGGATATTGCAACAATGGATACAAACTATGGGATATTCAAGAGAGAAAAATTATAAGAGCTAGGGATGTAATATTTAATCAGATAGGATGTCCAGCACAGATACCAAAACAAGAAAGATTTTCCCATCCCTATTATGATGAAAAAGAAACGTCAAAAATTCAACAACATGAAAATATTTGTTCAGAACAACCAAATCAAGATAAACTGGAATATTTACCACCAAAAGGTCTAGACGAAACAGAAAATACACCTACTTTAGAAAACCCACAGAAACGAACAAGAAAATTACCAACATATCTACAGGATTATGAGATTTATCACTGTGCCTTATCTTGTATGGGAGAACCAAATACATTGGAAGAAGCATTGGAAAGTGAAGAAAAAGAACACTGGAAGGAAGCTATGAGAACAGAACTGAAGTCACATGAAAAACATCAGACTTGGACAGTCGTAGAAAAACCTAAGAACAAGAAGGTTATAGATAGTAGATGGGTGTTTAAAAAGAAAGAGAATGGCATCTATAAAGCAAGGTTAGTTGCCAAAGGCTTCCAAAATGAAAATTATGATGAAACATACTCACCTGTAGGTAGATTGACTACATTGAGAACCTTACTTTCTCTTGCAAATAAAGAAAGTATGTATGTAGAACAAATGGATGTTAAAACTGCTTTTCTACATGGGTACCTACAGGAGGAGATATATATGAACTTACCAGGTGAAAAGAGCTCAAACGTTTGTAAACTAAATCGTTCTATATATGGATTGAAACAGAGTCCCCGATGCTGGAACCAAACAATCCACTCCTTTCTTGTAAAGAACAAGTTCCAAGCATCAGAACATGACAGTTGTCTATATGTAAGTACATGATGAAGTAAATAGTGCTTAAGTGTTTTTTATTCTTATATGTTGACGACATTCTTTTAATAAGTAAAAGTGAACTAAAGATTAGTAAAATAAAGTGCATGTTATCGCAAGAATTTGACATTGTTGATTTAGGACCTGTGAAAAAGTTCCTAGGCATTGAAATTGATAGAGACTTTAAAAATAAGAAGTTAATGTTACATCAAAAAACATACATAAATAATGTTTTAAATAAGTTTGGTATGTTGAACTGTAAAAGTGTGTCGACCCCATGTGAAGTTGGACTAAAATTAGAAAAATCTGAACGATTCTCTTGTAAGTATCCTTATCGTGAATTAATTGGCTGCTTAATTTATTTAGTAATATGTACAAGACCTGATTTATCATATACTGTTAGCTATTTTAGTCAATTTCAGAACAATGCATGTGATGATCACTATATCTACCTACTTAAAGAGAGTGCTAAGATACCTAAATTATACATCTGATTATGGTTTAGTATATGAATGTAATACAGATAATGAGAATATTACTCTAGGGTACTGTGATGCAGATTGGGGAACTAACATTGATAGGAAATCTATATCAGGGTATTGTTTTATGTTATATGACAATATTGTTTCTTGGTGTACTCAGAAGCAAAAGACAGTGTCTTTGTCTTCTGCAGAGTCTGAATACATGGCCCTCAGCCTTGCTTGTTGTGAAGCTATCTGGTTTAAAGGACTTTTATCTGATTTGAGAATTAACTGTAAAAGTTTAACTATTTGTGAAGATAACCAATCATGTATACATATTGCTAAGAACAGAGAAAATAGTAGGAGAGTAAAACACATAGATATAAAGCATCATTTTATTAGAAACTTGATTGATGATGGTGTAATTTCATTAAAATATGTACAATCTTCTAAACAACTGGCAGATATCTTCACTAAAGCGCTCTGTAAACCAACTTATGAAAATCTGCGAAAACAAATTAATGTTAAGAAGTGTTAATAATCATTAAGAAACCTGTTATTATTTTTGTTTATTATGTGTGATAGTGTACCTTGTGTTAATTGTGCGTTTGTATGTTTAATGATTAATTACAATGTTTTTAATGTTATGTTCTTTATGTGTCAAAGTTTAATAGAAAAGTAGAATAAAGATAAATGTGATTATACCTATTCTTTGCACAGAAGGTACAAGTAAATGTTGAGGTAAAATAATAAATAAATATAATTGTTATTAGTTAAAATTCAAAGTTGAGGAGGAGTGTTGTTTATTATAAACTTAGTGTGTGGCAACTCTGAATTGTTAATGGTACATATCCGTTTCCGATGTAGACTTCTTGTCTTTTGTCAAGTTAAGTAAAATAATGAACGCTCAAGAAACGTTAAATTTATACTAATGTAATAAAGTGTATGTCGTCAAGAAATAAAGAAATAAACTGATTGTGAACAAGAAGCCAGCATTTTATTATAAAAATCAACAAATGCATGATTTGTATGTATTTATGTATGTATGTATGTTTGTTCGGGTGAAATCTTGCAACTCAATTTTGAAGCAAATATCTTCAAGCAATTGAGCTGAAACTTTGTATACAGGTTCAATTTGGATGACAATGCATGGTTTGTATGTATGTATGTTTGTTCGGGTGAAATCTTACAACTCAATTTTGAAGCAAATATCTTCAAGCAATTGAGCTGAAACTTTGTATACAGGTTCAATTTGGATAACAATGCATGGTTTGTATGTATGTTTGTTTGTTCAGGTGAAATCTTGCAACTCAATTTTGAAGCAGATATCTTCAACCAATTGAGCTGAAATTTTGTATATAGGTTCAATTTGGATGCCAATGCCTTTGTGACGTCATTCTAAATCCAATATGGCGGCATATCCAAGAGTGCGGACTAGTTATTTTTAGTGCACTTCTAGAATATGGGTATCAAATGAAAGGGCTTGCTAAGAATAATTCGAATAAAGTGACGTGATAACCGACTAAAAAGTCAAAAATAAATTAAAAGTAAAAAACCTTTTTAAAAAACAAGCTTTTATTTGAATGCACTAAAACGAAAAAAATAAATTTTTACTTTAAAACTTTTACTATCTATCATTACACATAATCTATATGATATAAAAGCTTGTCGCAAGATTTGCTTGTAAACAAGTAAATAAAATAAATTGATGTGATTGATTTTAACTATTAAAATTTTCAAACTAAGGAAATACGAGTGTCTCGCACATTCATCAAGAGTCCACTCCTCCTTCCAAGGTACCACAAACTGAGCTGCAGCATAAGTCATTTTTCCATAGGCTCCAACAACAAGATGTAACTCATACCAAAATCTTTGTCACTTTATAAGGGCCACGCATTCCGGGATCCAATTTCCTTCGATTGTGCGTACCTACTTAATGACAAAAACTAAATCGTTAACATGAAATTCTTTGGGAGGTTTGCCTCCTTTATTGACACGCTCATTCTGATGCCTTTGATTATCTTTTAAGAGCTCGGCTGTCCTTTACCTGGCTAACTTCTGCAAGGATTGGCGATTACTTTCAGAACAATCAACAGCTACATCACGAACTGAAGCTCGTATTACAGGAGTAGCTCCTTCAATACCGACCACAAGATTTAACAGAGATGCTCGAGTCGTCTTTTGTTTGGTAATAGTGAGTATTAGTTGTAGACGCCATAGCTCTTCAGACCAGTTGCTTTTCTTATATGATTAGCCTCTATACACAACATATTCAGTACCTAGTACGCAAAACATCTTTTAAAAGTTGTAACCCTTCGTCTATCGTATTACTTACTAACAAAACGTCATCTATATAGACCATGACATTACCAGCATTTATAAAAGAACGGAGCGTATTACTAATAATGTCATGGGAACTGATTCGTTATCTAGGCAATTTTTATACGGTCTATAATAAACGGGTGCATCACTTTTTAAGCGAATGTGCATGCTATCCGTAGTCACAGTTGAAGTAGCAATACCAGTAATCATAAATTTTAAAAATTCCTTATAAATCTCATTAAGTTTATCAAGATCACTACAAATCAATGATGTGATAGGATGTTCATTCGCTTCTACAGCCGAGACTTTTACGGAGACAGGACTACAAATTAAACGTTGGCAATATTTCGTTCGTATGTACGTTACACCTTCACGATTATGTACGTCTGTACCAATTATAATAGGCGCGTTCATACTTTCACTAAGTACAATTAATAAGTCGACTTCAAGTGTAATTTCTTCAAATTCAATTAAGAGGGTAACATAAAAAAACACTCGTGTGATAGTATGCCCGACACCCTTTAACTCTCGATAAATTGGTTTCATAGGACAAGCAAAATAATTAACTACAGAAGATGAAATTAAAGACACGTCTAATAAACCGCTATCTATCTATCTATAAGATTGTCAATTGGTATCCCTTGAATTTACTCCAACTATATAACGTATTTAGAACCATTTAATTCAGGTAACGAACAACAATTTACGTTATTTTTCGTTGATCAGAACGCTGCTTAGCAAAACAAATACTTATATGGTGACCTACTTTCTTACAATACGCACATGTTATTGTAAAGTTATGTTTTACATCACTATTAGTCGTATTGTTACTGGAAGACTGTTTTTTAATTATAAGGACAGGCCGTTTGCTTATGTCCTGTTTGACCGCAAGAATAACATTTAAATAATGTTGCGGGTACCACACACGTTCAACTATATGTGGTTTTTTATTATCGGCCGACGCATTGTAACACGAATTTCCGATTTACGAGATTTACTTCTAGATCGGGAGGTAGAATCACTACGGGATCGGCGGCGATGACGCTTCGACACGTTTTTGTTCCCTAGAACGATTGTGAGAACGCTTCCCTTTACTCATTATTAAAATCACTCACTACAAAATACGATTAAGTAAAATCTTTGTAAAAATATTGCACAGGATTTAAAAACTCAAAAGTAATAACCAGAAATTAACACAAGGTGAAGTGAGGGCCTATCCCACTTCTGATATAAACAAAAACACAAATTTTAAACAAAATTAGTTAATCAGAATATTAAAAATAATTAACAAAGACTTTTATTAATTTCTGGTTCGAATCTACGATACCGCGATACAGTATTGGTGATGCACCCGGCCGTCCTAAGCACTGTCTCGAGCAAAAGTGAGTCAACTTGATAATGTCAACTGAAAGATCTGCGGGTACGTCGTTCAGAAACGTAAAAAAATATCAATTCTCCTTATAATATAATTTACAAGTTCTTTTCAGTATTTTTGAAGGTAGTTCGATACTTTCAGTAAATTAATTTAGCAATAATCAAAGTACGTGCTTTATGTAAAGGTTTTGTAAATCGTAAACAAAACTATATATTAAAATACACATAAAATTTTATTTACTGAAAAAAATAATATTATACCCCGTCCGGCCATTTATTATCTTTTTGACACTTCAAGAAATTTTGACATTAGTGACTGCCTCACACGTTATTTATTCGATTTGAAATAATAATCGATTTTATTTAAGAAGAACTTTCAATCGATTTAATGAAATACATTTAGTTTAAAAATCTTATTTATTTATTCGTTTATTAGTTTTTTTTAAATTATAAATGAAATATATAAATAATAAATAATTGAATGAACAGAGTTATTGCTCTTTGCTCTTGATTTGAAATTGAATTTCAAGATTTCGACTTAATTCCTTGCAAGTAATCAATCTTGGAGTCATAGATTCTATTTTTATTTCCTTTTTAGGGTTCCGTACCCAAAGGGTAAAAACGGGACCCTATTACTAAGACTTCGCTGTCCGTCCGTCCGTCCGTCACCAGGCTGTATCTCAAAAACGGCTATAGCTAGAGAGTTGAAATTTTCTCAAATTATGTATTTCTGTTGCCGCTATAACAACAAATACTAAAAACAAAATAAAATAAATATTTAAGGAGGGCTCCCATACAACAAACGTGATTTTCTTGCCCTTTTTTGCTCGATATCAATAATGGCAACAGGTAGGCACTTGAAATATTCACAAAATACTCAGTTGTATTTTTACCTTAATAATAAATAATAAAATAAAAATAAAATTAATATTTAAGGGGGGCTCCCATACAAAAAACGTCATTTTTGAGTATTTTTGCTCTCATACAATAAAAGTGATTTTAGCCGCTTTTTGCCCATTATTACAATCAATGTACCTAGTCAATGGTACGGAACCCTTCGTGCGCGAGTCCGACTCGCACTTGGCCGATTATTAAATTTATAGAAACAATAATCACATGACGTAAAAATATTTTTATCATATGATCGATTTACTATCGATTTATTATTTCAAGAACTGTTTCATAGTCTGTGGTTGTTTGTTATGCACAGGGTACTTCACTCAATCAATCAAATCGTCAATTAAGTATGACATTACAGTAGAATTTTTAGTACGTAATTCGGAAAAAAAACAACTGGAATTTATAGGCGTGAGCTGTCAAATAGATAATTAGTGGCCGGACTGGGTATAATAACTTTGAAAGCGATTCAGTTGAAAACTGTCGCTAGCGCACATCTCAATTTTTAACCGACTTCCAAAAAAGGAGGAGGTTCTCAATTCGACACGTATGTTTTTTTTTTTTTTTATGTATGTTAGCTCAGAACTTTTGACTGGGTGGACCGATTTCGATCAATTTTGTTTTAATTGAAAGGTGTTGCGTGTCATGTGGTCCCATTTTAATATAATTGAGATCTGACAAGTACTTTTAGAGTTATATCTAATAATGCGTATTTACGTGACTACTTTTTCGTCGACCTACGTTATATTATACCGCATAACTTTTTAGTCGGTGTACCGATTTCGATGATTCTTACTTTAATCGAAAGCTAATACTTGTCTTGTAGTCTTGTTTAAATTATATCGAAAACTGATTACAACTTTTTGAGTAATCTTTAATAGCGCGTATTTACTTGACTATTTTTTCGTCTTATTACGTTGTATTACTTGTCGATGTAATTGAAGTCGGTTTTTTTCATTTGCGAGCAAACACAATTATTGTTTTTACTGTATGAAGAGAGTTAAGATTTTATATAACATCGCGACTTTATCGCTGTTTTGCGATGGTATTGCTATTGAATCGCAACAAAATCGTCACGACCGATTCTTAAGACACGCACTTCAACTATTGACCTCACAACAATACATTTACTTACAAATTTCGATATTTTACACAGAAATATATATTGAACAGCAAACAGAAAGTGGGCATTGATATGACACTACAAATTATGCTTTAGAGCGATGACAGTAAATCACGACACTAAGTGTATATATAAGCGTGATGTATCCACTGGCAGCGACATAAAATAAGATCATTATCACTAATATATGATATATACATACAGCCTAGACACAAATATCACACATAAATGATGAAGCAAAGTCGTATCACCGATGGATATGTTATTGATTAACAAACAATGAATAAAAACACTAACAATGTATATGACTACACGGATATTAATGCCCCTGTCCTATATTCAAAAAACTATTCGTTTTACTAACCGTTTGTAAAATGTAAGTAAAGTGTAATTAATAGCTGTGTGGTTACGGCAGTAAATAATATAGCCACACCCTCTCTTTTCGTGGGTGTCGTAAGAGGCGAGTAAGGGATAACACAGTTCCACTACCACCTTGGAACGTATAAAGCCGACCGATGGCGAGATAACCATCCAACTGCTGGCTTTGAAATACACAGACCGAAGACGGGCAGCAGCGTCTTCGGTGCGACAAAGCCAGTCCTGCGATCACCAACCCGCCTGCCCAGCGTGGTGACTATGGGCAAAACACATGAATTCGGGCCATTTTTGCCGCGAACTTAAAAATATTAATATAAAAATATTAGCAGTGGACTGCGATAGGCTAATGTGATTGTAACTTGTAAGTAAAACAAATCGTTTCTTAAATACAAGAACTGGGCTTTAATGTAACTTTGATGATTTCATCTAAGGTTTACAATGTCCGTATTGACAATTACTTCGCTAGTGTATTTTTTTAAATGTATCAAATATATACGACTTTAAATTAGTTTAAAATAACTAATTAATCAGAGTGTTAACTTCAACAAAGAGTTACTTTACCTTCTTTAATGTTTCATAAAACAAGCTAAAGAAAATTATGTATAAAGATTAAAACAACTATTGTCATACTAAAAACAGAAAATGGCAAATAATAAAATATTAATATTTTTATTTTCAGTCTTTATATTTTAACGATGTACGTTACCCCAACTATTAAAACTACTTTAAATAAAATTGAATTCTATGAAACGCATTTTATAGAAGACAGTACGCCTTGGGAATGATGTGATCGCCTCCAGGCTATTTCAACCTATGAAATTATTGTAAATTTCAATCAGCTTTGGAAAAAAAAACATGATTAAAAAAAATGATATTAGTCCCGCTGAGTTTCCTTCGCCAGTTCTTCTCAGGTCAGAGGCTTTTTCTTTCCGAACTGGTAGTAGACTCATGACGTTCAGTAAGAAATTGTAATAATTTTATGCTGAATAAAATATTTTGAATTTGAATTTGAATTTGTGTATGTAACATGCCAGGCATGCGGGTATCCTAATGAACAACTAAAGGCCGGTTCCTATATTCAAAAAAGGATGCGTTTTTCCATTGACTTTCATAAAAAAACTACTCGTTTTCTAAGAAAGTTAATGACCAAAACAGACCGTTTTTTTTGTATAGTAACCGGGCTTGAATATCTTTACAGTTGCATATAGACTACTTGGCTGACTTCCACTCGCATATCTCGTTTAAAAATTATATTTAAGGCATACAATATGCAATATTTGTTTGAATAGAGAAATTGCGTGAAAAAGTCTAGAAGAAAAGGGAGTCTACTTTAGGGGGACATTTAGACCTCACGACGAGTTTGAAACCGTAAGACAATATTTGAACGGATCCAACATTATTTAGTCACAGGACACTGTTGATAGGTTTTTTACAATTTGCCTTGATTGATAAAAAAAATATATTGATATAAAAGTAAGGTACATGTCTAATAGTGGATCCTTTCAATTAATATTTATTTTACCCAAACAGTGTCTCCGGACACGCAGGTAGGAAGAGGGCGCTATCCAGGCAGAACAAAACGTTATACGCATCTATACTAATATATAAAGCTGAAGAGTTTGTTTGTTTGTTTGAACGCGGTAATCTCTGTAACTACTGGGCCGATTTGAAAAATTCTTTCAGTGTTAGATAGCCCATTTATCGAGGAAGGCTATAGGCTATGTGTCATCACGCTAAGACCAATAGGAGCGGAGTCCACGCCGACGAAGTCGCGCGCAGAAGCTAGTAACAAATAAGCTTTAAATTCAAATATCAATTATTACAAAAAAGAGAAGAAATTTTTTTTTAAATTGATATTTACTGTATTATTTCTTGTGTAGAAAAGGTAAGTCGTACCTAGTTGTGCTGAATAATGACAAGTCTAAAGCTGTTGTTGTGAAGTCTCAGTGCATGTGTGTTAGTTATATTATCTACAGGATATTGTATTTATTTAAAAAAAAAAAAAAAATCATCATGCGTATAGAGGATAAACTAGTCACATTTCCGATTATACTGGGGGGAATTTAAAAAAAACACATTGTTTGTACCTTAAAAGTAACTTATAAGTTTATATTTATCATCTAGCGAATAGCTTGAATTTGAAAGATAACAGACACATTATGATTTGAACATCTTTCAAATTCGTATACACTAAGAAATATCTAAATATATAGGGGTATAGATTACATGAGAGCTACGAGAGGTACTGAGTTCTTATGATATTTATGAATGATCACGTTGCGTAACACAAAATGCTGAACCAATAAATGTTGCGTAGTCACAGGAAGGAAATGCACAGAAAACAGTTCGATACTATAACCATAAACAAACCAATGATACGCAGTAGCTGTGCACGGAAACCTAGGCGTGATATGACAATGAGGCAGACCCCGATCAGATCAATGGACGAAGTCCATGAAGCGATGAGAGAAATGTAACAATCGAATATGAGACGCATTGTCGATTCCGTCTCGACTCTCGGACCGACATAAGTTTAATCGAGCGTCCTAGACCGCCAAGCGAGAGAGGATAGTGAAACGAACACGATATCGGTAGATACAGGGCCGACGAGAGGGAAGCGACAAGGGCCGTGTGTGAGGGTAGCGATGGAAGGAGCTCATAACCTCGTTCGCTTGTGGTGCCTGTGGGAGCGGGCATAGCTCAAGGGCAGCGTGAAGAAGCCGCCGGGCGCGTTCAGGCTCTCGCTGGACGAACTGAGGGCGGCCGGGGGCGCCCAGCCCTCCGCGCTGGACAACACCTCACGTCACTCACACGACACGACACTAGCGTCACGTCGCACCGATCACACCACTCGCTCGACCAACACGTTACAGATCAGAGGCGGCTCATTCTATAGAGCGCTGGCGCAGTGCACTCCCACCAAAATTACATGGGTAATCTTAAATCTATATTTCTTTATATTACACATTATCGTTACATTACATTCATTCTGTTCTACTATGACTATACAATAATCTATCATAATTATCACGTACATTTGGCATTAAGTTGTAACGAATGGAGCGCCAGCGATTGCACTCCTATGAAACAAAGTTCAGTACAATTCCTAGCACTGTTCAATTAGCGCGAAAGAGAAACATCGACACAGGCCTACGCGTGAAACAAAACATTTTGTATGAGAATTTAGCCTAATCTGGGGCGCCGCTTACGTGCGACGTTGCAAAACCGCGGGTTCGGCCGTGTCGCGCACCGCGTAGATAAATAACTTCTACGCTGTTGCCATTCTTATGTATAATGTGTGCAGAATGGATTTTATTTACAAATAAATGGTACGCTCCAGTTTTTCGTATTTTTTTTTTGTGAATCCCCCTTTAAAAATGTCACAAGCCGCCTCTGTTACAGATTAACTAAAGCTGGCAGATATTACAGCTACTGATTGTGCTTGTACGCACGCATACGCAGCGCGAATATTGAATCTATCTCTTTCACGCGCGGTAGATTTTACGCGTGTGACAGAGACAGGTAATGTTCTGTTTTAAAATATTACATAATATTGCACGATGTTTTGTTTCAATTACTTCGCTTTTAAATAACGTATGATTATAATGATAGTGCATCAGTACCATTAAGTGTGCCAGCTTTTGTTAACCGACCACTAAACATAACACCAAAAACCCCAGTCGGTATCAGCCGCATCGACATTTACATTTACGGTACTGCTACGATTAAACGTAACGTTACATTTTTTGAAAATATCTTTCTAATATTATTGTTTAATAAAATCGTTTCAATAATTTTTCTGCAGACAAACAAGTGTTTCATTATAATTTTGATTACATTTATTGATATAAATGTAACGAATGATCAACTCATACACGTTTTAACTGATTAGGATACACCGTTCATGAGATACACACAACTGAAACACCCAGACACGACAAACATCTATGCGAACAATACAAATATATGGCTACGAACGGGCATCGAACCCGCATCGACCGTAGGTCCATACACCATCCACTAAATTACATCAATTGCTAACACATAAGCACCCCAATGGTTGATCAATGATATCAAGGATTAGGAATTTAGTTTAAGTTATATTCTATCTATCTATTCACTATACCATTAACAGAATTTGGAAAAAATGATATCGAAAATACAAAAAAATTCTATCATTAGTAACCAAAATATATAGCTTACACGCAAAGATTTTAACGAATGGGTCGATTTAAATAAATTCGTTACTAAATAACCATTCCTCTATGTGTGCACACTAATAATTATTTAAACGTGAAAATAAACTCTCTTAAAATCGTATACTGAACTGTCATGCGTTTAAATAAAATCATGTAAAATTTGAACACTTTTTTTTTGTTTTGAATCAATTTTTATGAGATCCGCACCAATGTATTTTGCAGCAAAATAATAATTGCTAATCGTAACCTAATATCGCACATAAATTATATATATATATATATAAACGTACACATTATACTGTTATATAATAAGCTCATATATAAATAAATACTGGTATATGTTCGTCTGTCTTGTGTGACGTGTGCGGACGGTCTGTGATATAGATTGAACGACTTTCAGTTACATTACTAATATTAAATACCAAATGACATTTGAAAAAGGTCAAGGAATCTTTTGTAATTGAATTCTTAACGGGTGTTTCACATAACTGTAAAAAAAGTCAATCAAAGCTGGTTCGGCCTACACTTACACATATTGAGCTTGTATAGTCTATGAATATGAAACGGTTTGAGGTCGCAAGTAGTACTGGCAACAAAAATTAATTTGAGATTGCTTGATATTGTTTTGTTTTAACTTCCAATACTAAATTATTATTGTTGTTGTGGATCGCCTTTGATTCGTCTTTTCTTTTTTACAAGTGTATCTATTATTTATTTTATATTATTTCCTCAAATATATTATAATAAAATGAGATTTTTATGAGAACAGTGAACGTGCCAGTTATTTTAACAAATTAATAATAAAAATTATCATAAATATTAAAATGCAGCAACAATTTAAATGTCATTAATTTATATATTATATTCATATACAGAAAAATAGGTATACCTACATTTCAAACAATGTTTGACCGAACGAAAAATAACATATCATTTGGTATTTCCATCTAAATTTCACAGCGTTCAATTCTATAGAATACATAATAATAATAAAATATAGTTTAAACTCTAAGTACACTATACAATATAGATATTTTATGTTACCTTAGACTTAAGTCGGGACTGGCACATCGTATGACTGGACTCGGTACGGCCGGTACTACTAAATATGCCATTGTCATGTAGTACTTCCATACTTGCATATAGCCATCTCTTTCTTTCTCGGGCTTCCGCGGTAAAGCGGGACTGCGAGAGAGGAGAGATGCGCGATTGTCGTTCACCGGTCTGAAATTTGAATTTTTTTATGTCTTCAGGGTTGCCATCAAATATTTTTTTAACTAAGATAATTATTGGATTAGGACCAATGTCCAGCAGTGGACTGGTGACTATAATGTTAACTTAAGTAATAAGGAATAAAGAA
Source organism: Melitaea athalia (assembly GCA_905220545.2). Lineage (NCBI taxonomy): Eukaryota > Metazoa > Arthropoda > Insecta > Lepidoptera > Nymphalidae > Melitaea > Melitaea athalia. The sequence goes on along the minus strand of HG992207.1, from coordinate 3,249,773 downwards.
GCAGTAGGTAGTTAATAACAAGTAGTAGTAGTATTAGCACTGTAGGCTACCTAGCATTTGTTATTTATTTATTTATATGTATTATATTAGTTTGTATCTATACTTATTATAAAAATAAGTCCCCCGGCCGCGTCTTTCTGTCCTCCTGTCTGTCTGTCTGTCCTCCTGTCTGAACGCGATAAACTCGAAAACTACGCAACGGATTTTTATACGGTTTTCAACAATAGAAAGAGTGATTCTTGAGGAAGGTTTAGGTATATAATTTATTATGCTTTTATGTAAATTAGCTGAAATACGGCGATAAATGTTGAAGAGGTCGCAAAAAATCTCGCCAACTGGGATCTTTCCACGCGAACGCCGCGTAAACTAGCAAAGATACAGTTAAGTAATGTACTAGAGAATTCAAAATCTATAAAATTGCTACAAAAAAGTCCGCGATAGCATATCTCTATCTCTTACGGTTGACCTACAATAACCACTTTTATGTTCAAATTTTTAATTAAAAACATTACGTTATTTTCAAAGCTATTTTCTTTATTTCGGTATTAATCCTTATCAAAATGAATATGTTAGTTAGCTTAGTCATTTAATGCAGATTAAAATTGCTCTTTACACTAAATCAATCAGATGAATGGTTTTTGAGATATCGTAGTTAGAAGTAATTATTAGCGAAACATTTAATTCTCGGCGAGCCAGCGTTGAGCGTTCTTTCCTTGAGATGCCTATAACGACGCGGGCGAGTCCGTCCCCTCTGCCCCGCATCGCTCGCATGCTATTAAAGGAAATCAAAGAATGTCAAAGATCATTTTTTCGAACTTTTTTTTTAACTTTTTTGTTAAATTCCACGCGGACGAAGTCGCGGGTACAGCTAGTTACAAATATATTAATGATTATAGTAATCGCAAAATAATAGGCCCGTTTGGACATAATATGTCATCGAGACGTAAATAGGGAAGTAACCATACGACCCGGTATTCGATACTCACGATAAATCGATTCAAGTTTGTATGAGTATTTGATCGATTTGATTATGTAGTGTAAAGTATATTGAATTAAATTTCTGATTAGAAAGTGTAACTTAAACTTTATTATTGTAGGTAAATTGAAATGATAGTTACAATGGTACAAAAGATCAATTTGTCTTTAATCTATTTTTTTTTATTGTTTTCTAATGTTTACGCCAATTTCTCTCATTATAATGAAACAACTTTTTCATGTTTTATAGCGTTTTATTAGGTTCTTTACATGAGGACATTGTTCTCCCGTGACCATGGTAGCTGTAAAGACTGTAATCTTTGATAACGTGTATTTACTCAATTATTTTTTCGTTTACCTACGTTGCGTTACTTGTCGATGCAATTGAAGTCGTTTTTTTAACGTTTGCGAGCAAATACAATAAAACTATTTTCAGTAGAGATCACTACACAATATAGATTTACTATTAAAATCGAATGATGCTGGTGAAATTCAGTAATTAACTAGTCACAACACTAGTATTTAACAACAAAAAGACTTAGAACGTATCTGTTTTTGAGACGTTTCGTAATAATTGGAAATTGCAGCTACTATAAAGTAAGCGCGAAAAGAACACTCCCAATATATTCTATCATATTATTTAACGAGCCAAAAAAATTTACGTATGTTGTAAAAACACTTTATGTCATTAATAATTATTTTATTGTTTCTTATAGTTTCGTACCAAGTTACGTTCTAGGGTTTTTGTTAAACGTCAAAACTGGCCTCTTATTTTGTGACAACTATAATATTTAATTTATATTGAAAAAAAAAAACAAAAAGCTAACGTCACACGGCTTTCCCAGGCGGTCACCCATCCAAGTACTGACCGTCCCTGACGTTGCCGTTGACGCTTAAATTTTACCCCTCATGCGCGTAAAGAAGTTTCACTTCAACAATAAATATCACTCACGCTGGTTCAATGATTGTGTACAGTGCGTGTATCCTGGCGTGAAGTATCGGCCACGCTTGTAGTACGGTTGCGGGACACTGTGCGGGCACGCGACTTCTCTCGAGTAAACCAAAGAGTACCACCTACGAACAAAAAGTATACCTCAGCTCCGACACAGAAACATACTGCTCAAAATATGGAGCAGCCCGGCAGGGGTAGTACCTCGACCTTACAGAAGACCACAGCTGTGATACTGCTCTCAAGCAGTGTTTCTGTGGTGAGTAAGGTGAACAGAGCTCCTGGGGTGGGGTTGGGAAGGCAACGCGATACGGTAACCGCTAACCTTCATGTGCCCATTGACTGTTTATTTATTTATTTAATACTTATCTAGTAGCTTGTATAACTAGAGATTACAAACAAACAGAAAACTTTCAACATTTAAATGTTTATACAGAGTAATTTTAAGAGTAATTATTTTACCTCCCAAGGATCAGCTCCATTGGTAGAACTGCCGCTCCAACTATTCTTTGATGATGTTTCGTCATGTTGTAGACCTAATAAAATTACAAAAAGAAAATTGTTGAACATAGTTTCATTGTAATATTTTTTTCCAAATATTTTATCCAGAGTTTTCATCCTTTAAGTATGATTACAAAAATAGTTTGATACATTTTCGGGATTAAATCATAAATGTGAGGCTCATATGTATGAATCTATCCATTCTTATATCATTATTACCTTATTTAATTATTGAATTTAACACGATTATGAAATGAAATGAAAATATTAATTTCACACAGTTAATTAATGTCACAAAAATATATACCTTAACTTAGTCACAATATTTACTGCACACTAAACCCTAGTGTCTCGGTACGCATCATTTTATTACAGCATCGGCTTTATTAAGTACTAGATGGCCCGATGAACTTCGTATCACCTACATATATTTGTGAAAAATATACACAAAACACTTTCTGAACGCATCTATAAATATTTGACAACCATTTGACAACGTTTTTGACAAAAGACATAAAATTTCCCCGCTAGGAACATTTTGTATTGGAAAATTAAATCGTCGTTTTTATATTTTCTGTTACATATTATTTATGTTTCTCACCGTTTAAACTTTCCCTGAACTTCCACAAACATTTCAAGATGAAAATTAGCCAAATTGGTCCAGCCGTTCTCGAGTTTTAGCGAGACTAACGAACAGCAATTGATTTTTATATATATAGAAGATTACAATAAATTATTTAACGTCCTTAGTGTAGGACGAGAGGGATTTAAAAAAAAAATTATTATAACTTGTTTAATTATTACACTCAAATTTACCAGCGGTCCAAACGGCATGGCTTCTCTCTGCCACCCATACCAAGTCGGGCTGTCCAGCCGCCAGTATGGCTTGTTTCTCAGCCGGGGGTAAGATTGGGAGACACTTCTCAGTGAAGTAGGGTACATGGGCATCCGCTGCGTCTATCAGCGCTGGTTCGTCTCTTGTTAATTGTAGTCTCTCGAGTAAATATTTAGTTTCCCTGAAAAAATGTTAATATTTTAGTAAAATGTAACCATGATTTGACTAGCCCGTTGGCGCAGTTTGTTGTGACCCTATTTTTTGCTCCGGGGGTTGTGGGTTCGATTCCCACCCTGTGTCTGAGCATAATATATAATTATTTATATATGTAGTATTTAAATGTATGTTTAACAAAAAAAAGTAGCTATACCAGTCGGCTGTTACCTATAACACAAGCATTAAGTTGCTTACTTTAATAAAATTAAAATAAATAAATAAATAAATAAATAAATACTTTAGGAACAGACGACAGTGTATGTGTGTTGTAGATATTTATTATTATTATTATGATATACAATTCAGCCTGTATCATCTCACTGCTGGCCATTGGCCTCTATCTTCATGTAGGAGAAGGATTGGAGCTTAATCCACCATTCTACTCCACTGCGGTTTGGCAGATATATTCCCTACTATGAGTAACGATCGCTATCAGGTATTTATGATAACAACCGGGACCGACAGCTTAACTTGCTCTCCGAGGCATGTTGGGTAGACCCACAAGGACAATTATACAAACCGGAAAGAAATATTTGTACAAATACAAATATACACCCCGAGCGGGTATTGAACCCGCAATCCGTCGGTATGTAGACGTCTACGCGCACCACTGCACAAGACGGTTGTAACCATGATACAGTTTATAAATATTCAATATACTCGACATGTAAAATATATATTTATATAGAAGTTATATATTTTACAGTCTTTTTATTTCTTCGTATATATAGTTTTCTGTAATTTCTATGTCAACTTCTTTATGGATTATGTTGAAAAAAAAAATCAATACAAGGATCAACAATTTCTTTCACACAATTATATTCTAATGAGATGACATATACGTAACTTTGGTCGATTTAAAACGTTATACTTTAATATTAATGACACAAAAATACAGTAGGTGGATATTTTTGGCAACCAATCATTTGTAACATACCTCAATATATGTACAGCCAAGCGTCTCGGATACGCTTTGCTCTGGCACAGCATCACAAGGCCTAGGGCTTCGGCGCCTCTGATGACAGAGGCGAGAGGCTCCGGCTTGGGGGGCGAAGCGCTAGGCTCACCATTCTTCCAACTAGTCACCAGCTGTAAAAGCATCCTGAGACCGTTCTCCACTAATTGTGGAGATGTGTCCTGTAGGAACAATTAATTGTGTGGTTTATTTTACGCTCACTATTAACATTCGTAATAAACACTAGCTGACTAGGCAAATGTTGTTCGAACAATTGGATAGGGACACTTTTATAACCTAATACAATAAATATACACAAAAAATTTCATAAAAATCGGTCAAGCCGTTTCAGAGGAGTTCTGTAACACAACATAACAACACGTAAAACAAACGTAAAATTTACGATTTCAATCTTTTTTTTTGTAATAGAATGTTTCAAAGCAATTGCTTATACAAAGATGCAATTATTTCGATTCACCTGAACTTCTTTGGCTAGGAACTGCGTGAATCCAGCTAAAACGTCCTGCCGCCATTCCGGGAAGTCAACAATGAGTGTTTGTAAACTTTGAAAGGAGAGTCCTCGTAATTCTTCGTCCATATGCACTGTTAGTCGACAGAGGAGATCCACTAGTTCATTTGGACTCATACCTTCTGGTATTAACCTTAAAATAAAAATTAAAAAATTGTACGACCAATTGAATCTTTATTGTACTGCATTTTAATTTTTAAATCCGTAACCTATTTTAATAAAACATTAGTCAATATTTTAAAGGAAAGTTTATAATTTAAGTATAATCAAAAGATAGGGCACAATTTCCATAGAATACGTACCTCGGTATAGCGGCAACGCAAGTCCTAAACAAGTCAATTCTTGGTTTCCTCTCACCAGTATTAATCTCCTGTTCTTTTGTCACGTTCTGAGTGTTAGTAAGCATCAGTGGTCTGCCGTAATGCGCATCCAGTGCTCTTAGTATTTCCACTAGAACCCGTCTAACGTAGGGAAAATATGCGCTCATTCCTATAGAGCGTGCAGTCTCATCCGTAAGCATTTTATTGAGAAATGTCTTCTTAACCCGCAGTGTATTTCCTGAAGGCAAAGTTCCAGAAGTTCTTGGCATTGGAGGCTCTCCTTCTTTCTGCTGGAGGCTATCTGCCACTACTAGGAAAGCTCGTAGCCCAATGGACATTCTTTCCGGAGTCAATATTATCTTGATTGGTCTACCCACCATTAGCAAATCAAAGACTATTTCTCTCATTGCAAAGTCTAGTCGTTCTTGGGCGACGAATTGTATGATTTTAACGAATATGTTCAACGGAGTATCGCGTGGTACAACTCCTTTGGAACCTTTGGGGAACAGAGAGTTCACGATGCTCTGCAGTCGAGACTGCGTCGCCGAATTGCTCTCACACTTGATCCTGATCATGTATACCCAGAGCAGGCGATACAGCGATTCTGTCAATAAAATGTTTCAGTAAATTACTTATTATAAATATACAATAGAATTTTATTTAAACATTATACATATTTACAAGTCAAAACTTAAGAAATAAATATTTACAGATATTAAATATTACTTATTTTAATTATGGAAATACATCAAGTATGGGAGCCAACAATAAAACATTTACCCTTTACCCTTTGAGACACTAGCCACACTTTTACGACCTCCTAAAAAATATTACTTCAGAACAGGTCAAGCCCTTTTGACAACACCAACTAACAGAAATTAAAAACAACACTTACCAAGCGCAACTCTGCACATCTTTGGATCTCTGTTCTTCAGATGTGACAGGCACATAGCGAGGAAACAATGTAAGTTCGCTAAGAAAAACTGTTTCTGAGACACGCATAAGAGACAAGTCACCAGAGGGAACAGCGCCAAGCGATGTTTCGACTTGGTACTCGTGTCTAGAGTGTGGCTGTACAGCATTTCTACGAAGTTCTTTAGACATGGGACGTTTACTTCATTTTTAACAGTCTGGAAATAGGGAAAATAATATCTTTTAGTCGTTAATAGAATGGAAAATAATAAGGTTCGTAGTTTGCACAAGTTCTCCCTTGTGGTTTTCTGCCAGTTTCAATGTAAAAGGCGATACAGATAGTAGTAAGGGCATTTGTGTTTGTTTTTTTATGTCTATAGTATATTATAGTCTTTTAATATTCAGATGGAGATTGAGAACGAGGTGTTCAATTATTTTAGACGCAACGCCGTCAGGTCATGAAGCATTATTCGAGTAAACGAAAATACAACACAAAACAGCACAAATATTTCTGGGTCTTATAGAAAATGAAAAAAACATAATTTCTGTAAAAAAGCTACCTGTTTACTATTTAATAGTCCGTAATGTAATATCATGATACTTTAAAATCATTGTCAGTCATCAGATCAGAGAGATACAGATCGTAGATTTTAGCCCTAGTCTTAGGGGGACGATGGAAAAACTTTTAAAAAGATGTTTTTTTAAAATATTATTATTAACTAGAGGACCCGGCAGTCGTTGTCCTGCCCGGAAAACAGCTACCAAATTTGATTGCTTACATACTGATAGCAGTGCCACCTACCGGGTCCAATTGAGATAAAAACTACCCTATCTCCTAAGTGGGACAAAATTACAGATGTTTACAAAATTTGATACAAATTGGTTCAGTAGTTTCGGAGATACATACTGATAGCAGCGCCACCTACCGGGTCCAATTGAGATAAAAAAGTATTCTATGGCCGTTTCCTGGTTCTAAGCTACCTCCCCACCAATTTTCAGTCAAATCGGTTCAGCCATTCTTAAGTTATAAATAGTGTAACTAAAACGTTACACTACTTTCTTTTACGTATATAGACTATAGATAAGCAATCGTCCATAGTCCATTTTTTATATTGTATATATTGTATTTAATTATATCTTCACTCACCGCAGCGACTGGTACGAGAATCTCAACAAACAGTCCGGCTAAAGCATGTCGGATGTCCTTATCCTTGACTTCTAGAAAGTACTGTGCGCATTCTTGTTGGAATTGGAAAGATGCCTCGAACTCTTCTATAGGCACCATCTTTACTCTGAAGAACTTCATACCCATCAGCAATGATATTATACTTTGGGTTGTGTGTGGGGAAGGTTCTCGACTTTTTAGTTCCTTAAATACAAATAAAAATATTCTTTATTGGGCATCATAAATAAACCGAGACAAAACAAAACAATAAAATAATGACAAAATGTACATACGTGACCTTATCACTAGAAGAGTCAACTCTCTTCCAAAATTAACTTTATTGAAATTTTTAACTAGCTATTTTGGGTTGATAGGTTTGTTTTGATGTAATTTGTGGGGTTAAGAAAGTTTATATATCTATTAAACATAATCACAAATAGTTATTTTTATATTAAGCAATCACAATTCACGATCACGATTCAGCCTGTAATATCCCACTGTTGGGCATAGGCCTCTTTCCCCATGTAGGAGAAGGATCAGAGCTTAATCCACCACGCTGCTCCAATGCGGGTTGGCGGATATATTCCCTACTATGAGTAACAATCGCTATCAGGTGTACATGATAACAACCGGGACCGACAACTTAACGTGCTCACCGAGGCACGGCGGGAAGACCTACAAGGAATAACAACCAGACCAGAAATAAATATTTGTATAAACACAAATATCTACTACGACCGGGAATCGAACCCACAACCATCGGTGTTTAGGCGCCGCCGACACGGCACACGCACCATTACACCAGAGCAGTATTATTTATATGTCTATAATTAAAGGAATTTCTCGAATGAACTTTCTTTTCCGTTGCACAGAATTAAACATAATTATATTAAAACATAAGAAACACATATAGTGCCTTGAGTTTGATTATCATAACAAAATTTCACTGTCATTTTATTGTAAAAAGTATTACTATTTCAATTACCTTCAATTCTGCGGTAAAACGTTTCCGCACGGATGCAAAACGCGATTGAGCTAGAACGCCAATAACTTCTGCGTACAAATCGGCTATTATGTGGACATTCGCTGCATTTGGATTTGACTGTAATCTGAAACAATTAACAATAAATTCACGTCATATCATAGGCCTTTACGTCTATTACAGACGATTCAAACAGTGCCTGAAGAGCATTTTCTCTGATGGCTGTATATTCTATTTTTTTATAAGTGACCCAATCGGTAAACAAATATGGCGTACTTACGACCATAGACAATTAGAGTAATGCTAGAGTAATGTATAGTTTAGTGATGTGACACAAAGAACAAATGAATGAACAGTATTAATAAGCCATAGATAAGTAGAATTCATTTTACATAAAATATTTAACGATACCATATTGCTGAAATTATTTCAAAAACTGATAATATATTGAATAATTTTGTTAATAATTAGTAAAGGCACAGAATAAAAAAAAAGTGGAGTGACTGGAATAGATAAATAAAATATTGTCACAACCGGGACCGACCGACCGGGGGGGGATGGTTTATTCATGAAAATATTAAAGGAAAATATTTGAATACAAAAAAAAAACGCCATTACTGTACTTTATTTTCTAATCACTGTCCATACTTTCTAATGAATCGCAGGACTCTTCAGAGACGTCGTTCGTTTATGATAATTATGATCAATACTTTTCCTCCACGACACCGCGCTTATTTGATTTAAGCCTTCTTTTAAGAGCTCATTGACTTCTGCCATTTTAAAACTTTTATTATTTTTGCCTATGTAACCTTTTACTTGTGCCCAAATTAGTTCAATAGGATTTAATTCGCAATGGCAACGTAAAAAAATTATGTTTTTGCGGGCTGCCATTTCGTCAATAACTTTTTTGTTATAGCCATCTTTATTCATTTTTTTTTAAAGTTCAGCAATGTGATACAATTATAAAAAACAATATGTCACACAATATCATTATGCGCACTCGCTCTAACATCTAAAAAGGACTGATAACATTGTTTTTGCCAGTGCTATGTGCTATACTAATTTTTTATCAATATATATGGGATAGAGTAAAAAAATGTTCAGGGTGAAAATGATATTCAGAAATATTCATAATATAAAATAAAACCTTTACAATAAACACTTTAATATTAAAGATTGATATTTGTAATATTTTGTAAGCATATTTTGCGCTCAACAAAAAAAAAAACAATATATATAACAAGTTAATAACAAATCGCATGTCTGTGCAAATCGCTTTACGGTAACATTGTTTTATAGTTTATTAACAAATTATAGTTCCTGAAAATTTAAAATATAAGTAAAGAATACAGCCTACTTTATCACTCATTTTATTAATTCCTTATACTCATTCACCTCTAAAAATATAATGACCACATCCCTATTTGCCTTATAAAAAAAGATATTGATATGTCATATTCAAAAATATTGATTATCTGTACTGTCAATATTCGTATTTTAGTAAATTTTATGTGTTTAAAATGATAAATGGATATTTGTTTTTAGTGAAATAAATAGTAAATGGAGTTTTACAAATCTCCGTAAGCTAATATGTTGTGAAAGTGAGTGATAAATGCGGAAAAAACGTGAATTACGTGTTGACAGGGGTTTGTTTACTAAAAGGGACGGATTCAAAAAAATGGACTTTACAAGCCGATACGGGAGCGGCAGACTCTACCACACACCGAACAGGGAAAAGATGCGCTAGTGTCATAATTGTCGCTGTTTTGATGTTTTTTGATTCTCCTGAACGATAAGAGTCCAAACCAGGCTTCATCGTGGTGTTTTTGACCATCCTTCACGCTCTTACGCCATTGGTCTCTGTTCTCGGCTAGTTTTCGGCTAGTTTTTCCCAGTTATTGTTAAATTCACGCGAAAACAAACATAAATACAAGAAATGTATTATATCTAATAGGTCTACTCAATCATAGGTAGGCCAATCTTTCAGTGCCTACTTTTTTTTTTGTGATGGATCTGTACACACAAAATGTAATATATGACTAACAGAATTGTTACAGTACACACAAACATCGCCCAATCGGAGTGTCTAAAAATCCACAAGATTCTGAAAAAAGTTCCAGTATTCCACATCTGTAGGTGATATTGTATTTTGAACTGAACAACAAGAATACTTTGTTTCCTTATTCTATATTTTCTATCTATTCATTCCACTACTAGGAAAACTTCTTTTTTCTATTAAGAATTAGAATTTAGAACACAATCATTATCTCTGATCACATCATAACTTCACTACCCATTTGAAAGCTTTATAAAGTGTCTTAAGTTGTTCCCAACACATTATGTAGCTTTAGATAAAGATTTAAAACGAAGCTACAGCTATTACAATGGAACAAGTCCGATATCCGTAATATTTCGATTAGTATTTTTGTTTTATACACTAAAAACTATATGATACCAGTGATAAATACTTAGTAACAGAAATAAGTTTACCCTTCCTTATAGTTGAATCTCTTGAAGGCCACATTCTCAATGTACTGCACTAAGTCCTCGTGTCCCGGATGGAACGGTAGCTGACGCAACACTTCTATCAGAGCAAGGCAGAAGAGAAACTCGACTGCCAAGTCCCTTCTCTCTGCTTGGAGCTCTTCGCAACTACGTTCCACTTGCTCTGTACCCGCACCGCTGCCGGAGACTATGTAAATTATACTGCAATGGAAGACAATACAATATTCACTATCAGATAATAGGGTCAATTTTAATGTAAAAAAATAAAACCTTTTGTAAACTATTTATTATTCTATAATCTTAAACACAGTTCAACAGGAATTTCCATCATAATTAGAAAAATATTTAAGCATGGTTGCTATATACATTAAGCGGTCCGTTCTGCTTAAAAACCGATAAATTTCAAACAAATAATATGCTAAATTTAACATTTTGTAAGCAAAACGAACGAGGCATTAATCATCTCTTGATATCTTTTTGTAAGATAAATACATATATGACAGGAGGGTATAGAAATTTACTTTGAAAATCAAATATTAATAAATTATTATATATTTATCTTTGCCTCTTATTTCTCCAATCCTGGTGAGGTTTCTTGGCCTGTTCGTTTAACTGTGGCGACTCGGCCATTTGCCTCTCAAGCCAGCCGAACAAAGCTCTCAGTAGAGATGGCAAGCAATGTTCCGCAACTGTGCCAAAAGCAGAGAGGATCTGATCTAATTGTGGATCTTCACCTCTTTGCAGTGTCTTGTTTGGTGGTTTTTCCTGTGAATTATTAATAAATCATTTAATTCTCACATCTCAACAATTCCATACATTAGAATATTTTTAGCTGAAGTACCTACTGATATTGTCAAAATTATATGTATATTGAAAACCACATTAGCTTAAAATCACTAGTTTAGTGATTGTGTTTATGATTAAAATTCAACTTATCAATATTGTTTGATTCATCATTTTCAACATTCACATAGGTTTTACATAGATTTATAATTAATCCCAACTCTTTTTCTGATAATTTAATACTATCATGTAATTATATCGAACAAATATACTCCAAAACATTGAGCTATTATTACTAACGTATAGAGAAGCTCTCACAGAGTACAGTAAGTATACAGGAATAGAGAACCAACTCTACCCAAAAAAATGCCACCCTAAATTGAAGCGGCGCCACCGCCATCTCTTATTTGGTCCAAGTAACTAATGAATGTCAAATACCTATATATATATATATATATATATATATATATATATATATATAAGATATATATATAGCTATATAGTTATATATTAATGACGATGGTCTAGTGGGTACGATCTCGGCCTCTTTAGTGAGAGGTCTGGGTTCGATCCTAACCGGGTCAGGGGTCTGAAATGGGTTTTTCATTTTCTAAAAATATTGTAATAATAAAGTATATTTTTGTTTTAAAAGAGCTACAATATCGTTCTTTTTCTGGGAGTTAAACCACGAGGAACAAAAAACAAGCAATTTATTTTGTATTTTTATTATATTTTTTATGTTTAATAAAATATAAATTAGCTAGTAACTTAAGTTCATCATCACTATTTTCATCGTATCTTATTTTTCCCTTAAGTATGCGATTTATTGAGCGACACCAGCTATAAATTAAAACTTTAATGGTGATGTCCACAAAATAGGCCTTTAAATCTGCTTGATGTGTGGTACACGTAAATGGATATATTATAAGTGTTTCACACATCATTTTAATATTTTTTTGCAGGCCATATTTTGGTACATCTTTTTTTAAAAATGAACATGTAATTCTTTGTATTTCTTGGAATACCTCTATCACATTTTTGTTCGGATAGCATAACCATTTATTTCTTTTGTTAAACTCTTTTGCTCTTATTTCCTTCAACTTCACATTTTTCATTTAAATCTCTTTTACAGATTTTGCACGTTTTGGTTATTTTTTTAAAACATTTGGCAACAACCCAGCCACACACATAATTACTTTGACCTTTGTCTTCTTTTAATGTTGAATCTATAGTTTCTAGGTTAAATGTGAAGTTGTCGTTTTTCTCTTCGGGTATATCAGAGCTAGGTTTTTCTGTGAGGAAGAAATCTATTGTCTGGAGACACTTGTTTTTATCTTCCTCACAGTTGGATCGTATGGAATGTGGCGCATTGTAATTATTTAATAAAAGTGATTTATATGCACCTTCAAAAGCAATAGTATTTGGCGCCACATTTCTTACCCCATAGCTTCTAATATTCCCGAAAAAATTTTCTATTGGGTCCTGATTCAGGTTACGCGTTAGTAACGTGTCAAAAGAGTATTTTTGATAGAGGATTTTCCAAACATTTTGAATTCCTTCTAAAGTTTTAATGAAATTTGTAACTGATGGTACATTTAACTCAATAAATCTCACCTCTCCTTCACAATTTTTTTCTTTTAGAAATTTTACTGTTTTGAGCATTTTTATAGCTTCTTGCCAGAGTAAATGGTGAGGGGAATTCCTTTTTACACTTCCCCTAAATTTTTTCCCATTGGGGATATCAAATGTGCTGCTGTTTAAAGAGTCAAAAACTTTATCAAACATTAGAACCAGGGGAATTAGGTCACGACATTCTGGAGTCAAATCACCTCTGGCAGTCAAGTGTTCAGCTGCCGCAGCTACGCTTTGGCTAAACACTTGAGCTGCAGTTTTAACTTTCATTTTATTAATTTTTTCTCTAATAATATGTTCGTCGGTAAGACGATGTGCGATCCTTAATTCCCCATAATATGTCTTGTCAGCAGCATACAATTTTTCAAAATACTCCCACTTAATAATTTTTTTAATATTGAGATTATCGGTATATATCATATCTTTGTTTAATAAATTATTCCTTATTTTGTTTAATAAATTATTTCTTTAATAAATGTGGGGGATCGTAAAGAGGAATTATCAATTCATTGTTAATTTTAAAATGATTAAATCGATATTCACAACCCCTCCGCATGTACTCTGACTTTGTATCCTCCACCAAACTATTTATTGCACTTACATTAACTGTGCTTTGGTCACACACTGTGCACAAAACATGCAAACCAGTGGCTTGAATGTTTTTAATTACATCATATATAATTTGTTTTAGCTCATCTTTTTTTAAACCATTTGTGAAATAATAAGCCACTGGTTGCTTGTAATTGGCTTTAATGCCTTTAATCATAAAAACTAATACATGATCTGCAAATTTTCTAGGATCATTATTTGCAAAACCCTTTAATTCATCCTGACTTGCATCATAATGAACTTCTGGGGTAATCGACATTTCATCAAAAATCAGCGAGCATACCTTTTTATCATCGTTGATAGAGGCTACTGTATGTTTAATTTTATCAAAAATAATTTTATTAATTCCTGGTCTTAATTTTATAGATGACAGCAGGAGTTTTAAGGACTTTTTTGATGGAAGTACAAATTGCTTTGAAAGCAAGGAGTAGCATTTTGCACTTCTTTTAAAAAATGATAGTGACAAAATTTTCTCTTCCATCGTAAAACGACGCCCTTTTGGATTTTTTAAGCTTTCTCTAAACTGCATCATTGTAAAAATCTTTGCAGGATTTGTCATATTTTTTGTGATCTTCTGAAAAGCTGTATTCTGGCTCATTTTTTGTGCGTTTTCTAGTTTCGCCTTAAAGTTTAAGCCACGTTTTCGAAGCCGCAAAATTTCATGTTTTAGATTTTTGATTTCTCTTGGGATTTCTTTACGTGGAAGTTTTTTACCTAAAAAAAAATACATATAAATTTTACATAATGGCAATATTTATTATTTGACTCTTACTCAAGTCCAAGAAAATTATGTTTCACCCAGAAAAACATCTATATATTATACAAGTAAGGTAAAAGAAAAAAAATAGGCAAAAATATATATATAAAATAATTTTAGGCATTAAATTATTAAAAATCCATTTTTACAGTTTCCTATAATCTGTAAAAGCAATCCCATTAATCTACTGGATAGAATAAGTAAAAATCTGGGACCTGTGATGTAAATAAATATTTTTGCGGTGGTCATTGTAGGCGCTAATCAATGTCAATAATATGTAATAATTCTTATGTATGAAGCACTTTCATATCACACTGATCACTTAATGCCGAACCAAATTAATAGCTATTTTAAAAGTTGATAAAGATACTCACTCGGTTTAATAGATCCCGATAGATTTGTACAATAATTGTGTTCGCCTAAAATAGTTACAGGCGAGAGTACAGCTGATTGACCAGTGGTTTTAACTGAAAATTAAAATAATATACGTTTAAAATTTAATTTCTAAATTATATCATTAGTAGCTCTTGTCCTCAAGTAAAAAATGAATTGAAGTCTTATGATAATGTAATAATGAAGGTATTGAGATATCTTACAATATAAGAAATATCAATTCTGATTCAAATTATTATTATTTTTGTAACATATTTTATGATTTAAGTTATGTAATACCTTTTTCTATCTGGCTGCTTGTTGTTTGAACCGTTAATTGAGATGCCAATGAATTTTCATCAAATTTATTATACCACACTGCAATAGTAAGAAAATCCATAAATTAATTAATTTATTGAGATTGTGTACTTTACAGTGTATACAAGGTAAAGATTATAATGCCGGAAAATAAAGCACAATCTCATAGTTGTTTGATTGTTACTGAAACTTTGGTCATTACTGTGGTTAGCGGAGTTACTGTCAAATTTACAAAATATTGTTACAATTTTGAAAGCAAAAATATGTATATAGAATATTATTTAATGTCATAATTTTGACTGAATATTTATTTATGATGATAGCAAACTTCACATTGTTTTCACTTAGATTAAAGTTAGTAACTATTTAATCTAAAATTTTAATTTCTGTACATTATACAGATATTAATATTATAATTATGATTAAACATGAACAATTACAACATGATCTTATGAACTCTGCACTTCATAATGTCACATTGAAAACATTAAGCATATAATATATTAAGTACTTATTTTTTTAACTACACAAGGTATTTGAGTCCAAATCTTAATCTATGTTACATTAGGCCTGCACAGTATACCTATTATACAACAGTGTTATACCCATTTTATTTGTAAGTATCCTTTTATCTTTTCTTGTGTAGTATTACTATATTTAGGTAAAGACACTCATAAGCCTGTGTCCTTACAAGTACGTCTGTACAAAAAAAAAATAGTACTTACTTGGTAGATGCAGGGAAGGCACGGCCAGAGCAGATAAGCGATTGTTTCTGTTTCGGTCTTTGCTAGTAAAATGGATGTCGCATATTCTTTTGTTCTTGTACTTTAAATGATCTTCAGGTCTTTCTAATTTCCCTCCCACAATAAACACCCAAGCTTTAAATTGCTCAGGAAATTTTATAAAGTTAGGGAAACGATGAAGTGAAGATCCTGCTGTAAATACACAAAAAAAAAACTCTTATTACTTTAAACTACTAATAAATTGATTTTCTTGTTTTGGGAATCTATAAAAAAGAAGTTACCATCGTTAGAGAATCAAACATAGCAAATATTCAACGAGCCTCACTTGAATGATGCAAAATAGACTCTTGGTCATATTTTAAGCTCTGAGTATACTACTTAACTATTATTTATTACGGGACCATGAGTGAATAATCAAAGTTTATAGACACAAATGTAATACTTACCATTCCGAACGCAACCAAGTAGACAACGCATTTTGTATATGGAAATACACATACAACTACACAATACTTTTAAAAACAAGCGTCCAAGTCGCCAACAAAAAGAACTTTAAAACTAAAATTAGTATGAAACTAAAAACTAAAAAGCGTCTTTTCGCAGAACGTGTAAAAAATCACATAAACCACATAAAGGCTTAAGCGGAGGAATTATAACTCGACTCAACGCCAAGCAAACAGTACGTGGGATAATTCACTTTCACAAACACAATGGGTGTGTTTGGCCGAAATAAGTTCTTACTAAACTTAGTCAGTAAGCATAAAAAAATTAAAAATCTTACAGGCTGAATAAAGCGCTTTTCGGCCAGGACAGACTTACACTTACTGACTTATCATAACACAAAACATAGGAACATACGATTAAAGAATTATCACTCATTTTTACGTCTAAAATTATTTTAGTAGTGCTTGTGTAGACGTATTTATAGTTCTGAACTGTTGATCTGAGTTTCTGTCATGGTTTTATTTACATCAACAATAAGCAAAATGGCGTCCGTCTATTAAGACATGCTTACTGCGTTAGCACTTATTTTGTGTTCTGGCCGAAAATTTTGTAAGTTTAGTGAGTGACTTACTAAATTTAGTAAGAACTTACTTCGGCCAAACACGCCCAATATAAAACACAACCAAGAGCCATGACAGCTGTGTAAAATAGGGATACCAGTCTTTAACAATTTACCCAATTTAAATTTTATTTATGTTTTATTTATACCTAGTTGAATCAAAATCTCTGTACTCCTTTTTACGAAAATTGCGCGGACGGAGGAGTATGAAATTTCGCACACTTATAGTTTATATAAAGAAAGAGTGCAGAATGCTAATATTTTATAAAAAAGTATGCATAAAAATACATTAAATAAAAATGAAAAACATTACACACACTACCATGTATTTGACTCAAACACGCATATGGTACTCTTTTGTTTATTAATATATTTTTTTGTAAAAGTATAGTCTGACATATTTAAATTAATGATGGTCGAATTTCAGTCACGAAGATTCATCTGATTGTGATTATTAATCATTGGCAATCCAAATGAATCATGCTTATTCAAAATAAATATTTTTATTATAATTAAATTGCTGTTTATCATTTATATTTATATAATTTATATAATAATTAATATATGACACTCATGTAATTTTGATTGAAAAATTACTTCTGTATATCAAATATAACAAAATTTAAACTATCATAACCAAATTTTGGTACAACTGAATTGATTTCTTAAAGAAATAAATTAAAATGTTTAGTAGTCTCGATAACAAAAGATTTTAATACAAAACATTACAATCAGTGGCGTAGCGTATGGGGGGCGGGGGGGGCGGCCCGCCCCGGGCGGCACTTTTTAGGGGGCGGCAAAATTTAACAATAAATAACAAAAATATTTTGAAAATATTTGAACCGTTTTATATCATTTTTATCGGAACTACACATTCGGACCGATTGAAAGGATCACGGAATTTTTCTTTACTTATTTTGTGGCGAAGTCGATAAATCCCCTTTATTTTGTAGCGACTGGCAACGTCTATACTTGTGGGAATTTCCCGTTTGTGACTTACTTAGTCATAAACGGGAGTTAGTCTTACCTATGGATGAACGAACTTAGCTCGGTTTATATCGTGTTTTTTGAAAATTTTATTTACATCCCAATTACATATAGGTAGGGATCCCTAGTACATTTTTTTCACCTGATTAGTATCAAGCTAATTTTTTGGGAGTAGCTTCATTTTGATGAGGCGAACAAAAAATTACTCTTCGAAAACTCTCGATTGTGGTAGCTAACAGAGGTAGCAGTGGGTAGAGCAGCAGTGAGCGTAGGACAAGGATAACGTACCACGCAATTTGTAGGACAATATTACTATTAAATTATATAGATATTAACTAACTAAAAGAAAAAAAAAATTACAAAAAAAAAAATCAATTTTTGATGACTTTACGAGGTATGACCGAGGTATTACGATGTATTTGATAGTACGAGGTTAGGTTAGAGGTACCAGCTGATTTTTTTTCCTGGGACCACAGCATGACGTTGGCTTATTGTTTTTTTTTTTCAATTAATTTTTTTTTGTTATTTTAAATTCGTTTTTTTAATTAGTTTTTAGAATTACTTTTTTTTAAAATTAGTTTGCCAAAGAAGTTTCACTTCTGACATGTGTACTTTGTAAACACTCAATTTTTTTGTTTTTCTTTTTATATAAGTTTTTTTTTTTCAATTATTTTTCCAAAGAAGTTTCAGTTCTGACATGTTCTGTACGCTCGCAATTTTTTATTTCAAATAAAACCTGTAACAGTACAAAATAATGATGACTTTTCTTGCCGAAAAATTCTCTATAATAATGTATGTAATGTACTACTCTGTCAAGAAAGTACCGGGGAAAGATCAAAATATCACATAAATATACAAAGTGTTTGTTATTCATCCAAATTTATTTTATCACCTTCAAAGTATGCTCCTTCGGAAATTACTTACGCCAACGAATAATTCAATCATCAAAACATTTTTAAATGCTGTTTCCGGAATCGAGTTAGTTCTCGCCGCGAATTCTCCTTTATGTCTTCTACCGATTGAAAACGGGTGCCACGAAATGGTAGCTTGAGTTTAGGAAAAAGAAAAAAGTCGGCTGGAGCCATATCTGGTGAACATGGTGGTTGCTCGATGCTATTTGTTGAGCGTTTAGTCAAAAATTCATTCACAGTGATGGTCCTGTGCGAAAGCGCATTGATCGTGGTGCAATATCCAAGAATTTTCTTTCCACAAATTGGCCTTTTTCGTCGAATTTGTTTTCTTAAACGCCGCATAACGCTCAAATCGACGAATTCCGAGTGCACAACACCGCGATAGTCAAAGAAACCACTCAACATGACTTTGACTTTTGAACGAGTTTGGCGTGGATTTTTTGGTTTCGTTTAAGTTGGAAGGCGCCACTCCGAAGCTTGTTGACTAGTTTGCATGTCAATCTCGTAAACCCACGTCTCGTCACCAGTAACAATGCGTTTCATAAATATTGGGTCGGAATTGACTCGTTCTAGCATGTCCCCAGCGCCTCTAATGCGATTGAGTTTGGAGAAAATTCAGATCTTTTGGGACTAGCCGAGCGGCAACAAGTTTCATACCCAAATTATTAGTTCAAATGGTACGGATCGACTCGTGAGATACATAAAGTTCGGTGGCTATCTTTCTGAAAGTTGAATGAGGATTTTCAGTCACTGTTTCCTTCACTTTTGCGATGTTAACTTCAGTTACAGACGTTGATGGCCTACCAGAGCGAGGCACATCTTCCATCACATGTCGACCACTTTTGACATTTTTGTACCACTCATAAGCACGGGTTTTTGATAAAGTCAATTCACCGTAAGCCTTCTGTAACATTTTCATTGGCTCCGAACACGAAATTCCATTGGCGATGCAAAATTTAAGACTAACTCTTTGTTCGATGTGATTGTCCATTATGAAATTCGCAATACACACTAGATAATAAATTATGATATAACTAAAAACAGCACAGTATTTAATATAAATAACAGATGCAACTCAAATTCCACGCCAAAATGGAAAACAGTTGCGCCACACTAAAAACAACAAAAAATAATTTTATTTGGAAATATACAAATAATAATATAATAAAGCTGAAGAGTTTGTTTGATTGTTTGTTTGTTTGTTTGTTTGTTTGTTTGTTTGTTTGTTTGTTTGTTTGAACGCGCTAATCTCAGGATCTACTGGTCCGATTTGAAAAATTCTTTCACCGTTAGATAGCCCATTTATCGAGGAAGGCTATAGGCTATATATCATCACGCTAAGACCAATAGGAGGGGAGTCCACGCCGACGAAGTCGCGCGCAGAAGCTAGTACAAATAATATAAACAAATAATCCATTTCCGATTATTTTTTGACTGAATGTATATATATACATTAAATTAAAATACCTAAATAGAGGGCGGCAAATTTTTTTCCGCCCCGGGCGGCCGACAACCACGCTACGCCACTGATTACAATGTTATCGCGTAAGAAAATATAGGTATAGTTATTATTAAGAATAGGTATATATATATATTATAAAAAATGAAATTTCGTATAAGGGAGTCATATAAGCTAAATATGGCAACATGTCGCTCGGATTAGCCAACATAACAGCTAGAGGTAAAATAACTGTGAACGCACTGTACTTTACCTCAAATATACACAGAGCCAAATTGTACTCTATGGTCACAAAATTCCTTTTAATGTCCAGAGCATCGTATAATATGTTAGTCCCATTTCAAATCGTATTCTATTGTTACGGACTAAGAACTATTTTCCTTTGAATGTCCAGAACATTCACGTTGCGTATATTATATTAGCTTAGTCCCATGTTAAATTGTATTCTATTGTAACTGAATAAGAGCTATTTTCCTTTCAATGTCTTTTGAAATAAATTTTAATATTTTAGTTCGTATTATTATTTTTATTATACTATACTACTCGTATATTTTTTTCATATTATTTCGTTTTGTTTAACGGTTAAATTGTCATTATGGACAATGCGTTTGTTCTCGTATGATGTTCGTCATTTTCGTGAGTTTATTAACGAATTTTATTTACGAATTTTACGATTGCGGTGTTGCATTTTGAGAAACTGTAAATATAATTAATAATTATAATTAAGTTGTTTATATAATTAAGTATAGTTGTTTAGTGAGTAGAGTAAAATGCCACGAAAAGGACAAATGTGGAATTATTTTACTGTGGTGGATGAAATTGCAAAAAAAGCGGAATGTAAATATTGTAAAAATATACTTTCATTTAAAACTACTATAACGAATTTAAAAAAAAACATATGAAACAAAAGCATTTAATTATATAATATGAAGAAATAAGTAGAGAAAATAACAGGAATGAAAATAGCGGTAAGTTTATTTTATCTTGTATCTGTAAACGAGTAATTCTTGTATTTATTGAAGTGAAACTTCTTTAGAATCGTCTGATTTCAAACCAGATGCAACGGCAAAAAGACAGGGAAGGACGAGCCGCGCTGCAAGCCGCTAATTTTAAATTAGTTTTTTTTAATTAGTTTGCCATAGAAGTTTCACTTCTATCGTGTGTGAATCGCACACACACCTTTTTTTTGCTATACTTTGGATTTTTGATGAAATTTTGTATACAGATAGTCTTTCATTTTAAGTATCCTATATGTAATATGCATTTGATCTCACAAATAATAAGAGTTGACCTAAAGGTTGTAATTACCAGGTCAAAAAATCCCAAAAAAAAATTTGATCTCACAAGTGTTTCACAGTTGTTTAAAAAAAAAATATATTATCACGTAAAAAATAATAAGTGATTTAAAAGTAGCGTAACGTTATAACGTAATATCAAAATGTAGCCGTTACGCCCATCTCTAACTGCGGCTGACAGTATAATAATAATAATAATAATACTTTACGCAACTTTATATATGATGGCCTTCCTCGGTAGCTCCAGCAACACCTCTTTAGTTATCAGGTCGTAACCTGGTGCCTTTTTACTATCAAGCCGTTTGATGGTTTTTATAACTTCCTTGGGCGATACAGGTCTCGGTGGAAGATCCATTTGGAGGTCTTGTTTAAGAATGATATCAACATCCTCATCTGAGGCGCCACCTAGTGTTATATTCGGTTTAAAAACTCTTGTTAGATGATCCGCAAATAAGTCTGCTTTTTCCTGGTTTGTTCTAGCCCAGCCGTTTTCTTTTTTTATTGGGGCGTTTGGTATGTTGGGTCTGTCACAAGAACGGGTGACTTTCCAGAGTGAGTAATTGCTGGCTTTAGTGGCAGTTAGAGACTCCAACTTTGCTTGCATTGTTAAGTCATTGGCTGTCTTTATAGCCTCCTTCAATTCTACAATGGCTTTATTAAGCGCGGCCTTGTCTTGCGGATGACGGCTAAGCTGCCAAACTCTGCGTAGTCTGCGTTTTTCCTGGATCATGATCTTTATTTCGAGTGGTACATTTGTGGGGTGGCTTCTATGTTTAATAGTGGGAGTGCTTTTCCACGCAGCAACTTGTAGAAGATTAGTGAATTGTACCACTGCTATGTCAATTTCCTCCGCTTCTTTGAGTCTGATATTTAGCTTAAGGTTTTCTTCTATGTATTCCCTGAAGGAGGGCCAGTCAGTATGCTGGTTGCACAATATTGTGGGCCTTTCGACTTCAATTATAGTTGAGCTGATAGTTAGTAGAACTGGGGTATGATCAGATGACCCATCAGCACATGACTCTATCTTCATGTACTGTTTTGAGAGTCCTTTTGTTATGAAAAAGTCAAGTATGTCCGGAATTCGATTGTGATCGGCTGGCCAGTTGGTAGGTTCTGAAGGGGCAACTGTACTTAAGCGATTTATATCGACGCTCAACTTTAGTTGTCTTCCCCTTGTTGTTATTAGCCTTGAACCCCAATGTAAATGCTTGGAGTTCCAATCACCTCCTGCGATAAAGCGATTGCCCAGGCTTGAGAAGAAGTGGGAGAACAGTTCGGCGTCTATCCGATGTTTTGGTGGACAGTATACAGCCGAGACATTAAAGTATCCGCATCTGTCTTGTATTGCCACTGTGGTGGCCTGTATTTGCACGGTTTTATATTCAGGCAGAAGGTGGTGCTTTATTTTGTCGCGAATAATTATGGCTGATCCTGCATGGCCTGTGCCGTCTGGGTGGTTTGTAGTGTATATCTGGAATCCTTTGATTTTGACATTGGTTTTATCTGTGCAGTGTGCTTCAGATATTAAGACTATATCTAGTTTGTGCTCGTCCATTAGCAACTCGAGCTCATCTTTGTTGGGTGAGAGTCCATTTATGTTCCAGGTCGCCATTCTTAGCCCAAGACCGGCTAACCTTGTAGTTTGGTTATGAGCGTAGTCATGAGACTCATAAGAGTACTCATTTGTTGTAAGAATATGTCGAATTTTTCATTTTGGTTGTTAAGGAGAGTTTCTAATACTGTTAGGTTGTGATTTACATTAGGAATGGTATTTTCTGTGATTACTTTATTAGGCACATTTCTAGTAACTTTGGCGTAAGATAATGGTTTGTCTCCTTTTTCGATGGAGGAAGATTGTTGCGCAGTATTTATTCGAGGGTTTGTATCTCTAAACGTGTCTTTGGCAGTAGCACATCTATCAGCTGTTCGATGACCATATTTGTTATTTCTTCTGGCAAGTATTTCTCTGTACACCTCACAACCCTTGTAGTTTGCCGGGTGGGCGCCTTGGCA
This sequence comes from Melitaea athalia, assembly GCA_905220545.2. Taxonomy (NCBI): domain Eukaryota; kingdom Metazoa; phylum Arthropoda; class Insecta; order Lepidoptera; family Nymphalidae; genus Melitaea; species Melitaea athalia. Next base: position 3,225,987 of record HG992207.1, on the reverse strand, counting down.
CAGTGCACATTGGGCTGGTGTATTTCTGTCGCGCTTTGGACAGTCGGAAGTTTTATGTGCCTGCGCGCATTTCACACAGCGGAAAGGCCTCATGCAGTAATTCTTTGTGTGCCCATATTGCTGGCACCGTTGGCACTGTGGAATTGAATTTTTCTTTTTGGGATCCTCTATGGTTACAGACTGATGGTAAATATATTTGATTTCTTTAGCGGCCTTGTTGTTCTCGCTAGGCAGGAGATTAACAAAAAACGTTGAGGTCGGTTTTTTTTCTGGACCATATCTGGAGTTTATGATTTCCCCGACAACAGTGTTCCCAGTTTTTTCAATTTCATCCTTTATCTCACTTTTAGGTGTTGTGTGATGAAGGTTCCGAATGACAATACGGCAGAGTCGTTCTTCCTTTCTGTTGAACGTGTGACCAATTAGGCCACTTTCACGGAATTTGGAGATAATTCTTTTGTAGGTCTCAGGATCTAAGGTGTTAATTCTCAGTTGGTTTCTGTTTGCCGTCCGATATGTGAATGAACTTTTATCTGCAACTGTTTCCACAAGTTCTGTTAATTTATTTACATCTTCTATCCCATACAATATTATGGGCGGAGGCTTGCTAGGTTTTTTTTCTACTTGTTTCTTAGTTACTGTAGGTTCTTCTGTCAGATCAATTGGTAATTGGCTAAACATGTTGCTGGTGGTTATGTTCTCTGGAGAGTCGCTGACTTTTTTTCGTTTCGGATTTCTGTTGCCTGGTACTCTCTGCCAAGACGGGGGCTTTACTGTGACTTCCTGGCTTGAAGTTTGCGTGGCTGTGTCTCTTAGTGGTTCTGCCGCAGTTTGTATGCTTTCAGATGGTTTGCTTCCCAGGGAGCTTCTGGGTCTGGTGATAAGCAGGCTGCGGTGAAAGGCCTGCTGAATAAGCTTTTTGCTGCCAGTAGCATTCACTGTAATGGAAGCCTGGTCGCCTACTTCCATCAAGTCTTCGGTAGCCAATTTCACACTCTCTGGCCCGGGTACCAGAGAGCGCCGGGGGTTAGCCGGATCGCATGACATACTATCCTTCTCATTGTTTAACATTTTCATAAAGTGAAGGGTGGGAGAAAATACACATACTACTTTCCCAAGGCAGTATTGCAGCTATTTTAGGGGGCATTTAACTTCCCTAGGCCCGCTGAGGCCTTAACAGGTTAATTGACCGCCGCCTGTGACTCGGCGTTGTTGCTCGTTTAGCACCACCCGGGGGACACGTGTAGGGAGGGTCTAGGACAGATGGTAATTCCTACGGACGCGAGCAACCCCGTCCCCCAATATCAAATAATAAAATAGTAAAATATCTTGGCTTACACATTGATCGCAGACTGACCTGGAGGCACCACATCGAATGTAAAAAGCAGGAACTCCTACTAAAATACAACAGCTTATACTGGATGCTTGGAAGGAACTCGAGACTCTCATTGGACAACAAATTGCTTATTTATAAAGCTATACTAAAGCCCATCTGGACATATGGTCTGCAACTGTGGGGCAGCGCAAGCGCTTCAAACCTAAATATAATCCAGCGCCAACAGAACAAGATACTGAGAACAATTGCAAACGTGCCATGGTACATAACCAACGATGAAGTTCACAAACACTTGGAAATGAGAACAATCAAGGAGGAAATTCGGAGATTGGCAGCTAGATATAAAGAGCGGTTAATCCATCACCCCAACGAACTTGCTCGCCAACTCACCACTGACCACTATGTGAGACGATTAAAGCGTCATCACATCCTAGAGCTAGAAGACCGCCAGTAGCTTTGGGCAGCAAATGAGTATATGCTTCCAATGGGAAGCAGCTCCGCATGACAGCATCACGTAGCAGATTTGCTCATAGTCTTGGGACTGATTGCAAATAAACAAACAAAAAAAAAAAAAAAAAAAAGTAAGAAAGAAAGACGGCAGTCCGCGAGTTTGTGTTGACTACAGGTTGATTAACAAAAAGATGGTTAAAGATGAATATCCAATGCCTGTAATTCAAGATCATATTGATAAGCTATCGAATGCTAGAATATTTAGTACTATAGACTTGAAAAATGGATTTTTCCATTTACCCGTTCATGAAGATTCAATTAAATATACAGCCTTTGTTACACACAACTCTCAGTGGGAATTTTTAAAAGCACCGTTTGGTCTTGCGGTTTGCCCTAAGGTTTTTACACGGTTCATCAATATAATATTCAGAGACTTAGTTGCGAGAGGTATAGTTTTAATCTTTGTCGATGATTTAATAATACCCTCAGAGAACGAGGAACAAGCTGTGGAACGTTTAGAGGAAGTTTTAAAGGTGGCTTCAGAGTATGGACTCGAGATCAACTGGAAGAAAAGTCAGTTGATATGTAAGAAGGTAGAGTACTTAGGACATTTAATTGAAAATGGAGAAGTTAGGCCTTCACCAGACAAGACCGACGCTGTGGTTCGATACCCCGTTCCAAAAACAATTAAACAGCTGCATAGTTTTATAGGGTTAACATCATATTTTAGAAAGTTTATACCTAATTATGCATCAATTGCACAGCCTTTAACAGACCTGCTTAAAAAAAAAGATGTACCATTCCAGTTTAATGATAAAGAGTTATTTTCATTTAACAAGTTGAAAGTACTGTTAGCTACCAACCCTGTGTTAAAAATTTATAATCCTAAGTATAAGACCGAGCTACATACAGATGCATCGCAGGTGGCCTATTCTGCTATTTTGCTACAGTGGAATGAGGAAGATGGCTGTCTACATCCAGTACATTATATGAGTCGAAAGACTAGTGCCGCAGAGAAAAAGTACTCGAGTTATGAGCTTGAGGCTCTAGCTATTATTGAAGGTGTAAAAAAATTTAGACGTTACTTGTATGGAGTTAAGTTTAAAGTCAAGTCAGTACTGTTTTTTTTATTTTATTTTCACATTTTGTTTTACAATTATGTTGCGGGTTAGTAGTGAATGAAAGCTGCTACTATGCCAGATAGTTTTATTTTATTTCTGTTTTTTTATTATGGTAGTTTTCACAGTAATTATGGTACACAGTTTTCACAGTAAGTATGGTACACAGTTTTCACAGTAAGTATGGTAACAGTAATTATGGTAGTTAGGTAATATACACATATATTGCTATTATTTATTGTATTGTTAGTTATAAGTTATTTTGTTAGTTTTAAGTTATGTGGTAGTTCTAAGTTATGTAAAATGTGTGGAGCCTGAGGCCAGTCTCACAGTCAGGAGTGGCCGATTGTGGGATGCGTAATTTTTAAAGACGGAATGCATGAAGGGAATGTAAGAGTGAGCGTGAGTGATGAGAAGAATGATTGACATCGATAGACGAATGAGTGATAGCGGGGAGTGTGTGCCGTACTGTTAAGAAGTTAAGACGTGTGTAATATATTGCTCTGTGTTCTAATAAACCTGTGTTTCAACGACTGCGGATATTCTTTATTTCTATCCCACATTTATTATAGATAGATATTTATTATTATTATACATTTGTATATCGACATAATACATTGACGAGACGCCGCGTTGCCGCAACGGTCACAGCACTGGTTTGTGCCTGTTGCGCTGGTATTTGCGGGTTCGATCCCCGCACATAATAAACCTTTGTATTGGTGTGGGTGTTTGTGAAGTCCTTGTGGGTCTCCCCACCGTGCCTCGGAGAGCACGTTAAGCCGTCGGTCCCGGTTATTATCATATACACCTGATAGCGCTCGTTACTCATAGTAGGGAATATATCCGCCAACCCGAATTGGAGCAGCGTGGTGGAATAAACTATGATCCTTCTCCTACATGAGGAAAGATGCCAATGCCCAGTAGTGGGGTAATACAGGCTAAAGCGATATGGACGTAATACATGTATAAATAAATATTACACAAGCACTCGGGACAGATGCAAAAAGCTGGGTCACTGCCAACTGCGCCAATGGGTCAGATTTTGATTTTGAGGGTTAAATTTTTTCCATATTAAATGTCATCATCATCATCATCATCATTTCAGCCTATCGCAGTCCACTGCTGGACATAGGCCTCCACAAATTCGCGCCAATAATAGCGTGAACTCGTGTGTTTTACCCATAGTCACCACGCTGGGCAGGCGGGTTGGTGACCGCAGGGCTGGCTTTGTCGCACCAAAGACGCTGCTGCCCGTCTTCGGCCTGTGTACTTCAAAGCCAGCATTTGGATGGTTATCCCGCCATCGGTCGGCTTTTTAAGTTCCAAGGTGGTAGTGAAATGTCATACAGTACATTTATTATTATATATAGTTTTTTCTTATTTGTACACAAATATTATTAAAAAAAAAAATTGTAATTCGTATATCAAATATAAATCCGTAATTGAATTAAATTATTTCCAAACGAGGCATTTTAGTGCTGTACAGTCTATGTCGTAAATATTAAAATAGGTGTTACGGCGCCAGACAGTCCAACAGGGCCTAGGAGATCGGGGCCCATCAGCGACCTCCGGCGGACTGGCTAAGCGTCGGGTACTAAGTACCGATGAAAATACTCAGCTGCGCGGCCGGTAATAAATTGTTACGGACTAGTACTTACCTTCAAAAGGGGAGCTCGGCGATCCGGTTCAAGTACAGTCAGGGTAGGTGTGTGTTTAGGTAGTGGGGTAGTGTAGTGAAGTTGGTGTGTAAGAAAGTGGCCTGACTGTTCACGATCAGCAAACGACAGCGCAGCGAGTCGACGGCAAATCAGGCTCGGCGGTCACCCCACTCACACTCAGTACTCACGGTCCACAAGGGTTAAGAGACAGAAATATTAACACGCACAATTAATCGTTAAATACAAAATCCATATAACACAAAACAGTTTACAGCAGTTTTAAATACATATACACTTTAATCTCACTACAGACAAATTCACGCGGCCAAACAAATCACTCAATACTCGTTAAATCAATTGCCCATACAATAGAAGTAACACGCCACGGCTCACAACGAGATTAATACACTAACAAAATGGCGCTTGCGCCCGCGGTCACAATATTAAAGTCCCGCGCCGTACCTAATACACGAGGTCAAACTAAATAGTGGGACTTTAGCACAAATTACACAAACATACAAGAAAGTTTATCAAAGTTCAAATGCAGGAATTATTACGAGTAATTACATCGCGCTAAGCCAGAGGCGGCTCCGTCAAAAAAGCGCGCGGCTTCGCCCGACCGCCATCAGATTCCAACAAAACGCAGGCGCAGCGTGGCGGCGCGCCGGCCCCCCCGCGCGGGGTAACATGATGCAATTCGTAGCCTGATTTCGTCAGACGTCCATTGAACGGAAATTAAGCCCTAAACCTGTCGCCGTAAGGGTGCATTTGGCGTCAACAATAGGTCTAGTTGTAAAATAAATGAATGTCTCACATTCTACTGGCTGGCACAAGGACGGGACTGCTGTGCCAGTTTTCCGGAAACTCACAGAACACAATTACAAACGCCCACACAAGACACCACAAATACCTAAAAGACCTGTACAATGGTTTATCATAGCTAGCGATCAAATTCGCGACTGTTAGCTCATTAATCAGTTGCAGTGACCGGTGTTCCAATATATGTAGTACAGATCACTTACAAAGAAATCTTTCATTTGTATAATAGAAGTAAATCTATCTATTATATAAAAGAGATTTCCACCCATATATCGACTCATCACGATATCTCTTTAACCATAAGGCGTAGAGACTTGAAATTTTATAGGAATATTCCTTTCGTCGAGTAGAGGTCAGCTAAGAACGGATTTTACGAAATTCCACCCACAGGTGGGGTTTGCGGGGGTTAATAACATATATGGCAAAACAACGTTTGCGGGGTCAGCTAGTCTGTACCTATATATATAAGAGATTTTCACCTATATACTGACTCATCACAATAGCTCTGGAACCATAAAGCGTAGAGACTTGAAATTTGGTAGGAATATTTTTTTCGCCGAGTAGAGGTCAGCTAAGAACGGATTTTACGAAATTTCACCCACAAGAGGGGTTTGCGGGGGTTAATAACATATATGGCAAAACAACGTTTGCGGGGTCAGCTAGTATGTAGATATTTATATACATTTTTTTTACCTCAGCATCAGGAACAGAAGAAGCTCCATCATCTATGGTATCAAGTGAAGCGGAGTCAGATGGAAGCGTGCTCTCCGACCACCTCGTCACGACACCGAAAATGTGTTAAACCATACAAACATCATAATGGACCATGCTCAAAGCTCCCAAGATAAATCCTTTGGACCCTCCGACATCCGAGCTGTCGGGAGCACTCTGGCATCTTTAGTTGGTCAGTCTTGTCAAAGTCTCAACTGAACAACATTCTCTCACCGAACATTGAAACTTCTACTCTGATACTGGCAATTCCGCAAGGGAGCTAAAGCCAAAGAAGAAGAAGTAGTTTCAACTAGAGGTATTGTTGATTATACATATCGCTCCAATTAAGTTGCACATAAGCTTGTTTTTATTTATATTATATAATTATCCGCCAACCCGCATTGGAGCAGCGTGGTGGATTAAGCTCCGATCCTTCTCCTACATGGGGAAGAGGCCTATGCCCAACAGTGGGATATTACAGGCTGAATCGTGATCGTGATCGTTGTTTTTATTTGTGTTACGTTTAATAGTGAACTTTTAACCGTTAGTCAAGTTGCCTTCACAAAAAACTGTATACTAGACAACTGAGCTCACAAATTGAACACCTCCAGTAAAAACTTAAAAAAAAAATTAACAATAAAGAATACATTTTTTTTTCAAATGTTACAACTAACAACACTATGTTAATTTATTACACCATTAAAATGGGCATGACGAAAGATTTTGAAAACTTGTTCCGTAATGTGGGTACACATTTACTATTTACGAAAATACCTATATTTCGGTAATAAACTTAAGTTTAAGGAAGATTAAAACTTAAATGTTTTCAATGTGCACGTCAAAACGGCAGCAGATGTCATGGCGTCGGCTCTGACATCATGGCATGATACACTTCAGACGCGTTCAACCTAAGACCAGCATGAAATTAAAATTATAAATAATTTTTTATTTTATTTTATTTTATTTATTTAACACCAACAAGATAGACACTAACAATAGACAGATATAAACGTAAACAAAAGATCTTAAAAGCTAAGCGTTATCTTGATTATAGGTGTTACACTCATTCTATTGATTTAAGCACGTATACATAAAGATTATTATAATGTACAAAACAATTAAAATACATTAAAAAGCAATTCCAAATTAGTTCAATAAAGTGCTGAACAATAATAATAATAATAATAATAATAATGTCTCCAGGGTGAGCGACTGACGGGCGCGGATGATCCAATCAGGATAAGGAGGGGTATCTTCCAGGGTGATTGCCTGAGCCCGCTATGGTTCTGCTTGTCCTTGAACCCTCTAAGCACCCTGCTGGAGCGTTCGGGGACAGGCTTTCAGTTTCGGAGAGGAGGTACTAAAGTCTCCCACCTCCTCTACATGGATGACCTCAAATTGCTGGCACCTAACGCTGCACGCCTGCAGGAACTGCTGAAAATCACCACGGAATTCAGTGGTTCCATCAGGATGCAGCTTGGAGTGGATAAGTGTGCGGTCGTGCATGTAGACAGGGGTCAGGTGACTCAATCGGCGCAGTTTAGCCTTGAATTAACATCCTTCAAGACCCTTTCCGAAGCTGAATCCTACCGGTATCTGGGTATGTCACAATGCATAGGGGTGAAGGAGGTGGACATGAAACAGGCAGTTTGCGAAGTCTTTTTTGGACGGCTGACAAAAGTTCTTCGGAGCTATTTGTCGGGCGCCAACAAGGTCCGAGCCTATAACACCTGGGTCATGCCCACTCTCTTGTACACCTTTGGCATACTCAGATGGACTCAGACCGAACTTGACGCCCTGGACAGAAGAGTCCGCACAACTATGACGCACCATCGCGTGCACCACCCTAAGTCGTCGGTCATGAGATTGTACATCTCGCGGAAGTTTGGTGGCCGAGGCATGCTAAACGCTAAGACCATGCATAACCGCGAGGTGTGCAGCCTCAGGGCCTACTTTGAAACGAGGCGGGACAGCGCTATGCATGGTGATGTTGTAGTGTGTGACAAAGGACTAACCCCCCTATCCTTGGCCAACGAGAACTGGCAGAAACCGGTCGTACTGAGCACCTCTGACCGGGAGACCGTATGGATGGAGAAAGAGCTGCATGGACGGTTCTACAAGGCGCTCCATGCGCCTCACGTGGACAGTAAGGCCTCCGTGCAGTGGCTGCGTTTCGGCGACCTCTTTGGGGAAACAGAAGGTTTTGTCTGTGCAATACAGGATCAGGTGGTTAAGACGAACAACTACCGAAAGCACATCCTGAAGGATGGCACCCCCGACTTCTGTCGAGCCTGTCGCCATCCCGGTGAGTCACTCAGGCATGTGCTTTCGGGTTCTTCTGCGCTTGCTAACACTGAGTACTTGCACAGACATAACCAAGTGGCCAAGATTCTCCACCAAGAGCTTGCTCTTATGTACGGTCTCCTGGAACAGAGGATGCCGTATTACCAATACACACCGGTGCCAGTACTCGAACGCGACGGAGTCCGACTCTACTGGGACCTGCCTATCGCCACAGACAGGACGATACTGGCGAACAAGCCTGATATCGTGGTGATGGACAGGGCACGGTCGAGGGTGTTTTTGGTGGACATCACCATCCCACATGACGAGAACCTAGTGAAAGCCGAAACTGAAAAGAAACGTAAATATCTGGATCTGGCACACGAGATTGTCGACATGTGGGGTGTGTTGTCCGCTGAAATCATTCCTATCGTAATATCTGCCAACGGTTTGATCCCGGTTAGCCTCGCTCACCATCTGAGGCAACTGGGGATCCGGGACGGTTCGCTCGCAGGCAGGATGCAGAAGGCGGTGTTACTTGACTCGGCTAGGATTGTCCGCCGGTTTCTCAGCCTACAGCCCTAACCCCCGGCCGTTTGATCTCCCTGCCGGGGTGTAATCCTCCACCCGCTTATATTTATATATGTAATTATATGTAAATTTATTATATTATTCATATAAGTATTTATTATATATATGTATATAATATATATTAAACGGGTGGAGTGACAGCGAACATAATAATAATAATAATTAGAGTTTTTTAGTTTATAATGGAGATAGAGTTCCAGGAGCTGCAAGTTTTTTTATTGTAAATTTCCTCCTCTTTCAGAATCTAATTTTGAAATTTCTTTAATATTAATAGTTTATGAAATATTGGCAAAAAACGGAAGGCCATTTTTTCCTTTTTTTTAATTGTTTATAACTTTTGCAATTTTTGATGTGCAAAACACACTTATAGAACATTTTTGTAGGCGATTCCGAATCCAATGAGTTATTACACATAATTTTAAGAGCAGTATCTCTATTTTCGACCTTTTTCAACTTGTCGACTAGAGTGAGTTGTAGGTGAACGCGCCTGATATATTATATTGATGTTATAGCGTGACGTCATGCGTTTAAATTTGTGTTTCAATCAAAATGGCCGATTGCAGTATTTTAATGTTTTATTTTATTGAAAATCACAATAATCTTATTATTTTACATAAAACTAAACCAGTATTTTGAATTTTTTTAATATGAGTGTTCCCCTGAAATCATTAAATTGACGATTTTTTGATACTGTCGTCATGCCCATTATGTTTTCTCCTTTTATCATATTTAACATTAAGGGCCTGTTTCACAATGTCCAAATAAAGTTCCCAATAAGCTACTTGCAACTTATTTATCAAATAACGACAACGTTTGCGTTTCACAATTGACAAATAGCTCTAAGGCCCTGCGCGCACTAGTGACTTTTTGTCACTGTCACCGCGTCCATCATCCCTAATGAAGGTGCGCGCACTTGGATGCGTGACAATTCGGTGACTTTTTGTCCGCGGAGGACGCCAACATGCCCGTGACGCAACAAAATGTCACGTGTCATATGTACGTAGGTTGGCAAACATGGTGTAGAACTTTCCACTTATCAGCCTATCACTCCAAAGCGGGTGAACCCAATACTTTTTATTATTGTATTTTTTTTCTATTTCTAAAAACGAGTTCACAGACAACCTATATCTGTATATAATCTGTCAACTGTCACTGCAAGTGCGCGCAGTCACGAAAGTGACGGTGACGTGACAGTGACAAAGAATTTTTTGTCACGGTGACAAATGTCACTAGTGCGCGCAGGGCCTCACTGACAAATAAAAGTACCCAGTAAACTATATGTCAGATCAACTGGCCAATAGCATATTTATCTGTCAAATAAATTACTTGAAAGCCTTTGTTGAAAGCCATAATACGTAGTTGATTCAATTAATTTTAGTTGTAAATTTGTAACGTTTGTTTATTTGTGCAAGAAAATTTAAAAAAATGGATACGGAAATATTTGATATAACAGTTCACTACATCAGCTCCGCGTATTTTGTTGTATTAAAAATCGAGAAGTATTGCGTAATAGGTAAAAAGTGCATAAAGTGTTTTAATAAGTTGCATTTCACAAGTGTTATTGTTATCCAGGTCATATAGTGAGAATATATCATACTAGACTTATATTGAAATATACCCTGCGTTCCGAAATGCGATGAAATCGATTACAGCGCTCACAGCACCGTTCCGATTTGTCGTGAGCGTGCCATCGAACGCTCACGTGACGTCACAGATGACGTCATTACATCCGCCATATTGCGCTTACAACGATTATGCCTCGGGCGTAAGCGTTGTGAGTCTTCTGTCATTTTTGACATTTTTGTCGGTTGTCTAAACTGTCTAATTGAATAACAACAAAAAAATGGAAACAACACATATTATTTCAGTTCACGATGAAGGTACAGGGAGAGTAATTCAATAATGTTCAAATGAACAAGATGTTGAACAAGCGCAAAGAGATAAAAATTAACTGATATCGGGATATTTGACACTGACAAACAAATTTTGCTCAAAGCGCTCAAAGTGCATTCCGATTTGATCAGTGATTATTAGTCTCATAACACTAATTTCAATTCGGAACGGTCGATTTCGACGAAATCGCTGTAATCGATTTCATCGCATTTCGGAACGCAGCCATAGACTTATATCGAACGGCTTTTAGTGTAAAATGAAGTTTCCGAAAAGTTTAAAATTATACTTGTGAGTTCTACCACGAAGATAAATATAGTAAATTAATGTAATCATTAAACTATCTATCGTACACAAACTAATAGTGTTATAAATAGTGCCAAATAGTAACTCATAATAAACAGCTGTGAACTGCGGGTGCTTATAAAATAAATACAAATTTGCCGCAACGGTTGTCATACGGAATCTTACATACGAACTATTCATTAATTGACGTCAGTGTTGTCCTGGCCTAGCGGTGAATGCATTGGTTTTCTACCGTACATTCAGTGATTCCGAGTTCAAGACCAGCAAACCACAAAAAGTTGAAATTATAATTTTAAATTTTGTATTTATATTCGTCTTGAATACCACTTAATTATTACCTATCGGGTCCATAGTACGACTTCAATAAAACTTAGAGATGAAGTTTAGTTGTTGCAAGTCGACGCTAGATGGCGGCGCTGGTACGTTGACGTGCTCTAAGTGTAAGCGTCATTATCATCATCAATGCATTGACCCTACCACGAGCATACACGATCCAGGTCTGAGTACGGGTACCGCGTGGGTCTGTCCGAAGTGCTCGTTGGATATGCCGAGGCAAGTTAATACTGATAACACGCCGGTGAGGGGCCTGCGTACTACTACGTATCAGTCTGACTCGAGTGGAAACATTAATCTCCGTAGAGGTGCTTCTTGCGCTCAATCACCAGGCGATAATGAATTAGAGGGTTCCTTGTCTCCTGATACCGTTAGACAGATATTTGCCGAGGAGTTTTCAAAAATTAAACATGAACTCACCTCAACTTTTATGGATAGACTATCTTCTGACTTAAAAGGGTTAAGAGAGGAGTTTTGCAGTTTGAAAGACTCCGTAGCCTTCATTAACACCAAATACGATGAAATCAGTACAAAGCTCAACAAACTCGAATCTAATATTAAACAATTGTCATCGGTAAATTTAGAGGTACAATCGACTAGGTCTGAGGTTGAGAAATTGAAGGCGGCGTGCGATATTCGAGATCAATGGGACAGACGGTCTAACATTGAAATATTTGGTATTCCGGAGAAAAAAGGCGAAAATCTTATAACACTGTTGAGGGATATTACGGAAAAGGCTTCATTTCACTTGGATCCTTCTAAAGATATAGACTTTGTTACTAGAGTATCATCTAAGAATAAGGACAAAGATATGACGAAACCAATAATTGCACGCTTCATTAGTAGATATAGAAAAGACGATTGTCTAGCACAACTGCGAAAGCTGAAGATTACAGCAACGGACTTAGGTTTTACATCTGGAAAAATACCTATTCATTTCAATGACCACCTTACTAGTAACAACAAAGCTCTTTTGAAACGTGCTAAATCTATCGCCAAAGAAAAACATTATAAGTATGTATGGGTTCGGAATTGTACTATAATGGCTAGACATACAGATACCAGTCATATCATTCATATCAACAGCGAAAAAGATTTAAACAAGCTTTAATAAATGTAATATGTAAACACTTGTATTTTGTGAGTTGCAGGTCATTTCTCTTTCTTATTTGTATTTTAATTTGTCTCATGGTTGCGTTAGGATAACGTCTGTTAAGCTAGAATGGTCAAATGGGCAGAACCACTTAAATTTTTGGTAAATATTGAGTGCTTTTTAAGTGTTAATTTAGTGCTCCAATATAAAATTTTACGCCCAAGAAACACGATCATAAATTATAAAACTGCTAGCTTTCACGTAAGCTAGCAATGGACAGCCGGCTATAACGCTCATAGTGTTAAGCAGACCTAGGTGTTAGCATTAATAATTTAGTGCTCATTGAGTGCTTCCAATATATGTACAAGAATCACAGAGAAAATTTTTTTTTTTAATTTTTTTTATTGATTATAGAAAAATATGGCCGTAAAGCTAGAATAGTCAAATGGGCAGAATCACTAAAATTTTTGCTAAAAATTTAGTGCTTTTTAAGAGCTAATTTATGGCTGTAATATCAAATTTTACGCCCAAGTAGCATGATCATAAATTATAAAACAGACAGCTTTCACGTAAGCTAGCAATGTACTTCCGGTTATAACTCTTATAACACTCATAGTGCTAAGCAGAACTACGTGTTAGCATAAATAATTTAGTGCTCATTAAGTGCTTCCAATATATGTAAAAGAATCACAGATATTTCTTTTTTTTCGATTTTGGAATCGATTATAGATATCTGCTAGCTTATAATTAAGCTAGCAATGTACTGACGGCTATAACGCTCATAGTGCTAAGCATAACTACGTGTCAGCATAAATAATTTAGTGCTCATTAAGTGCTTCCAATATATGTAAAAGAATCACAGATATTTCTTTTTTTTTCGATTTTGGAATCGATTATAGATATCTGCTAGCTTATAATTAAGCTAGCAATGTACTGACGGCTATAACGCTCATAGTGCTAAGCATAACTACGTGTTAGCATTAGTAATTTAGTGCTCATTAAGTGCTTCCAATATATGTAAAAGAATCACAGATATTTCTTTTTTTTTCGATTTTGGAATCGATTATAGATATCTGCTAGCTTATAATTAAGCTAGCAATGTACTGACGGCTATAACGCTCATAGTGCTAAGCATAACTACGTGTTAGCATTAGTAATTTAGTGCTCATTAAGTGCTTCCAATATATGTAAAAGAATCACAGATATTTCTTTTTCTTTTCGATTTTGGAATCGATTATAGATATCTGCTAGCTTATAATTAAGCTAGCAATGTACTGACGGCTATAACGCTCATAGTGCTAAGCATAACTACGTGTTAGCATTAGTAATTTAGTGCTCATTAAGTGCTTCCAATATATGTAAAAGTATCACAGATATTTCTTTTTTTTTTCGATTTTGGAATCGATTATAGATTTATGCTAGCTTATAATTAAGCTAGCAATGTACTGACGGCTATAAAGCTCATAGTGCTAAGTATAACTACGTGTTAGCATTAGTAATTTAGTGCTCATTAAGTGCTTCTAATATATGTAAAAAAAAGTGTGTGTAAGTACACACGTGTTATACTTATGTACGCACGTAAGAAGTTATAATTCAAGCTAGAGTATTAAAATACTTCCAAAAAAACCTATTACTTAATAATTAGACAATAAGTCCACAACGCCATCTCTTAGAAATGATAAAGACTACTTTTTTGTTATAGTCCACAACACCATCTCTTAGAAATGATAAAGACTACTTTCTTGTCTGCAAAACTAGCGGCATCTATTCATGCATGCTTGAACTATGTCGTATCCATACGCGCATTGTAAACATTTACTCTCATAATTATTATTTTTCTCTAACGCATCATAAGAAGTATAACTTCAAAAATCACAGATAATTTTTTTTCTACTTTGGAATCGATTCTAGATAACTGCTAGCTTTTAATTGAGCTAAATAATTTTTCTTCTATTTCTACCATAGCAGTGCCCAGTAAAAACCTAATGTTTTTAGGTAGTGTCTATATTAAATGAAAAAAAAAAAAGATTCTAAATTCATTCAATAAATATTTGTAAGAAATCAATAAATAATTATTATATATGATTTTATCACAATAGAAAATAAATGACTACAAAGGAGACAAAATATTAAACTCTAAAACTATAATATATTAACTTAAAAATAATTTTTGATGACCGAGACCTTACGAGGTCATCAACTTGATGACCTCGTAAGGTCATCAAAAATTATTACTAACCAACTGATTTTTTTTCTTTTAGTTAGTGATTATCTATATAATTTAATAGTAATAATGTCCTACAAATTGCGTGGTGCGTTATCCCGGTCCTACGCTCACTGCTGCTCTACCCCCTACTATCTCTGTTAGCTACCACAATCGAGAGTTTTCGAAGAGGAATTTTTTGTTCGCCTCATCAAAATGTAGCCACTCCCAAAAAATTAGCTTGATACTGATCAGGTGAAAAAAATGTACTAGGGATCCCTACCTAATATATTATTATGTTCTGAAATACAGTTTCATTTTTAATAACTGGGTACTGCTATGGTAGAAATAGAAGAAAAATAATTATTTAGCTCAATTAAAAGCTAGCAGTTATCTAGAATCGATTCCAAGGTAGAGAAAAAATGATCTGTGATTTTTGAAGTTATACTTCTTATGATGCGTTAGAGAAAAATAATAATTATGAGAGTAAATGTTTACAATGCGCGTATGGATACGACATAGTTCAAGCATGCATGAATAGATGCCGCTAGTTTTGCAGACAAGAAAGTAGTCTTTATCATTTCTAAGAGATGGTGTTGTGGACTATAACAAAAAAGTAGTCTTTATCATTTCTAAGAGATGGCGTTGTGGACTTATTGTCTAATTATTAAGTAATAGGTTTTTTTGGAAGTATTTTAATACTCTAGCTTGAAGTATAACTTCTTACGTGCGTACATAAGTATAACACGTGTGTACTTACACACACTTTTTTTTACATATATTAGAAGCACTCAATGAGCACTAAATTACTAATGCTAACACGTAGTTATACTTAGCACTATGAGCGTTATAGCCGTCAGTACATTGCTAGCTTAATTATAAGCTAGCATAAATCTATAATCGATTCCAAAATCGAAAAAAAAAGAAATATCTGTGATTCTTTTACATATATTGGAAGCACTTAATGAGCACTAAATTACTAATGCTAACACGTAGTTATGCTTAGCACTATGAGCGTTATAGCCGTCAGTACATTGCTAGCTTAATTATAAGCTATCAGATATCTATAATCGATTCCAAAATCGAAAAAAAAAAGAAATATCTGTGATTCTTTTACATATATTTTAAGCACTTAATGAGCACTAAATTACTAATGCTAACACGTAGTTATGCTTAGCACTATGAGCGTTATAGCCGTCAGTACATTGCTAGCTTAATTATAAGCTAGCAGATATCTATAATCGATTCCAAAATCGAAAAAAAAAGAAATATCTGTGATTTTTTTACATATATTGGAAGCACTTAATGAGCACTAAATTACTAATGCTAACACGTAGTTATGCTTAGAACTATGAGCGTTATAGCCGTCAGTACATTGCTAGCTTAATTATAAGCTAGCAGATATCAATAATCGATTCCAAAATCGAAAAAAAAAGAAATATCTGTGATTCTTTTACATATATTGGAAGCACTTAATGAGCACTTAATTATTTATGCTAACACGTAGTTCTGCTTAGCACTATGAGCATTATAAGTGTTATAACCGAAAGTACATTGCTAGCTTACGTGAAAGCTGTCTGTTTTATAATTTATGATCATGCTACTTGGGCGTAAAATTTGATATTACAGCCATAAATTAGCTCTTAAAAAGCACTAAATTTTTAGCAAAAATTTTAGTGATTCTGCCCATTTGACTATTCTAGCTTTACAGCCATGTTAGGATACATTTCTTTTATGATGTTGAAATGTTGTTGTACTACTGAGATTCAAATGTTTGGAGTTAAACTATTACATAATACTTTTTATGTGTGCGTGTTGGGCCGATTTTCCAATGCTCAAAAAGGGTTTATTCATCATAAATATATATTTAGTTTTTGTTGTATCTTAAAATATTCTTATATATTTTTATTATATTATATTTTTACATTACATAAGCGTTTTATTACAATTACTTATACTGTGGCTGTAATATACTTGATTGTTAATGGTAGAAATGGCTATGTTTAATAATTTATTGGTTTATTATCAAAACGTTCGTGGACTACGTACAAAAACCAATTCCTTTTACAGTAATCTTTTGTCGTCAGAGTACGATATAGTTGCTTTAAGCGAGACATGGCTTCATCCAGGTATATCCGATATGGAGGTATTCGATAGCCGCTATTGCGTGTACAGAGCAGTGCCCTTAGCACGAACATCTATCGAATTCGAATAGTTAGCGTCATCGTATCGCTATCGAATGAGAACTAAAAATTTAAAGCACGTACAATTATCGTCTAGCGTTCGTATCGCCTTCGAATCGCCTTCGAATAGCTATCGAACAGTAAAGTACGCAATTGTATGAAAACCGGCAGCACGAACTTTATTTTGACGTGCGGTATCGTAGAGTTCGAAGGCTGGCTATCAAAATCTTTCTCACTGGCTAAAAACACAGTGACAAAATCTTCGAGTAACATCTTTTATTGTTAAATATTATTTCTTATAGTATTTTGTGCTGGAATTGTGTTTAAATAAAATGTTACGAAGCTGGCGAAGCCGTCCTCCTATAAATTATTATTTTGCGTGGTGATTAGCAGAAGAAATTAGAGATGAAGAGAGGGACATTAAAAAGAGAGAAATACATATGAAAAACGAGTATATTTTTATTTACATTCCTATTCCTTTATTTGGTATAAATAATATTCATAATTAATAAAAAAAAAATGAAATTAATGTTAAATACATACTCTCATTACGTACTACCAATAACAATGACCTTTTTTATTATATTTTATAAAAATATATTTTTTAAAAATATAAAAATATTCCTATGGGATAGCGAGGGAGATTGGCTGTTCATTAGATGTGTGGAATGAATTTATGGGGTTTTAGGGGGGAAAAGGGGGGAGGAGGGTGGGTGGATTACCCTCTGGTACTACTCCCACGATGCGAAAATCCATTAAAACGAAGATATCTATAACTAAAATTTTTATGTTAAAATCGTGTAGAAACTTACCGAATATATGCGTGGAATGAATTTATGGGGTTTTAGGGGGGAAAAGGGGGGGAGGGTGGGTTAATTACCCTCTGGTACCACTCCCACGGTGTGAAAATCCATTAAAACGAAGTTGCTTTACTATATGCTAACTATATGTTATTTTTTTTTGTTTCTGTGACAAAAATATGCCGGTAAATAGTCTAATATTGAAATTAGATAGGTTAGGGTTATTTTTTTTGTTTCTGTGACAAAAATATGCCGGTAAACAGTCTAATATTGAAATTAGTTAGGTTAGGGTTATTTTTTTTGTTTCTGTGACAAAAATATGCCGGTAAACAGTCTAATATTGAAATTAGATAGGTTAGGGTTATTTTTTTTTTGTTTCTGTGACAAAAATATACCGGTATACAGTCTAATATTGAAATTAGATAGGTTAGGGTTATTTTTTTTTGTTTCTGTGACAAAAATATGCCGGTAAATAGTCTAATATTGAAATTAGATAGGTTAGGGTTATTTTTTTTGTTTCTGTGACAAAAATATGCCGGTAAACAGTCTAATATTGAAATTAGTTAGGTTAGGGTTATTTTTTTTTTGTTTCTGTGACAAAAATATACCGGTATACAGTCTAATATTGAAATTAGATAGGTTAGGGTTATTTTTTTTTGTTTCTGTGACAAAAATATGCCGGTAAATAGTCTAATATTGAAATTAGATAGGTTAGGGTTATTTTTTTTTGTTTCTGTGACAAAAATATGCCGGTAATCAGTCTAATATGGAAATTAGATAGGTTAGGGTTATTTTTTTTTTGTTTCTGTGACAAAAATATGCCGGTAAACAGTCTAATATTGAAATTAGATAGGTTAGGGTTATTTTTTTTTGTTTCTGTGACAAAAATATGCCGGTAAACAGTCTAATATTGAAATTAAATAGGTTAGGGTTATTTTTTTTGTTTCTGTGACAAAAATATGCCGGTAAACAGTCTAATATTGAATTTAGATAGGTTAGGGTTATTTTTTTTGTTTCTGTGACAAAAATATGCCGGTAAACAGTCTAATATTGAATTTAGATAGGTTAGGGTTATTTTTTTTTGTTTCTGTGACTAAAATATGCCGGTAAACAGTTTAATATTGAAATTAGATAGGTTAGGGTTATTTTTTTTGTTTTTGTGACAAAAATATGCCGGTAAACAGTTTATTATTGAAATTAGATAGGTTTTTTTTATTTGACTTCATTATGCAATTTAGTAGTATAATTTAAAATTTTCACACCGTGAGAGTGGTACCAGAGGGTAATTCATACACACTCCCCCCCTTTTCCCCCCTAAAACCCCATAAATTCATTCCACACATATGTTCGGTAAGTTTCTACACTATTTTAACATAAAAATTTTAGTTATAGATATCTTCGTTTTAACGGATTTTCGCACCGTGGGAGTGGTACCAGAGGGTAACCCCCCTCTCCCCCTCCCTCCCCTCCACCCCCTTTCCCCCCTAAATTCATTCCACACATCTAATGAATAACCGGGAGATTTTTTAAATATATAAAAACATTCCTATGGGATAGCGAGTAAAAGGTTCCTAGGGATAACGTATAACTGGGCATTTCTAAAGTCCACGCGAACGAAGTTGCGGGCAAAATCTAGTAATTAATAAGTATTTAATTTTTCATTATATTACCTTTCCATAAATTCCACCATTATTAAAAACTGAGTATAACTTGTCTTCATTTTTTAAAACTTTTTAAAACTTGCGCACGTTTTCGTAACAAGACGACCAAGGAGGCAACTAACATAAACCAAGCAGACTCTAAAACCATTATTACTACAACGTCGTGCCTCAGATTAAACACTTAAAGCACTTGAAATAACAAAATATTTGAGAAATACACCTTATTTGTTTACAAACTTATGAACAAAAAAAGTAATCTTTGGGTACGTTCAAACTACACAGCACAGCTATTGATACAACATCGAAATTCGAAACCTATTTTTATAATCGTTTACTAAATAGGAATCAAAAGAAAAATATTGCGTCGAAACAAATTTTATCTTCTAGAATACCATTAATGATGTAGAATATTTTTTGGAAGCTTGTACTGAAAATTAAATTAAGAAGCATACTTATAACTATGTTTTAGAACGCACCATTCGCTCTTTTTCATTCAAATTACGAATATGACAATAACTTTCGTGTCGTATTACTTTCGAACACTCGATAGCGAGCGCTTTTTGTTTCGTGCTGCCGAATTAAAAAGTAAACGTATCGAGTTCGTAATCGAATCGTAGGTTTTTACGTTTACTATTCGAATTCGATAAATGTTCGTGCTTAGGGCACAGATCGTAATTACGACCAACGTGGTGTTACCTTGGGCGGTGGCGTTCTTTTAGCTATCGATAGAAACATCCCGGTTCGTTCCTCTCGTGCTATAGACACAGTAGGGGGTATTGCCGAAATAATTGAGGTTACTGTAGAAATTAATAACAAGGTATTACATATTTATTGCTGTTATTTCCCCCACCATACGCAACAGTACGACGCTTTATGCGAGTTCTTTGACAAAGTTTCTGCTGCCGTCACGGAAAACTCGGAATCTGATTGCTTAATATTGGGTGATTTCAATATTTCACATGCGCACTGGCAGAGTACCGACTCGTCTATAATGAAATTAGAAAGAAATCAATACAGTGATAAGTTTATTGCTGCTCTAATGTCATTCTTAAGCTTCATAGACTTAAATCAATTTAATGGTATTTTCAATAATAGTAATAGAATTTTAGACCTGGTTTTGAGTAATCTTTGTTGTGAGTCAGTTCACTGTAGCGATGCTATGGTGGAGGAAGATCTGCACCATCCTGCATTGGAAATAAAAGTTCACTACCCACATGGCGGGTTAGAACCGCAGCCACGGATTGTGCGACTGTTTCATAAGGCCAACTATGAGGATATAAATAGAGCGTTGAGTACTTCTGATTGGGAAACAATGTATGGGACAGATTCTATTAATGATGCTGTGGAGATCTTCACTACATAGTATAAAACAAAGTCGCTTTCTCTGTCCCTATGTCCCTATGTCCCTATGTCCCTATGTATGCTTAGATCTTTAAAACTACGCAACGGATTTTAATGCGGTTTTTTTTAAAAGATAGAGTGATTCAAGAGGAAGGTTTATGTATATAATTTAGAATAGTTTTATGTAAATTAGCAGAAATACGGCGATAAA